>JAYJMM010000019.1:3025000-3054988 GCA_037349105.1 Limnomonas spitsbergensis | reverse complement strand
CCCGATGCCCCAATGCCCCGATGCCCCGATGCCCCGATGCCCTGATGCCCCGATGCCATGTTGCCCCGATGCCCCGATGCCCCGATGCCTCGATGCCCCGATGCCCCGATACCCCGATGCTCCGATGCCCCGATGCCCCGATGCCCCAATGCCCTGATGCCCCGATACCCCGATGCCCCGATGCCCCGATGCCACGATCCCCCGATGCCCCGATGCCCCGATGCCCCGATGCCCTGATGTCCTGATGCCCCGATGCCCCAATACCCCGATGCCCCGATGCCCCAATGCCCCGATGCCCCGATGCTGATGCCCCGATGCCGATGCCCCGATGCCGATGCCGATGCCGATGCCGATGCCGATGCCGATGCCGATGCCGATGCCGATGCCGATGCCGATGCCGATGCCGATGCCCCGATGCCGATGCCGATGCCCCGATGCCGATGCCGATGCCCCAATGCCGATGCCCTGATGCCGATGCCCCGATGCCCCGATGCCCCGATGCCGATGCCCCGATGCCGATGCCCTGATGCCGATGCCGATGCCGATACCCCGATGCCGATGCCGATGCCGATGCCGATGCCCCGATGCCGATGCCGATGCCCCGATGCCGATGCCGATGCCCCAATGCCGATGCCCTGATGCCGATGCCCCGATGCCCCGATGCCCTGATGCCCCGATGCCCCGATGCCCCGATGCCCCGATGCCCCAATGCCCCGATGCCCCGATGCCTGGATGCCCCGATGCCCCGATGCCCCGATGCCCTGATGCCCCGATGCCCCGTTGCCCCGATGCCCCGATGCCCCGATGCCCCGATGCCCCGATGCCCCGATGCCCCGATGCCCCGATGCCCGATGCCCCGATGCCCCGATGCCCCGATGCCCCGATGCCCCGATGCCCCGATGCCCCGATGCCCCGATGCCCCAATGCCCCGATGCCCCGATGCCCCGATGCCCCGATGCCCCGATGCCCCGATGCCCCGATGCCCCAATGCCCCGATGCCTCGATGCCCCGATGCCCCGATGCCCCGATGCCCCGATGCCCCGATGCCCCAATGCCCCGATGCCCCGATGCCCCAATGCTGATGCCCCGATGCCGATGCCCTGATGCCGATGCCGATGCCGATGCCGATGCCGATGTTGATGCCGATGCCGATGCCGATGCCGATGCCCCGATGCCGATGCCCCGATGCCGATGCCGATGCCCCAATGCCGATGCCCTGATGCCGATGCCCCGATGCCCCGATGCCCCGATGCCGATGCCCCGATGCCGATGCCCCGATGCCGATGCCCCGATGCCGATACCCCGATGCCGATGCCCCGATGCCGATGCCGATGCCGATGCCGATGCCGATGCCGATGCCGATGCCGATGCCGATGCCGATGCCGATGCCGATGCCGATGCCGATGCCGATGCCGATGCCGATGCCGATGCCGATGCCGATGCCGATAACGATGCCCCGATGCCGATGCTGATGCCCCGATGCCGATGCCCTGATTCCGATGCCCTGATGCCGATGCCCCGATGACGATGCCCCGATGCCCAGATGCCCCGATGCCGATACCCCGATGCCAATACCCCGATGCCGATGCCCGGATGCCGATGCCGATGCCGATGCCGATGCCTTGATGCCCCTTTGCCCCTTTGCCCCTTTGCCCCGATGCCCCGATGCCCCGATGCCCCGATGCTTGCCCCGATGCCCCGATGCTTGCCCCGATGCCCTGATGCATGCCCCGATGCCCCGATGCATGCCCCGATGCCCCGATGCCCCGATGCCCCGATGCATGCCCCGATGCCCCGATGCCCCGATGCCCCGATGCCCCGATGCCCCGATGCCCCGATGCCCCGATGCCCTGATGCCCGATGCCCCGATGCCCCGATGCCCCGATGCCCCGATGCCCCGATGCCCCGATGCCCCGATGCCCCGATGCCCCGATGCCCCGATGCCCCGATGCCCCGATGCCCCGATGCCCCGAATACCCGATGCCCCGATGCCCCGATGCCCCGATGCCCCGATGCCCCGATGCCCCGATGCCCCGATGCCCCGATGCCCCGATGCCCCAATGCATGCCCCGATGCCCCGATGCAGGCCCCGATGCCCCGATGCATGCCCCGATGCCCCGATGCATGCCCCGATGCCCCGATGCATGCCCCCATGCCCCGATGCATGCCCCCATGCCCCGATGCCCCGATGCCCCGATGCCCCGATGCCCCGATGCCCCGATGCCCCGATGCCCCGATGCCCCGATGCCCCGATGCCCCGATGCCCCGATGCCCCGATGCCCCGATGCCCCGATGCCCCAATGCCCCGATACCCCGATGCCCCGATGCCCCGATGCCCCGATGCCCCGATGCCCCGATGCCCCAATGCCCCGATGCCCCGATGCCCCGATGCCCCGATGCCCCGATGCCCCGATGCCCCGATGCCCCGATGCCCCGATGCCCCGATGCCCCGATGCCCCGATGCCCCGATGCCCCGATGCCCCGATGCCCCGATGCCCCGATGCCCCGATGCCCCGATGCCCCGATGCCCCGATGCTCCGATGCCCCAATGCCCCGATGCCCCGATGCCCCGATGCCCCGATGCCCCGATGCCCCGATGCCCCGATGCCCCGATGCCCCGATGCCCCGATGCCCCGATGCCCTGATGCCCTGATGCCCCGATGCCCCAATACCCCGATGCCCCGATGCCCCGATGCCCCGATGCCCCGATGCCCCGATGCCCCGATGCCCCGATGCCCCGATGCCCCGATGCCCCGATGCCGATGCCGATGCCGATGCCGATGCCGATGCCGATGCCGCTGCCGCTGCCGCTGCCGCTGCCGCTGCCGATGCCGATGCCGATGCCGATGCCGATGCCGATGCCGATGCCGATGCCGATGCCGATGCCGATGCCGATGCCGATGCCGATGCCGATGCCGATGCCGATGCCGATGCCGATGCCGATGCCGATGCCGATGCCGATGCCGATGCCGATGCCGATGCCGATGCCGATGCCGATGCCGATGCCGATGCCGATGCCGATGCCGATGCCGATGCCGATGCCGATGCCGATGCCGATGCCGATGCCGATGCCGATGCCGATGCTGATGCCGATGCCGATGCCGATGCCGATGCCGATGCCGATGCCGATGCCGATGCCGATGCCGATGCCGATGCCGATGCCGATGCCGATGCCGATGCCGATGCCGATGCCGATGCCGATGCCGATGCCCCGATGCCGATGCCGATGCCGATGCCGATGCCCCGATGCCGATGCCGATGCCCCGATGCCGATGCCGATGCCCCAATGCCGATGCCCTGATGCCGATGCCCCGATGCCCCGATGCCCTGATGCCCCGATGCCCCGATGCCCCGATGCCCCGATGCCCCGATGCCCCGATGCCCCGATGCCCCCTATGCCCCGATGCCCCGATGCCTGGATGCCCCGATGCCCCGATGCCCCGATGCCCTGATGCCCCGATGCCCCGTTGCCCCGATGCCCCGATGCCCCGATGCCCCGATGCCCCGATGCCCCGATACCCCGATGCCCCGATGCCCCGATGCCCCGATGCCCCAATGCCCTGATGCCCCGATACCCCGATGCCCCGATGCCCCGATGCCCCGATCCCCCGATGCCCCGATGCCCCCTATTCCCCGATGCCCTGATGCCCTGATGCCCCGATGCCCCAATACCCCGATGCCCCGATGCCCCGATGCCCCGATGCCCCGATGCCCCGATGCCGATGCCCCGATGCCGATGCCGATGCCGATGCCGATGCCGATGCCGATGCCGATGCCGATGCCGATGCCGATGCCGATGCCGATGCCGATGCCGATGCCGATGCCGATGCCGATGCCGATGCCGATGCCGATGCCGATGCCGATGCCGATGCCGATGCCGATGCCGATGCCGATGCCGATGCCGATGCCGATGCTGATGCCCATGCCGATGCCCCGATGCCGATGCCGATGCCCCGATGCCGATGCCGATGCCGATGCCCCAATGCCGATGCCCTGATGCCGATGCCCCGATGCCCCGATGCCCTGATGCCCCGATGCCCCGATGTCCCGATGCCCCGATGCCCCGATGCCCCGATGCCCCGATGCCCCAATGCCCCGATGCCCCGATGCCCCGATGCCCTGATGCCCCGATGCCATGTTGCCCCGATGCCCCGATGCCCCGATGCCTCGATGCCCCGATGCCCCGATACCCCGATGCTCCGATGCCCCGATGCCCCGATGCCCCAATGCCCTGATGCCCCGATACCCCGATGCCCCGATGCCCCGATGCCACGATCCCCCGATGCCCCGATGCCCCGATGCCCCGATGCCCTGATGTCCTGATGCCCCGATGCCCCAATACCCCGATGCCCCGATGCCCCAATGCCCCGATGCCCCGATGCTGATGCCCCGATGCCGATGCCCCGATGCCGATGCCGATGCCGATGCCGATGCCGATGCCGATGCCGATGCCGATGCCGATGCCGATGCCGATGCCGATGCCGATGCCGATGCCGATGCCGATGCCGATGCCGATGCCCCGATGCCGATGCCGATGCCCCGATGCCGATGCCGATGCCCCAATGCCGATGCCCTGATGCCGATGCCCCGATGCCCCGATGCCCCGATGCCGATGCCCCGATGCCGATGCCCTGATGCCGATGCCGATGCCGATACCCCGATGCCGATGCCGATGCCGATGCCGATGCCCCGATGCCCTGATGCCCCGATGCCCCGATGCCCCGATGCCCCGATGCCCCGATGCCCCGATGCCCCGATGCCTGGATGCCCCGATGCCCCGATGCCCCGATGCCCTGATGCCCCGATGCCCCGTTGCCCCGATGCCCCGATGCCCCGATGCCCCGATGCCCCGATGCCCCGATGCCCCGATGCCCCGATGCCCCGATGCCCCGATGCCCCGATGCCCCGATGCCCCGATGCCCCGATGCCCCGATGCCCCGATGCCCCAATGCCCCGATGCCCCGATGCCCCGATGCCCCGATGCCCCGATGCCCCGATGCCCCGATGCCCCAATGCCCCGATGCCTCGATGCCCCGATGCCCCGATGCCCCGATGCCCCGATGCCCCGATGCCCCAATGCCCCGATGCCCCGATGCCCCAATGCTGATGCCCCGATGCCGATGCCCTGATGCCGATGCCGATGCCGATGCCGATGCCGATGTTGATGCCGATGCCGATGCCGATGCCGATGCCCCGATGCCGATGCCCCGATGCCGATGCCGATGCCCCAATGCCGATGCCCTGATGCTGATGCCCCGATGCCCCGATGCCCGATGCCGATGCCCCGATGCCGATGCCCCGATGCCGATGCCCCGATGCCGATACCCCGATGCCGATGCCCCGATGCCGATGCCGATGCCGATGCCGATGCCGATGCCGATGCCGATGCCGATGCCGATGCCGATGCCGATGCCGATGCCGATGCCGATGCCGATGCCGATGCCGATGCCGATGCCGATGCCGATGCCGATGCCGATGCCGATGCCGATGCCGATGCCGATGCCGATGCCGATAACGATGCCCCGATGCCGATGCTGATGCCCCGATGCCGATGCCCTGATTCCGATGCCCTGATGCCGATGCCCCGATGACGATGCCCCGATGCCCCGATGCCCCGATGCCGATACCCCGATGCCAATACCCCGATGCCGATGCCCGGATGCCGATGCCGATGCTGATGCCGATGCCTTGATGCCCCTTTGCCCCTTTGCCCCTTTGCCCCGATGCCCCGATGCCCCGATGCCCCGATGCCCCGATGCCCCGATGCCCCGATGCCCCGATGCCCCGATGCCCCGATGGCCCGAAACCCCGATGCCCCGATGCCCCGATGCCCCGATGCCCCGATGCCCCGATGCCCCGATGCCCCGATCCCCCGATGCCCCGATGCCCCGATGCCCCGATGCCCCGATGCCCTGATGCCCTGATGCCCCGATGCCCCAACACCCCGATGCCCCAATGCCTCGATGCCCCGATGCCCCGATGCCGATGCCCCGATGCCGATGCCCCGATGCCGATGCCGATGCCGATGCCGATGCCGATGCTGATGCCAATGCCGATGCCGATGCCGATGCCGATGCCGATGCCGATGCCGATGCCGATGCCGATGCGGTTGCCAATGCCGATGCCGATGCCGATGCCGATGCCGATGCCGATGCCGATGCCGATGCCGATGCCGATGCCGATGCCGATGCCCCGATGCCCCGATGCCCCGATGCCGATGCCCTGATGCCGATGCCCTGATGCCGATGCCCCGATGCCGATGCCCCGATGACGATGCCCGATGCCGATGCCCCGATGCCCGATGCCGATGCCCCGATGCCCCGATGCCCCGATGTCCCGATGCCCCGATGCCCCGATGCCCCGATGCCCCGTTGCCCCGATGCCCCGATGCCCCGATGCCCCGATGCCCCGATGCCCCGATGCCGTTGCCGATGCCCCGATGCCCCGATGCCCCGATGCCGATGCCGATGCCGATTCCCCGATGCCGATGCCCTGATGCCGATGCCCCGATGCCGATGCCCCAATGCCGATGCCCCGATGCCGCTGCCCCGATGCCGATGCCCCTATGCCGATACCCCGATGCCGATGCCCCGATGCCGATGCTGATGCCAATGCCGATGCCTTGATGCCCCGATGCCCCGATGCCCCGATGCCCCGATGCCCTGATGCCCCGATGCCCCGATGCCCCGATGGCTCGATGGCTCGATGCCCCGATGCCCCGATGCCCCGATGCCCCGATGCCCCGATGCCCCGATGCCCCGATGCCCCGATGCCTCGATGCCCCGATGCCCCGATGCCCCGATGCCCCGATGCCCGGATGCCCCGATGCCCCGATGCCCCGACGCCCCGACGCCCCGACGCCCCGATGCCCCGATGCCCCGATGCCCCGATGCCCCGATGCCCCGATGACCCTTTGCCCCGATGCCCCGATGCCCCGATGCCCCGATGCCCCGATGCCCCGATGCCCCGATGCCCCGATGCCCCGATGCCCCGATGCCCCGATACCCCGATGCCCCGATGCCCCGATGCCCCGCTGCCCCGATGCCCCGATGCCCCGATGCCCCGATGCCCCGATCCCCCGATGCCCCGATGCCCCGATGCCCCGATGCCCCGATGCCCTGATGCCCTGATGCCCCGATGCCCCAACACCCTGATGCCCCAATGCCTCGATGCCCCGATGCCCCGATGCCGATGCCCCGATGCCGATGCCCCGATGCCGATGCCGATGCCGATGCCGATGCCGATGCTGATGCCAATGCCGATGCCGATGCCGATGCCGATGCCGATGCCGATGCCGATGCCGATGCGGTTGCCAATGCCGATGCCGATGCCGATGCCGATGCCGATGCCGATGCCGATGCCGATGCCCCGATGCCCCGATGCTCCGATGCCGATGCCCTGATGCCGATGCCCTGATGCCGATGCCCCGATGACGATGCCCCGATGACGATGCCCCGATGCCGATGCCCCGATGCCCCGATGCCGATGCCCCGATGCCCCGATGCCCCGATGCCCCGATGCCCCGATGCCCCGATGCCCCGATGCCCCGATGCCCCGTTGCCCCGATGCCCCGATGCCCCGATGCCCCGATGCCCCGAGGCCCCGAGGCCGTTGCCGATGCCGATGCCGATGCCGATGCCGATGCCGATGCCGATGCCCCGATGCCGATGCCGATGCCGATTCCCCGATGCCGATGCCCTGATGCCGATGCCCCGATGCCGATGCCCCAATGCCGATGCCCCGATGCCGCTGCCCCGATGCCGATGCCCCGATGCCGATACCCCGATGCCGATGCCCCGATGCCGATGCTGATGCCAATGCCGATGCCTTGATGCCCCGATGCCCCGATGCCCCGATGCCCCGATGCCCTGATGCCCCGATGCCCCGATGCCCCGATGGCTCGATGGCTCGATGCCCCGATGCCCCGATGCCCCGATGCCCCGATGCCCCGATGCCCCGATGCCCCGATGCCCCGATGCCCCGATGCCCCGATGCCCCGATGCCCGGATGCCCCGATGCCCCGATGCCCCGACGCCCCGACGCCCCGACGCCCCGATGCCCCGATGCCCCGATGCCCCGATGCCCCGATGCCCCGATGCCCCGATGCCCCGATGCCCCGATGCCCCGATGCCCTAAATCCCTAAATGACCCTATGCTCCAACGCCCAACGCCCCGATGCCCCGATGCCCCAATGCCCCGATGCCCCGATGCCCGACGCCCCGATGCCCCTATGCCCCGATGCCCCGATGCCCCGATGCTCCGATGCCCCGATGCCCCGATGCTCTGTTGCACCGATGTTACGATGCCCCGATGCCCCGATGCCCCAATGCCTCGATGCCCCAATGCTCTGTTGCCCCGATGTTCCGATGCACGGATGCTTCGAAACCCCGATGCACGGATGCCCCGATGCCCAAATGCCCAAATGCCCAAATGCCCCGATACCCTGATGCCCTGATGCCCCGATGCCCCAATGCCCCTATGCCCGGATGCCCCGATGCCCCGATGCCCCGATGCTCCATTGCCCCGATGTTCCGATGCATGGATGCCTCGATGCCCAAATGCCCAAATGCCCAAATGCCCAAATGCCCAAATGCCCAAATGCCCTGATGCCCCAATGCCCCGATGCCCCGATGCCTTAATGCCCCGATGCCCCGATGCCCCGATACCCCGATGTCCCAATAGCCCAAATGCCCTTATGCCCCAAAGCCCCGATGCCTTAATGCCCCGATGCCCCGAAGCCCTGATGCCCCGATGCCCTAAATGACCCTATGCCCCGACGCCCCGACGCCCCGAGTCCCCGATGCCCCAATGCCCCGATGCCCCGATGCCTCGATGCCCCAATGCCCGGATTCCCCGATGCTCCGATGCCCTGATGCCCCGATGGCCCAATTGCCCCAACATGCCAATGCCGATACCCCGATGCCCCAATGCCTCGATGCCCCGATGCCCCGACGCCCCGACGCCCCGATGCCCCATGCCCCGATGCCCCGATGCCCCGATGCCCCGATGGCCCGATGCCCCTATTCCCCGATGCCCTAATGCTCCGATGCCCCGATGCCCCGATGCCCCGACGCCCCGATGCCCCGATGCCCTGATGCCCCGAGGCCGCTTAAATACAGCATTGGAGTTCGTGCCTTGTTCTTGTCCTTTTTGTCCACTCTTTCTTAACTCTCCCCTCCATTTCCCCCTTATCCCAACCAGAGTGTCGGTGCGGCCACACTTGTCATGAAAGGGGGGAAATGGTCCATTGGTATAACACTGGTGGCATCTATACCCAGACGCCACATGATCTTCTCACTCCCCCCATCGCCGGGTTCCATGTTCCTGCCCCCTGAGGCCCTTACATAGGAGGATGGCATGGCTGCACCATGGCCCAGGCTGTGCTACTAGTGTCTGGCAATCTCCAGCCCACAGAGAGTGTGTTCCGGAACAAAACATGTTACGACGGGCAGCTGCCATCCTCCAGGGTCCATGACTTAATCCTAGGGGAGCAGGCAGTGGCATGCAGCAGCCTCCCTCAGATCTGTACGTTCGCAAGTATTTGAATTCATCGGAGTAAGGGTGCATAGCGGCCAAGGAGGAGGAGTCGCCATCATTTGGAGTATTTGTAATATCAAGCGCAGGGAAGATGACGCAAGGCGCGAAGCCGCGTTCTTTGCGTCGCGTGTGGACCCAAGGTATGAATTTGGATGCTCGATTAGGGGACGGCCGCTAGATTGGTCGAGGACGTACTGCGGACTGCTGTGGAGCATGCGTAGGATCTCGAATCATTCGAGTGTTGGTGGTAAGGGAAAACCAATCAAGCTTTCAATTTGTTAGCCTGCCTCAAAGCTTATTTCAGGGCGATGCGTGAGGCCTTGCCGTGGTGCACACGCGATTCCAGAAAATTCAGAGATCGCGAGCGGCAGGGGTGCGTAGCCTAGATGCATAGGGGCCGGGCAGCCTTCCCATCTTACCGGACAAGCCATTGCTTCATCGCTGTTCACTTCGATGCGCTGATTAGCTGCCATCAACAGGGACTTAGGTGCACAAATCCGTCCATCAGCGAGAGACACGTCTAGCCCACAAGTGGCCCAACCACGCATACATGCATCCCGAGCTATTTTGCAGAACCCATACCACACTCATGACTTCATAATGTTTTCACTTTGGTTGTGCACGATTTTGCTTGGGTTCATCATGCTGCCACATGGGTGCACGTACGCATGCCGCGGCACAGCCAAATGCATGCATGCATCCCGAGCTATTATGCGGCACCCATACCACACTGCTGTAGCTAAAAAGTCCATAATGTTTTCACATCCCGGTGAAGCGCGCCTCGAAGGCCCGCAGGACTCCATGGCGTTCCTCATACCACCGCATGGATCGTGCATGGCTCAACACATAAAGCAATTGTCATCAATTGAGGGCCACTTCTCTCCTTTCACAAAGTGCAACCACCAGTGTTGTACCACTCGACCATGTTTCAAACAACAAGGCAAACGCTGGGCACCATTTGTCATTCCCCGTCGATGAGAGGCGCCATACCCAGCGTTTGTAATGCTATAGTTTCCTCCGATTCCATACTGAGCGTTAAGTCTTGCAACCCTCCGGATATCGAGCAACAAACTACATTACAAATCTGGGCCTTGCTCAATATGCTCGACTACAGCCACCTTGTTGAAAACCCGTGGGAAGAGAAAGAGCAGTGAAGCAAAAGGAAAAGGCCGAAAAAGAAAAAAATGTAGATTCGCCAGCCCCTCTATAGTCTAGCCCTTAACGAAATCGACCACATGTGGAGCGAGCATGTGAAGAATGGACTATCGGTTCCAAGCACCAAGTGCCTATACACTATACCCTGAGGCGCTTTTCGCATGCACTAATTCCATCTTCCATTGACCTAAACCCTGAACCAAGACGTAGCTTGCGTGCACGAAACCCATGCGCCTAAACCCTGACACTATTTGCATGCACGAGTCTCATGCGCCCAAACCCATGACCCTATATCCTTAAGTGGTTTGCTCTCCCTGTGCATGAATCGGCGCTGAGTGCCACACCATATATCGGCCCCCGGGCACTATCCCACCGGACCGTCCAAGTACTGGATTGTATATCGGTGCATCCGACCGTCATGGCACGCTACCAGATTAACACACAAAAAGAGCGCGCTTTGTCAATCCCACTGCATATCAGAGAACCTTTGGAAGGCTGCCGGTCAGGCAACCTCCGGTCGATGGGGCTAAAACCTTGACCGGCCTACAGTCAGAGGACACCAGAGGCGGGCTTTCTCCACCCGGCCACATGGCCATAGGCTATCATCATACAGCTGCATTCAATCTGGAGCAAATTCCAACGACTAGTGTCCCACCCCACTCCATAACAACATCTGTGTGGCATCAGCCCTCCACTATTGTCCGACCAGACACTCTCCCTCAGCTGAGCTCAAAATCAAAAATCGCTATGGGGGATTCATTTTCCGCTGAATCACCTTTGTGCCCTCTGAGCCTTCAATCGTAGTCAGACCCGATGCCCTCCCCCAGCTCAAAATCAAAGCCTGCCTCCATCTCCATCAAGATCTTATCCCGCTCTGCATCCTCAAGCGCCTGGCGATGTGCCTCCTCTCCCTCCCTCTCCCCTGCCCCCGCTCCCCCGCCTGTCTCTTCGCTCCTGGCAGGTCCACCTCCAGACGATGGCCCGCTCTCACCCGGGCCTCCACCTCTTCCATCACCTCTCCCCGACATCCTGTCCGTCCCCTGGGAAACAGCCGCCCGGTGCCCGCGCCCAGCCACCTGCCCGTCACAGTACGGGACGTCATCGCCAAAGGTAGGCTCCTCATGTGATGGGCAAGACGAGGAGGAGGGGGCTTGCCATTGGTCGGTGTTGCCGTACCGGTATCCTAGGGTGCCAGACGCTGCTCTTGCTGCAACTGCTGCTGAGCCGCTGCCCGATTCTGTCCCGATATCCCTTATGGAGTCCTCCTCAAGTACTTGCTGTCCATCGCCCTGACTTTGTGCAGCCGCACCAACACCGCCATCGCCCTTGGCCAGGGATGCCAGCGGGTTTCGGAGCCGGTACCGGAGCTCTTCCAGCCTGGCGTCAATGATCTTTTGCCTCTGTGGACAATCGTTTGAAAGGATGGGCGGCCATCAGGGATCATGTGCTCACCGACTGGTGGTAAAATAACACCGTCATATACTTGGGATGACAGTACCACACTATCATAGGATTGGAGACGAGGGCATCACACAATCATATAATTGGGGATGAGGGTGTCACACTTCCACAGGATAAGGAACAGAGACGTGTTGTTGCATAGGATGAGCCAATATCACAGCATCTAAACCACGATGCATCCACATCCTATGAGGGTCGTTGTTGGACAAACAGGTGCTGCGGAGTCATTTCATGGTGCTTAAGCTACTAGATCAGCTACATGACGGCCTACAGCCGGAAGGACCTGGTGCAGCAAGATGTGTGGGCTACCAACTTAGGCCTGTCAAGGTACGGTTCCAATAAGCCTAGTGGCTGCTGCCACGCAGCCCTCACAAACTGGCCTGGTTCGCACCCGGATAAACAGCCCACTCCCCCCTTCCGCGACCTCTACATCCACCCACCCACCTGTCGCCCCACACATCTTCCCCCCCCTACCTTAACCCCTCCACACACCTGGGCAGCAATCGACTCGCCCGGATCCAAAGCAGCAGGTAAATGCACAAATCGAACATTTCGCCCCTGGAGGAGGCACAGGGGTTAAAAAGGTTATGGGTTACAGGTTGAGGTTTCAATGTCAACAGAATGGGCTGCAAGAGGGACAGGGTGTTCTGTCTAAACGAAGTGTGTGTGTTCTTTAGGGTTCTTAACCCTTACCCCTCAACGTAAGTGTGCGTATATGTTGACAATTGTTAACCCTAACCCCTTGACCCTTATTAAACTTATTACAGAAGAGTGCATTTCTGTTTCCTATAAGTTGCGCTCCTGGGCATGTGCTCCGGCTCTGATGAGCACAGGTTTCTCATATGACCCTGTAGTGGTGCCCAGGTCGAAAGAAAGGGACGAGCAATGCGGATGTTGACTATTGAAAGGCTAAATATACGGTAACATTAGCCTGTGTGCGTGGTACTGGTACCCCAGACACCACAGCCAGGGGCCATGCATCAGAGAGATCGTCCACCCTAGTTCATTTAATGACTTCCGTGCGGACCAGACCACCTCTGGCGGCCGCAACTGGGCCCATGGGGAGCAGACCTTGACCGGCTGTAGCTAGGCTCAAGTAACATTGCTTCATGCCCGAGACCATAGGAAGTGCAGCAGCTGAACTGTAGCTAAGCACGCTGAAATGAACAGCATACTTGTGTGAACTAGTGGGTGGCATTGCCAGCATACTTGTGTGAACTAGTGGGTGGCATTGCCAGCATAACTGTCATGGCCACCTGAAACCATGTATCATTGGCAACCTAGCAAGTTTGGCACCTTGCCTGTTCATGTACGAGCTCCCTCTAAAAAGCCTCGTATACCCCACCTTCAAGTACATGAAATCGTAGGTGTTGCGTGTTCCCTGCAATCAATGAGTTCACATGGCCTCAGAATTTCCTTTGTGGTTTTGCAATATGCCAGCTACACTCTGGCCTTTGGCACGAGGCCCCAGGTGTGGTAAACCATGCAGCTTGGGCTCCCGCCCTAGGCCAGCCTAGACTCGCTCCCAATCGAGCCGTATGTGGCCGCAGAGCAACAATGCATGCTAAGCATGGCAATTGAAAACAGATGAGGGGATGCTAATTGGCATTACAGCCTACCTATGTGAATCATTGCAGTGGACAGGCCCATGTCCTGGTGACGGTGTCACTCAGAATGATAACGAGGATGATAAGACCCCCTGCCTGTTTTGGGGTGCTTCAGCTACAATTCAGCTACGAACCCTGCTGTTTGGACCACCGGCTACCGAGCGATCCGAATTTTCCTCATTGGCACAGCCTTTGCTGCCTAGCGGCCTGCAAAAGATTATCTTATGTGCACTAACATGATCACTGGCGGGCTGATAGCCATACTGACAGCCATACCGACAGCCAGGCTTACAGCCATACCGACAGCCATACCGACAGCCATACCGACAGCCAGGCTTACAGCCATGCTAGCAGCCAGGCTGATTGCCATTGAGGTAGCCAGACTATTCGGCTTGTGCGCATCATCAGCAAGTCTCCATCTTCACACATCACCGCATCCACAGGTGACTCACCTCCAGGCTCTGGATCGTAGCTTTGGAGAGCATCATGCTGCACAACAACGCAGCAGAAAACAAGGAGGGGAGCAACTTCAGCAGAGATTTGCCATACTCAAGGCCTCTGGTAGCTGTTAGACTATGGCCATGGATTGCATCATGCTGTGCAGCAATGCAGCAGAAACACACACACATCAGCATCGGTCAGAGAGGGCAGCAACTTGAGCAGATATTTGTCGTGGTCAAAGCCTCTCGTAGGTTTTAGACTGTGACCTTGTAGAGCATCATACTAAATAATATTGCAACATAACATCAGAATCGGCCAGAGAGGGGTGCCGGGTTGATTCAGAGGTGTGAAGGAGAGGAACATCTCGTGCACCTGAGCCTAGCATGGTGGGGATGTAAAGGCTTATGAGCCATGGCATGCAGAGACTCAGGTATATGCTCGTAGGTGATGAATCCTAGGCTGACAATCATCCCACACCCTGTACCCCATGCATCTCACGCCCAGCACCCCATGCATCTCACGCCCAGCATCCCATGCATCCCATGCATCTCACGCCCAGCATCCCACGCATCTCACACCCAGCATCCCATGCATCTCTCGCCCAGTATCCCATGCATCCCATGCATTCACGCCCAGCATCCTATGCATCTCAAATACAGGATCCCATGCATTCCAAGCATTCACGCCCAGCATGCCATGCTTATCAACCCTGGCACATGCATGCTTTGAGCAGGCCCCCATCCATGATCGCTCTGGGTGGCCTGCATCGCCGTTTGAAAGTCCCTCACTTCATGAAGTCGTCAGCGGAATCCAGGTGTCCACGAACGATGACGTCATTGCGCAGCTCGATCACGAGGCGACGACCCTCCAGTGATTGGATCAGGCATACGAGAGACCGTTCAGACCGATCTAACCGACGTCGAGGTCTAGGTGGCATTAGGATTACCAGCTTTTTGCATTGAGGCGGTTTACGAACCAAAGAAGGAAGAGAAGACCGGAGCAGAGAGCTGTCTGGAGCCGACAGTTGCGTGTTGTGCCGGAAAGAAAAAAAGAAAGAAAGAAAGAAAGGAAACGCCCGAGCGTGGCTTGAGGAATACGGGATTTTAAATGCCGTACACCGGAATCCGTCGGAAAAGTGCAATACAGATTTCCTCCGGAACCCTGCCACAACTTGCCACACTCCTTCCGCAACTCCTCTCTTCCATGACTGGCATACCTTTCCTTTCTTTCCTCGACTACCTGAGAATCGGCATTTTTATCCTGAACCGCAGCGGCCTTAGATACCAGGGTATGGAAATTGTTTCTTCTTCAGGCGGGAATTGTCGAAGGAGAACTGGCTTGCTCCGAATGAGCTCGGATTCAGCTCGATTCGCTGGTCTTGCATAGTGAAAATTGTGCCCCTATGTCATTTTCTGGCCTCTATCTGGTTCCTATACCTGCCATATCTACACATTCCTGCCCCAACATAACCGGTGAAAGTCTGTAACTCAGTCCCGGGGGGCTGCCCAACCTCGCTCCGGTAGTTTCTCTCGGACACAGGCGGTGGGCGCAGCTAGCACGGCTGTGATATTTTTGTTCAGTTTTCACTGTCCAGCGGAGCATAGCACTTACTGTATGAGACAGGTGCCCGCATATCGTTGCAAGCACAAAATAAGCTAGGAAAAAACAGAGACACCGGAGGCCGGCGCATCGGTCAACAACATGAGGCATCCTGCTGCTAGGGATAGTGGGCTACGGCGAAGGGCAAGTAGGACGCACTTCATGCTTGCTTCCATTTTCGTATGTCCAGGAAAGATAAGGAGACGGGAATAGGCAGGGTGCCACAGACTTCCATGAGTTGAACCAGGGAAGGCATGTGTGGAATACTAGAATGCCCTACCTTGTGTGGGGGACCCAAGGGCCAGCCTATAAATATACGAAAGGGTCATCAAGGGATGCGGCTGGAGGACAATTTCGTGTTTTCCCTGGCACTCCGGACTCCGATATGCCATAAAAATAAAGTTAACAATATCTTCATATCTCCAATACCCACCTGGCGACCCTTAGAGTGTTGGTCATGGCCATATTTCTTGGAGTGACTGGTTGTGCGATAGGTATCGTGTCAGTTAGTCAGTGGGCTGTGCTGCTTGACACTGTTGGTTTCAGTGTGCACCTTTGGCAGGTCACAGCTAGATTGCTGGGGACAAAATCTTGAATGCAACCACTGCTTGTGGCCCAATCATTAGCTTGCTCCAACAGGCCCCCCCGGCGGGAAACCGTCATGTAGCTGAAGCATCCTGAATTGATCGAACGATGTCGCATGCACGGCCTTCTGTTCCATGCACACTATCAGGCACGGCCGTATAATACATGCACATTAGGTACTTCTACAATTAACGGCGATTATCATAGCAAGCACTTTGTGTATCTCATCCATGCATGACAGGTTGGCCACTGTGTTTGTTCTGTATTGCGCACCAGACCACCTGTCAGGCGGCAACCACTGCTCCTTTTGGGATTGAAGTATGACCAGTCTGTGGCCGGTGACCAGCTAAGCCTCCAAAGCTTGGCGTGACATACCCTGACAGCCATAGGGGTAAGGGTTACATAAAATCGGCCGGGGTGTAGCTAGGGTGCATCTGAAGCACTCTGAAATAAGCAGTGGTGCCTCAAAAGCACTGTATTGAGGCTAGTGCAGTTTAGTGCAGTTGTAGGCTGTAATTGGAACACAAACTCTTACAGACTCACACTCAAATGCATGTATGTTGAGCAACCCAAAAATAGGGACGCCAAGTGCCTTGATAAATAGGCTTGTGAGCCAAGGACATCGAAAGTAAGCCCAGAAATGTACTGTCAAAAAGGCAATAAATCCGCATAAGCATATGGATAGTGCATTCCTATTGGCAGGTATATTACTTGTCACATACAAGCACTCATTAAATGTCATATTTTTGACTCTTTGGTGAAGCCTACTCTGTTTTATGGGTGTGAAATTTGGGGACCAGATCTCCTTGCGAAAGGAGTCGGCTTGACATATACTGGTTTCTCTAGAGATTTGGAGGTAATTCGCATGGGGTTCCTTAGGCAGTGTCTGGGTCTTCGCAAGTCTGTGGCCGAGTTTGTTCTCATGAGTGAACTGCACCGTGAAGCCCTTATCTTAAGTCTTTTCCAGCAGACCCTGAGATTTTGGAATATGATTAATCTGAGGCCTAACAATGCCCTTGTGAAAATGGCTATGCAGGAAAGTTGTGATTTGGCGAAGGCTGGCACTTGACCTTGTTGGGCTGGTTTTCTGTCTACGATATTGATGACTATGGGTATTGATTTATTGACTGCTTCAGCCAATACCTCTTGGGATATTGAAGTCGCTGTGAATTCAGCTAGGGATCAGTGGCTTTCCAAAATTTCCAGGGACATGCCACGTACGGCCATGTCAGTAAGTGCTACTCCTGACTCAGAACGCTCGGGGTTCAAATTGTTTACGTTCTCTAAGTGGTTCCAAATTAAGCGTGATGTGAATTGTGAAGGAGACTTTCTGGTACAATTTGAGTAAGCCTAATATTATTTTCGCCCGGTATCGGATGGGATATTGGCTGAATGTTGAGACGGGGCGCTTTGAGAAACCCTGTGTGCCTTATAGCGAGAGTATTTGTAGATGTTGCAATCTTAAATATCGGGAGGATGAGCTTCACATGATTTACTGCCCGTTCTATACAGACCTTCGTTTTCAGTTTAACCTTACTTTCCATAATTTCCTAGAGGATGAGGATGAGGCCATGAAACGGTACGCAAATGGAGTGTGGGGCAAACTGAATGCATCGGATTCTGCATATGTGTTCTGGAAGAAATTTGGTTGTTTTATCTTCCAGTGTATGATGAAAGAGAGAATCATCTCAAAACTTTGCCAAAATTCCTGTCTCCCCCCTAACTCTCTAGGCGGTGCTCAATCGAACTCATTTGCACCCACGTCATGTTTTATGGCTGGGGATTATCTTTTGCACTCTGGGGTTCATTCCCACGCCACTGTCGTGGTTGTGTGCTAGTTGCTTGCCCAGGGGGGTCACTGGTTTTCGCTTTCTGTCCTAGTGTATCAAGTGCCTGTACCGGTTTACGGGCACATGTCCCATGCATCAAGTGTGATGCTCTGTTGGACTGTAAAAACTTTACAAAAAAACTTCACAGGGCCCAGTGGCCCACCATGTCTCTAAGGTCAAAAAATGAAGCAGACAGGAACAGGTGGAAGACTCACCACCTTTCCTTGATAATCAGTAACATGGCTCAGTCAAAAGTGCATGCTTTTGAAGCAAGGGGTTCTATGCCCACGCAGTTCAGGTCAACCTAATTTCATTAATTAGACAGATTTTGAGAAAGATCCAGTGGCAGTGGATGGAGAAGCCTGGGGAGCTGGTTGGTGGGAGATCAGGCGCAGAAGCAGAAGCAAGCAAAGCTGCAGAGGCTCAACCCATGGTTTCACGCTGGTGACCTGTCCGACTTGTCGAGAATTCTGTGGCCGCTCCCGCAAACTTTGATACATTCTGTGGCCTGCGCCCTGATGACATTCTAGGGCTGCTATTGCTCGTGGAAGCCTCCTCGACGTCGCTAGAGATGATGTTGGGGAGCAAGCGTGAGGTGGATTTCCTTGGCGTTCCGGGCGAGGCTGCCTCGAGCTCCAAGCAGGGCCTGCAACCACACCAGGGAGGGATCGCATGGAGCGAGAAGTCGAGACCCTCGGTTCGGCTGAGCAGCGTATTTTATGGCAGACATTTCAATCATTCCATTCATAATTAAAAGGCATGCTTCCCGTCATGTTGTCTTGTCCGCTGTCTACTTGACCGTTAGGCCACACAAGGTTTTAACCCGACATACATCCTTGTTCCACCTTTCTTGGCCAGCAGTCAAGACACCGGTAGTTGGCACTCAGGAAACAGGTGATATCTAGCAAATATCCAAGAATATCTGACACTTTTCCGACTTCCGGTCTGTCATGAGCTTAGCTCCTTCATGCACCATATTGAGGTTGAGGGTTATGATCAGCATTTCCATTGTTTTCGCCCCCAAGTCCTTCAGGTTTGTGCATTGCTATGCCCTACCCTTGCTCATATCCTAGGTGGAGGCGAACGTCTGTGTATTTTCACAGCCCGGTCAGACCTGGTCTTGACACCATGGATCAACCCTTTACCCACCTTTCTTGGTCATTGGACAAGATCGTCGGCAGGAGTGCTGAGGCACAGTAGCCACCTACTGGCGGGTGTGCGCATTTTGCCAAGGGGCAGGACGCGCCCTTGAAGGGCGAGCTTGGCTGGGCCCAGGCCTGCACCGGAGCGGGCGCCTTGCCGGCAGCTGACGGCGGCTGCGTGAGCACCCATGAGACTATCCGGGAGTAAGCGGGGCTGGCGTCATCAAGGGTCCGAAGGCTGTTGTGTCCGCTAGTCCCCGTGCTGGAAGCAGCAGTCGCAACAGAGGTCTCTGAAGCCACCACTGCATTCTGGTGGACTTTCAAGTTCATCTTGATCGCAGAGGCAGCCTTGGACATCCAGCCCCCGCTCTCGGCAGCTTGGGCCGCCCGGGCAGCGTGCTCCGCAATGCCCTGGTTGAGCTGCTGAAGGTCCTCTGCGGAGGAGTCGTTCAACCTAGCTGCGGTGATGTCCCTCTTGTCGAATCGGCTGAGGTCTTTGAGACCCGGGGTATCACGGCAGGCCGTGGGTGAGGCCTTCGACTCCCCAGACCCAGCCGGGGCGGCCTGCATCCTGCTCTTGCCGGCGCATGCTGCCCTAGCCACTCTTGATGCCTCGGCGTTGCTCATCCTCGGCATGCTGACGCTGTTTGTGGGGGACGTTGCCGCATCCTCCGGAGTATCCCAGGGCTCAACCGCTGAGTGGCGGCGGCCAATCCAGCCCTTGGAGCGCGGCTTTCCCGCGAGCACATCCGTTGAAGTGGACGCAACGTCTGAGGGGCGGGCACCACTCCTGTGGGCGCTTCTGGCGGCTAGAGGTGACCTGGGATGCGATGGGACCGTTTCCAACGTCCGGGCGATGTCGGCCGACATGCGGAAGGCGCTCTTTGATGAAAAGGAAGGCGGCTGGCGCTGGAATGAGCTTGGACCCAGGGTTTCATTGGCGAAGGAGTGGCGTCGATTGCTCTTTGCTCCGAGACCGGCGGAGGATCTGAGGAGGCTGGCAAAACTGCTGGAGCCGTTGGGTTGCTGGGGGGACGTTGGCGGGGATGCATAGAGCTGCTTATGGCCTGATGTCGGGGCAGGTGAGGAGTCTCGGGTCTGCGCATAGAGAGCAATGAGTTAGGAAAGTTTCGTTGTGTGCTACAAGGCCACCTTTGGCAGGCCGCCCTCCGACTGTCAAAGGCCCGATTGGAAAAACATTCAGCAGGTATACTACAGGCATAGGCGCACGCTACGCGGCTGTTTATGCATGAAGCCTCCGGCCCCAGGCAAGAGGCTAGCAGAACATTAGCTGAATGGTGGCTGAAACCTTGCTGAGCCACGAAATCATGGACACTGCACTAGGCCAGGGCTGCCCATTATTCACACCACTTCAAACCGGACAGTTCCCTCTTACAAGCAGTCGTGCATTTCATCCATTCATGCTGGCCTTGCGAGGATACATCTTAATCGAATGCCGATTATCATAGAAGCCAATATTCGTATCCATGATTCCATGAATGGCAGGCTGGCGGATGCCCAATTATTTGAAGGGCACACCAGACCACCCAAAGGGGAGTGCCTGGCCCCAAACACTTCTCCGATTGGAAATTAAGCTTGGCCTGTCTATTTCCATCCAATATTTATGAGCCGGCTAGGGATCTTATTTGGAGACATTTACTAAATCGTGTACAATCACCTTGCAGATGCTGCCTTCCCTGAAACCAACCAGTCGTCACTAACATACCTGACACATACTCAATATCCCTGATATCCAACCGACATCCCTCCTATTAACTGACATCCCTCATATCGTATCCAACCAACAAACCTCCTATTACACCTAGTAACCGACATCCCTGATATCCAACCGACAACCCTCCTGTTTAAGAGGCATTCCTCCCAGACAACCCATATCCCTCCTATCTAACCGACATCCCTCCTATCTTACCGACATCCCTCCTCCGGCTCACTGACCTTGCTGCTGCTCCCGGAGAGCACCTTGCTCGTCCAATCCATGGCCGTCATGAAAAAACCCGGCTTCTTCTCCCCACCATTCCTTGCCGGAGGAGGCTGCGGCTCCTGGGCAGAGAGCGAGTCTTTAGTCGCACCCGTCCCGGCCGTCACATCGGAAACGGAGAACTGGGCAGCAGAGACCGCCGCGGTGGCAGCGGCAAGCATGCTTAAAACAGAAGGGACAACTTTCGCTCGCCTGATACGGCTTGGTGGCGGGCCCGGTTCGGCTACAGCACTAGGGAGCTCCGGAACCGGATCCGGAAACGGATCCTGGGGATCCGTGAGTGCAGTGGTTTCGTCCACGGTCCAAGGACGGGCTTGGGCGGCCAGCAAGGCGGAGATAATCGGCGAGGAGACAGCGCCTCGTAAGGGGGCTCCACTTCTCCATAGAGAGGCAGCTCCATTGCCAGAGGCGTCCTCTTGTGAAAAAGCGGATGCCGGGTGGGTGGGAGATTCCGCGTGGAAAGCTGCAGCAATGTTAACTTGTCCTGCAGCTGAAATAGGGGAAGGAGCTGCTCCCTCTGTAACTGTCACATCGTCACTCGACTCTTGCGACTCTTGAAAGGCAACCGCCTCCTCCTCATTATCATTCAGGGGCAAGGTGGACTCGCCAGCAACCAGAGCTGGTGCGGCAGGCCGCACTGCAAAGATCCACGCGTCCGTTGTATTCTCTGAAGCAAGCCCGCCCTTCCCGTCATCAGGAAAGGCATCCGCAACAAGAGCTGAACCTGTCTGTTGCAGCGCATGCTCAGATCCCATATTGGTGTTTTGTTCAGCTTGGGATGCATGGGAGAGGTCAGGTCGGGCAGGCGATAGCCGCTTCTCTGACGTCACGAGACGTGAACATGTCTCACTGACGTCCTCCAAGAGCGCGCCAACTGGGGCGGCTGCTAGGGCCAGGGCTGAGGCCCTCGCAGAAGCTTCTTCCTCGCCCTCTACACGGCTGAGGAATGCCTGGACAGGGGCAAGTGCGAAAGAGGGGTACCAAAACAAAGTGACGATTGGCACTGCCGTGTATCTACCAGTGCTTCCTCAACACACGCGTTTGATTATTTATATATTTATGCCTCATCCACACCAGGGCAACAACAGGACATATAATGTGCAAGTTGGAGAGAGCTTGGGAAATCGTTAAGGTAATTACGAGGTCCCTTGCTGGTAACAGTAGCTGAATTTGCCTTGAAATTACGGTGACTGAAATTCAGCTACGTAATCCATCTACCGTAAGGACCGTAATCGGCACGACACTGGGGAAACCCTTGCACGATTCTTATGCCCAAAAGCAACATATCTTTATTCCCGACATATTACTAGGGCACAGAAATCGGAGTGCTTGATGGACCCACCAGAGCAGATGCCAGGGGGTCCACGACACCAGTTTTGCCGAGCAGCGGGTTGGTGCTCAACCCCCTGTTGGAGAGCATCTTTTTCTTCCGGTTCTCGCTGGTCTTGGCGCCGCGCCCGGACTTGCCGGAAGCACGCCCTGAGTGGGCTTCGTCCCGCCATTTGCGGAAGCAGCGCTATGTTGCAAAGGATAGCTTAGTGGGTTATATTAAAACAGTGTTGTGCCATTTACGGTTGGACAGTCGGCCTGTTGATGATGCCACAACACTTTACAGTGCTTCAGTCAGCATGTGACTGTTTCAAGGTGGGACACATCTTCTTCCGTTTCACCCGAGTCCTTTTACAGTGTCAGCGCCCAACACTGGTGGTATATTCAAAATGTGAAATCACATGTCGCGTCAAAGTGTTTTTCACAGTATGAGGTTCAGTGTCAGTCCACCCTTACCAAATCATAACTTGAGGTTCACCGTGTCAGGTCATCTCTGGCCGAGCTAGAAGTTTGGGGTTCACAATGTAAGATCCTTTCTGACGGAATCAGAAGTTTGGGGTTGACAGTGGTAGACCCTTTCTGATCAAATCAAAGCCAGCTCCTCCCAAAGCAACTGATCCTCTATACAATCAGCCTGTTCCCTAACTGCCAACCGCTTCACAGCCCGCTCCCACATGGGTCTCCAGTCATCGTCCCAACCATTTGTCCTTCACATTGATACCCATACCTCCTTCCCCCACCCCCGTCTCCCCTTCTCCCCTCCCACTCCCCCCCCCCCTTCAACCACACACACCTGAATGACCACAGCTGACGCAGTCTGCACCGCCAGCGCATCCGCTGCGGCTGTCCAATTGGCCAGGAAGGTCAGGCGCTCCTGTGTTAACACCATGCAGGCAGGGTTCACACTTTCTTAAGGTCGATGCGGCAGGAAATCGTCACGAACCCTTTGCAATCAATGCCTTTCTTAGCATTAAATCTCTTGACCATCAGTATCACTCCTTGCAATGTCACTCGTTGCCAGCCATGTCACTTCTTGTCAGCCACGTCACTCCTTGCCAGCCACATCACTCCTAGCCAGAGGGAGGCATACGCTTCAGCCACTGACATGGGGCCCTATATGTTTGACGGAGAGGTGGGGGCCAGCATGACTGCCAACTCTGTGCCAACCCTGGGGGAGGCTCGGCTGAAGGGCATTGGCAGGTTCTTCACACAGTACACTGTAGAGGAGCAGGCAGAGAAGGCAGGGATGGATGTGGCCACACACTCTTGATAAGTGTAAGGGGTGGGACCTGCAGGGATAGACTACAATCTAGGCCTGGGCCTAGTGCACTGATTTCCTCACCTTGGCCTTGTTGTACTGCTTTCCTGGTTCCATTACCTTGGCCCTGCTGTACTGCCACCCTTAACCTGGCTCTGATGTACTGCTTTCCTGACCCTGGTCTTGAAGTACTGCTTCCCGTACCTTGGCTCTCAGCGTTTCCTGCTCCTCCAGCTCCTGCTCCCGCCTTGCGTCCGCGTCGGCACCCTGTCGGTAGTAAGGCATCAAGGAAGGGAGCTCTAAATAAATATATAAAATAACATGCCCTGAGTTGTGGGTGAAGGAAGCTATTGTTTGGCCGTAGCAGTAGGTAGGCTACCAAGGAGGGGAGTTTCTAACAGGCACCCACCCGATAGCCTTTTTCGAAAGGGGCAGGCCGTGCTAGACGGAAGGACAGATGAAGTTGAATAGTGGTAGTCAGAAGAGGTGAGGAGTCAGGGACTGCAACCTTGCCACCTTAAAGAAGCCCGGGGCGGTTGTTTGGGCCCCAATTTTGTACCATTTAAAAAACCGTTATGTTTTAGCGACAGCCTGATCCGGTCACATGGTTGCATGATGAGCTGCATGCATGCATGCACGGTCAGTGACCTTGGGGGGCCTGATTGTGCATATGCATTGGGGCAAGCAGGCTGCATCACTGTATTTTGGGTTAAAAATGGTCTGCACCACAGATTCACAATCATATTCCGCATGGCATATGAGCAGGTTTGGTGCCAGATGGGTGCCAGTTGGCACCCATATCCATTGACAACATATTGCCTACGGCACCGCCCCCTTTGCCTAAGCCGCACCCATGCATGCACCGCTCTATATATTGGACCAATCCGTATTCCATGCCGGGTTACCCTACCTAGCTATCGGCGCATGGAAGCCGGGTGATGGTGCCTGAACTAGAGGGTAGTGCGAGGCGTCTGTCATAGCGAGGCCAACAGGTTATCTGAGCTGGGGATGGCCAAAGGACTGCCGGGCGGTGCATGTAGTGGCTGTGCACTTCAGGTAGTGGCTGTGCACTTCAGGTAGTGGCTGGGCACTTCAGGTAGTGGCTGTGCACTTAAGGGAGTGGCTGTGCACTTCAGGTCACGTGGGCTGGGGATGGCCATCCCACAGCACTTCAAAATTCAAAGTGCACAGCCATTAGCATTGCTCGACAGTCTTTTGCCCATTTCCAGGTCATAATTAATATATTACCACAGTGCAGTGTGGCACTTTCACTTTTTTTTGAAGGTGCTCCGGCAGGAAGTCAGCAACACCTCGGCCTATGGGTATGAGGGCCTGATGCATTCAGCCTTGCTAGCTGGGCCACCGAACGCAGGCCGATTAAGGTATGACCCCCATCGGCCCAATGGTGGTCGCCCAACAGCCTGCTGCGCTGCTGGTGTTCAGAAGCGCATCTGAGTGAACACTTTTGTGTAAACGTGTGAAGCTGTGAGGTTGAACAGCTCGCAGCTTCACATGAGGCCCCTCATGCATGCCACGCCGGAATGCCTATCTTGTCAGTTCCTTCCCATGTCCCGCATTTCTCTGGTGTTGCATCCTGCTGGGCATCCCGTCCCCAGTAGTGCTTGCCTTCCCGCCCTGCATCCTCACACCTCGAGATTATGTGAGTTGACATGGTCGGCCATGCTGATTCCGTCCATCAGATGCTTCAGCCGGACAGTGGATTCGACGCAGCTTCTACGCCTCTGTCGCGCAAATGCGCTGCATGCAGGGGCTCGGGGGGCGCTGCTGGCAGCCTGCTCGTCGTCCTCGTCTTGGTCGCCCCTGGCTTCTGCTACAAGAAAGTCCCCCATGTCAGCGCCAACCGAGGCCCGACGCGCCCGGACGCGCTTAACTAAGCTCAACTGCTCCAGTGACGCGAGGCTCGGTGGATGCTGGTTGTCTCTGCGGGGCACGAGTCCAGGGGCGAGTGCACTGTCCCGCCCATCCTCCATGTCGAGCGTCAGGTGCGGCGAGGCGGGAGTACCAAAATAATCTCTAGCCGAGCGGGTCGTGGCTACTTTCGTAGCGCAGGCAGCTAGGTACGTTTTATCAGCAGGGCATCAAGGAGCGAGCTGCCAATATCGTCGGGGCTGGCTCGTCGAGACTTGCCGAAATAGCGCAGCAGACAGGAGGTGGTGTTACAGCGTCGGAGTCGAGTGGCCTAGGAGGGAAACGTAGATTGACGACATGTATAGGTCTGTGTTTGGATGTCTGCGCTTGTTGGCTTCGAGTTGAAGGAATGCGGTGTGTGCAACCGGTAGTACTGGATCATTCGAACACGGCTACTGGTTAAAACTGTGCGTCCTGCCGAACCCCGCCCCCGCATACCGTACGCGGTAGTCACGTCATGACACGCTCGAATTAAGGCGCGTCTTTATGACGTTGGTGAAATTAATGAGACAACCAGTCAGTCAAACAAGTAGCGCAGAGGGAGACATGGATAAACACCAATAATAGAGCTCACGCCGTGCGTAGTTCACGTATTTGATTCGACCTTCGAAGAGTGTGCGGCTATGCTTCGACAAATGGATGGCCTGTCGGATCCACGCACAAAGCATATTTCGTTACGTACTAGGAATCTTTGATGAGTAAAGGACAGAGAGGATGACGATATGACGTGTCACATGGCGGGACCGTCCCGAGTGCCGCTTGGGCGTTTCGAGGAAGGCTGCTGAGGTCAACTAGGTTGCGTATATGGGGAAAAGCATCTACCTATGTGGTATATGAAACATATACATGCATGGTACATGTTTGCGTGACTGGTAAGACCCACGGGCCCACCACCTCAGCATGTAAAAAGATGCTTGCAGCACCTCATGTACACAGTACACTAGCAATGGGAAAATGAATGGTACCAGAACCCCTGAAGGTCCATGCATTGCCATGATATGGGCCGGATAGAGCTAGGCCGGCTGGACTAGTGGGCAAGGCTGGAGCAAGAGCTTGGCCAAGGCTGGACTAGACTGGCGGGACCGGTCTGGCTGGGCGGGGCAGGGCGGGGCGGGCGGGGCGGGGCAGGGCAAGGCAGGGCAGGGCAGGGTCGCGTCTGGATTTCGCGTCTGATCTGACGCAAAACTGGTCACACTGCGTTTGGGCAAGACGTCAGGGCAAGACGACGTCAGGGCACGACATACCATGGTATATTTTTGTGCGAATTCCGACTCCCAGCGACTCGGGGTTGATATTTCCTTATATTGTAACATATATATTGTTCGTGTCCAGCTTAAGATCAAGCTTAAGCTGGAATTCATGGAAAATCTCAAACGCACAACGTCACCCCCCCCCCCTCCGCGTCTGCGTTTGGCGTTTGGACACGTTGCGTTTCGCGTTTGGGCCAGTGTGACCGGCGTCGCGTTAGCACTTTTTCCTGACGCAACCCCAAACGTAACGCAGTCTGACCGACCTCTAAGCTAGATGTAGGCGGACTACGGCTGCTTTAGATTTGCGGAATCTGCACTACCTGCGCATAGGCGCCTGCGCGCAGCGCAGGCTGCCTTGTAACAAACACAATAAGAGCAAAACTAATATGTTAAAGGCAGACACATTCGCCGATGACACTGAGGACGCACTAGACCCCTCAGAGCATGAGGCACGACAGCTTGCAGTCCTTGCCATGGAGAGGCAGC
The DNA here is from genome assembly GCA_037349105.1 of Limnomonas spitsbergensis. Classification (NCBI taxonomy): domain Eukaryota; kingdom Viridiplantae; phylum Chlorophyta; class Chlorophyceae; order Chlamydomonadales; genus Limnomonas; species Limnomonas spitsbergensis. The sequence continues at coordinate 3,027,381 of JAYJMM010000019.1, read as the reverse complement.
TTCGCCACAAGCTGAAACCTTTGATGCGTTACCATGATTCTTACATTCGGTATAACAAGCGCCTGGATGGCGATGAGGACATCGTTGAGGATGCACACGAGGAGTTGGAGTGGCAGAGCGAAGATGACGACGATGCAGACTTGCCTTTGGGCTTCCGCCTTGATGCATTAAAGCGAATCTATGCCTTGAACCAGTCAGGTCTCCCATTACTAGTTTGTGCCGCGAGGGATGTATACAGTATGTACCGCAAGGTGGATACTAATGTGAACCCACACCTTACGCCATTCTGCACCACCTACCCCTTCCCACCCTAACGCGCTGCCTGCATGCTGCCCCACCGCCACCCTCCCTCCCTAACGCGTTGCTGCCTGCATGCTGCACCACCGACCCCCTCCTTCTCTAACGCGCTGCCTGCAGGCTGCGCCACCGCCCCCCTCCCTACCTGATGCGCTGCCTGCATTCTGCACCACCTCCCCCCTCCCTCCCAACGCGCTGCATGCCTGCATGCTGCACCACCGCCCTCCTCCTTCCCTAACGCTCTGCATGCATGCTGCGCCACCGCCCCCCTCCCTCCCTAATGCACTGCCTGCATGCTGCGCCACCGCCCCCCTCCCTCCCTAATGCGCTGCCTGCATGCTGCGCCACCGCCCCCCTGTCTCCCTAATGCACCGACTGCATGCATGCTGCGCCACCGCCCCCCCCCCCCCCCTAGCCCCTTTCCTAGTGCATGGGTGAGGCTGCATGGGTGGTTGGAGCGCACTCTGGTCATGATTGATCAGGGTATTTCAGCTGAGTTTGAGAAATCTGATGTGGAAGGCATTGATGTGGATGTTGTCCCTCCGCTCAGTGGTTTCCAGATCCAGCTAGCTTCGAAAGCAGATGTCCTTATTCAAGCTTTCTGACCAGCTGTTATTAACTTAATATTCTGGCCTGCCTACCTACCTATGATCGCGTGCTGATCGGACTTTGCATCTCTCAGTCGACCCCTTTTAAGCTTATTTATAATGAACGTTGGGAAATACCGTAATCATATATTTATAAAGCTAGTTTCAAGAGCAGATTTCCTTATTCAACATTTCCTATCGCCCACTACTCTAATTAGAGGACTGGATGGCCTCAAAGCTAGGCGGGAGCGCGCAACGAAGAGCAAAGTGAGGGACTGGGCTGTCACACATATAAAGTTCTTACAATGACCTGAATCTAGCAGAATCGGCTCAGGCACTTACGGACACAAGAAAAACAGTGATTATTTTCAACATATCTGAAAATGTTGGTCCTGCCCACCAGACGAGTGGCCTCAAAGCTAGCCGGGAGCGCTAACCGAAGGGCAAAGTGAGGGACTGGGCTGTCACACAAATTTAGTTGACATAATGAACTGAATCTAGCAGTATTAGCTCAGGCCCTTCTGAGTACAAAAAACAGTGTATACTTTCAACAAACCTGGTAATGTTAGTCCTGCCCACTAGAGGACTGGCCTCAAAGCTAGCAGGGAGCGCGCGCCAAAGAGAAAGTGAGGGACTGAGCTGTCACAAAAATAAAGTTGCCACAATGACCTGAATCTAGCAGAATCAGCTTGGACCCTTCAGGGCACAAAAAACGGTGGCTATTTTCAACACATCTGGTTTAGTTGGTCCTGCCCACTAGAGGACTGGCCTCAAAGCTTGCTGGGAGCGCGCGCTGAAAGGAAAAAAGCGAGGGGCTGGGCTGTCACAAAAATAAAGTTGCCACAATGACCTGAATCCCAGCCGCTGTTGCTGCCTCCCTAGCTGTTGCTGCCCCATGAGCAAAGGGGGGGCAGCTGCTGCCTGCTGCATGACCATCCAGCTGCTGCTGCCTCCCTAGCTGATGCCACTTCATGAGCAAAGGAGGGCAGCTGCTGCAGGACCACCCAGTTGCTGCTGCCCCATGAGCAAAAGGGGGGTGGGGAAGCTGCTGCAGGGCCATCCAGCTGCAGCTGCCTCTCTAGCTGATGCTACCCCATGAGCAAAGGGGGGGCAGCTGTTGCAGGACCACCCAGCTGCTGCTGACCCATGAGCAAAGGGGGGACAGCTGCTGCATGGCTACCTAGCTGCTGCTGCCTCTCTGGCTCTTGCTACCCCATGAGCGAGTTGAGGGCAGCTGCTGCATGACCACCCAACTGCTCCTGCCTCCTGGCTAGTATTCCGCCTACATCTAGCGTAAGCCCTGCCCTGCCCTGCCCTGCCCTGCCCTGCCCTGCCCTGCCCTGCCCTGCCCTGCCCTGCCCTGCCCTGCCCTGCCCTGCCCTGCCCTGCCCTGCCCTGCCCTGCCCTGCCCTGCCCTGCCCTGCCCTGCCCTGCCCTGCCCTGCCCTGCCCTGCCCTGCCCTGCCCTGCCCTGCCCTGCCCTGCCCTGCCCTGCCCT
>JAYJMM010000019.1:1200000-1542500 GCA_037349105.1 Limnomonas spitsbergensis | reverse complement strand
AGTGGTTCACAGTTGAGGGTGCTCACCACCCGTTTGGCGAGGATGCAGAGCAGCATACAGTGGCGCATCACCGGGATTTCGCCATGTAGACGGATCTGCAATCGACCCACAAGCGGTCATTCAAGGACTCACCACTCGTTTCGCATTGATGCAGTCCAGTGTACAGGGGCGTGGCACCAGGATGTTTCCGTACAGATCCGCGATGAGCAGTCCGTTATTGTCCCCCAAGCTGATGGTCACCCACCGATGGCCTACCAGCGAAGCACTGTCTGCTACCTGCAGGGGAGATACAGATATAAATGATGGTAGGGTGGGAAAGCTGTTGTAGCAGGGCAGGAAAGCTGAGGCAAACTTCCAGTCAGAGGAAATGGACATCCGGTAAGGAAACTGGAAACAGGATTTGAATCACCGGCGGGACGGAGAAGCCGTTTTCTGTCCATTCAGGGGATTAAGATCAACCACAGACTGGACAAGTTTCATCCCCCCCCCCCCAGGATACGCCTTCACACCCTTCACCCTCGATTGCGCCCATGAGGGCACCTGATTAACACTTTTGATTGCCCCCTCAAACGCCTGCTTAGTATGAGATTTACTCCCCTCCCCATTCTGCTCCCTGTTTCTCTCCCCTCTACATCACACAATATTGATTATCGATAACAAGGTGCGCTTGATACCCCTCATCCCCCAAAATACATTTTGGTTCCACCCTTCCCCCCCCAACACCTAACCCCTGCTTGTGAGTGTGCATACCAGTGCACGCAGGCCACCTGCAGGCAATGCCAGGCAGCCATCACAAATCCAATGCGGACCGAACCTCAAATGGTCTGCAGCTGGTGGGCAATGAAAGAGAGGAAGCTACGCCCCGTGGGGGGCATGAGAGTTAAGGAAACAACGCAGCCTGGGCCGAAGCCACATCCACGCCGTTACCGGTGGGCCAAGCATTAAGACCGGCCAGCTGTACGCCAGGTGGTAGCTTACGCTTACCTCAAACAGCCTAAATAAACACTGCTATCCACCATCAGGTTCACCCCCTCCTCCCAAAATACCTTCCCCCCTCCCCCCAGACTTCCCCCTCCTCTTCCCCTCCTCATCCTCCCCAAGCTCACTCCTATCCCTCAACCTCTCCCTCCCCACTAGAAGCATCAAATTGTGCCCCCCCCAAACAACTTGATCTCCCCCCCTCCCCCCCCCCAAACAACTTGATCTCCCCCCCCTCCCCCCCCAAACAACTTGATCTCCCCCCCCTCCCACCCCCAAACAACTTGATCTCCCCCCCCCCCTCCCCCAAACAACTTGATCTCCCCCCCCTCCCACCCCCAAACAACTTGATCCTCCCCCCCCTCCCCCCCCCCCCAACAACTTGATCTCCCCCCCCTCCCACCCCCAAACAACTTGATCTCCCCCCCCTCCCACCCCCAAACAACTTGATCTCCCCCCCCCTCCCCCCCCCAAACAACTTGATCTCCCCCCCCTCCCACCCCCAAACAACTTGATCTCCCCCCCCCACCCCCCCCCCCAAACAACTTGATCTCCCCCCCCTCCCACCCCCAAACAACTTGATCTCCCCCCCCTCCCACCCCCAAACAACTTGATCTCCCCCCCCCTCCCCCCCCCAAACAACTTGATCTCCCCCCCCTCCCACCCCCAAACAACTTGATCTCCCCCCCCTCCCACCCCCAAACAACTTGATCTCCCCCCCCCACCCCCCCCCAAACAACTTGATCTCCCCCCCCTCCCCCTCCCCCCCCAAACAACTTGATCTCCCCCCCCTCCCCCCCCCAAACAACTTGATCTCCCCCCCCTCCCACCCCCAAACAACTTGATCTCCCCCCCCTCCCACCCCCAAACAACTTGATCTCCCCCCCCTCCCACCCCCAAACAACTTGATCTCCCCCCCCTCCCCCCCCAAACAACTTGATCTCCCCCCCCTCCCACCCCCAAACAACTTGATCTCCCCCCCCTCCCCCCCCAAACAACTTGATCTCCCCCCCCTCCCACCCCCAAACAACTTGATCTCCCCCCCCTCCCCCCCCAAACAACTTGATCTCCCCCCCCTCCCACCCCCAAACAACTTGATCTCCCCCCCCTCCCACCCCCAAACAACTTGATCTCCCTCCCCTCCCACCCCCAAACAACTTGATCTCCCCCCCCTCCCCCCCCAAACAACTTGATCTCCCCCCCCCTCCCCCTCCCCCCCCAAACAACTTGATCTCCCCCCCCTCCCACCCCCAAACAACTTGATCTCCCCCCCCCCTCCCCCTCCCTTCCCAAACAACTTGATCTCCCCCCCCCTCCCCCTCCCCCCCCAAACAACTTGATCTCCCCCCCCCCCCCCCCCCCCAAACAACTTGATCTCCCCCCCCCTCCCCCCCCCCCCCAAACAACTTGATCTCCCCCCCCCTCCCACCCCCAAACAACTTGATCTCCCCCCCCTCCCCCCCCAAACAACTTGATCTCCCCCCCCCCCCTCCCCAAACAACTTGATCTCCCCCCCCTCCCACCCCCAAACAACTTGATCTCCCCCCCCTCCCACCCCCAAACAACTTGATCTCCCCCCCCTCCCACCCCCAAACAACTTGATCTCCCCCCCCTCCCACCCCCAAACAACTTGATCTCCCCCCCCTCCCACCCCCAAACAACTTGATCTCCCCCCCCTCCCACCCCCAAACAACTTGATCTCCCCCCCCTCCCACCCCCAAACAACTTGATCTCCCCCCCCTCCCACCCCCAAACAACTTGATCTCCCCCCCCCCCCTCCCCAAACAACTTGATCTCCCCCCCCTCCCACCCCCAAACAACTTGATCTCCCCCCCCTCCCACCCCCAAACAACTTGATCTCCCCCCCCTCCCACCCCCAAACAACTTGATCTCCCCCCCCTCCCACCCCCAAACAACTTGATCTCCCCCCCCTCCCACCCCCAAACAACTTGATCTCCCCCCCCTCCCACCCCCAAACAACTTGATCTCCCCCCCCTCCCACCCCCAAACAACTTGATCTCCCTCCCCTCCCCGGCCCCCCCCCCCCAAACAACTTGATCTCCCCCCCCTCCCCCCCCAAACAACTTGATCTCCCCCCCCTCCCCCCCCAAACAACTTGATCTCCCCTCCCCCTCCCCACCCACCCCCCGAACAACTTGATCTCCCCTCCCCTCCCCCTCTCCAACTACCATTATATTGACATCCTCTCAAACCTGCACTGTCTTTCAGATGAGCGTCTCCTCCCTTCCCCCTCTGCACCATGATCTTCACATCCCCCCTTGAGGGCCTTACCATGGACTACCTCATGCCCTCCGATCTCCATCCCCTCCTCCCCTGGACCCCCCAAACACATCCTCCGCACCATGATCTTCACATCCCCCCTGGAAGCGTTGCCCGTGACTGTGGTGAGCAGTGTCGAGTCATTGATCGGGTCGTCTACGCCAATCTGGGCATTGCCTACTCTTGCCAGGTCAGCGCTGCTAGGTCCCGCGAATCGAATGAAGCCTGGTCCATTCTTCCAATCGCTCTGGAGGGTCCCCATGGTCCCATGACCCTCCATCGTTTGGCCGAACACCTCAGCCATGCTGCAGGTAATGACGGGTAAATGCGTTAAGGGAATGAGAAGCCGGAAAAATCCTGGGCTCCCTATTTTAGTAAAAATGCACAAGCTCATGGTCTGCCATCAATACCACAACTACACATGTCTGCTTGCCCGGCCGGACAGACGTCAGAATTTCAAGTGGATGCCTTCACATTTTTATCTTTGTCCCCAAATCAATTCTCCCTCCCACCGGCCTAAATGCACAAGGTGCTGACAATCCACCAGACGCACCGATAGCCTGCATACCCAACCGGTCAGGGTTTAGGGTTTAGGCTATCGGTGCGTCTGGTGGATTGTCTAAACCAGTAAACCGTGATCTGCTTCAGTCTGGAAATGAGCTCGCTTCAAGCTTCTTGAGAAACAGGCTGCTTGAGAAATCCTCTGTTGGGCACCGCATTAAAATTTGAATTCCACGATCAGCTTCCTCAAATATTAACATCCATATCTCGGCATGCACAAAACTTCGTTCTGGTTCTGAATAGGCACTAGTGATAACTTTGGCCTGATGTCCTTCACACAAAAGACGGACAAGTCGCAAACTTACAACCAGAGTGCTGAGTAGCAGCAAACTGCCTGGCCAGTGGCAATGCTGCAAAAACAAAACGGATCACTCAGCAACGGGTTTTCTGTTGTCATTGCTGCAAAAGAAGAAAGGGTCCGTTGCCACATTCTCTGGTTTCAACGAGACTGCAAAACAACATGAATCCGTGATCTGCAGCTAGACCCTGGGGGTCATGCGAAGACAGTCACAACAACGCGAAAAGACAACACAAGCCAGCGCACAACACAAGGTCACAACACAGACCATTGGCCACCGGTAATGCTAGAACCAGGGGACCCAGGAGCCCCAGGGACCCAGGGGACCCAGGAAAACCCCTGCTAGATCGCAACCCAAAATTTACTGCTCAGATGCGTGTACACACACTGAAAAACGAGGAGAGGCGAGAAAACCTCAAACGCAAGCAACCAGGAAGCTTAGTCCAAAGAATGGAGACAAACGACAAGGTAGGCTGATCGAAAACCGAGTCGGGAGAAGGGAGGAGTTTTAAAATTCTCTTAAGCTCTAACAAAAACATGCCTGGCCATGTCAAACCTTAAAATCAGAGCCTCACTTGCCCCGGTGATGGGGAGGGGGATCACTGGCCCAACCGTTCGGGGGGCTCTCCGGTATCAGACAGTCAAAATATCCAGCGTATTTGATCGCTTGGGCAGTGTGCCCGCACCGTTTACACAAAAAAAATAGGCGGCTTGACTGCATAAATTGACACCCAGCCACCTCCAGCCAAATTGGCCATGCAACTATCTAGTCATGCAGGCCAAGCAGACAAGCTTAGCAAGCAGTCACCCTGGCCATTATGGCCACACAGCCATGCTGACTAGGCAGCCATACTAGCCATGCAGCCATGCTAGCCAAGCAGCCATGCTGGCCATGCAGCCACGTTAGCCATGCAGCCATGCAGCTATGTTAGCCATGTAGCCACGCAAGCCATGCAGTCACGTCAGCCATGCAGCCAAGAAAGCCATGCAGCCATGCTGGCCATGCAGCCACACTAGCCATGCAGCCATACTAGCTAAGCAGCCATGCTGGCCATGCAGCCACGTTAGCCATGCAGCCACGTTAGCCATGCAGCCATGCTGGCCATGCAGCCATACTAGCCAAGCAACCATACTGGCCATGCAGCCACTTAAGCCATGCAGCCGTGCAGGCCATGCAGCTGTAGTAGCCAAGGAACCATGCTGGCGATGCAGCCACGTACATTTTTCTGCTTGAAATGCTGCTGCCACCTCCGTACCATGGCGATGTGCATGTCCATGGGCTGTAGTACTCCTCTCATCACAGTGCCTCTCTGCCCAGCTGCTTGAACCGCTGATCCCGCGTCCACACCATTGCGGAGTGGATGTCAACAGGGAGTGCGAGAGGCCCTGATGGCGGGTTGGTGAAACCTTCCACAAACCAGCTCTGGAGAAGGGGTGAGAGGAGGGGAAGGGCGGCGGGGGTCAGAACAGTGATGAACCAGGCAGGGATGAGAAAAGGGGAGGCACACGTGGTGAGGACAGACAGGTGAAGTGAGGGACCAGGAGAAGAATCAGGCCTTCAATGCCCTTCATCCACCTCCACCTCTTCAGCCCATCGCCATATTATCCTGTTGCTTCAGGTTCAGGATTAAGGGAGCCTAAACTCTAAGTATTGGCAGACATTTAGTCTACTCTAACGTCCTAGTGTTGCGACGCACTGATACAAAGCCTTTCTTGAGGGAGGCAAGCAGAGCGAGAGAAGACACCAACAACCCAAACCCAAACAGATACGCGCCAACCAACGGAAGAATAAAACAGACAGAGGAGATCGGAAGACCAACCAGAATCCCCCCAAACACAAACAAAAAAACACAACCCGAAGCCAACAAAAAAATCAAAAACAAAAGCAAGTCAGAGCCGTGGTGTCTTTCTTGACAAGAAGCCCCGGCTCGCAGGGAAAGTCTTCCTTTCCTGCAAGATCTATAACCGATTCGCCAGGCTCTTGAGTTCTATACTATTTTTTCATATCCCAGTTGTCAAATGTTCAAAGTGCCATGCAGTGGTAAGTCTCTCGTTTCCGCCCTTACCCCGCCGTCGAAGTGCCATGCAGTGTGTACATTTGCCCTTTCCGCTCTCACCCCGCTCTTCCCCTCTCTGCTCTCACCTGGTTGTCAATGCCGTACGTGGGCAGCCGAGGGAAAAGCCAGTCCACGGACAAGAAATTGCCGAGTGGTCCATTATACTGAGTGGGCAGGTACGAGATAGTGTCCCTGCAGGATCACAACAAGACACGTTACACATAACACTGCAATGGACTAGTACAAGATATCACCCCTGCATGCATCGCAACATTACACATTACACGGCAGTGACAGGTATGAGATATCACCCCTGCTTGCATCACAACATTACACATTACACTACCCGACACTTCGCGCTGCAGCGAGCATGCATGTGATATCAATACTGCACATTTTGCAACATAACATGGGGAAAAGCACGAGTTTTAATTTGCTGCCCTCTCATCCACCTTCTGTTGCCCCAACCCCTCTATGCCTGCCATGCTGTAGTACGTGGTGAAGGGGCCACAGGGTTTGACCTGAATCCTGAACCCTCACCCCCCTTCGCACCCACCCCTCCAGGTCCGCAATGCTGTAGTGTGTGGCGAAGGGGCTACGGGGTTAAGACCTGAATCCTAAACCCTCACCCCCCTTCATCCTCACCCCCCCTTCGCGCTCACCTCTCTTAGCCCTCATCCCCCTTTGCCCTAAACTCTCTTTGCCCTCACCCCCCTTCGCCCTCACCTCTCTTCGCCCTCACCCCCCTTCGCCCTCACCTCTCTTCGCCCTCACCCCCCTTCGCCCTCACCTCTCTTTGCACCCACCCCCCTTCGCCGTCACCCCCCTTTGCCCTCACCCCCCTTCGCCGTCACCCCCCTTTGCCCTCACCCCCCTTCGCCCTCACCTCTCTTTGCACCCACCCCCCTTCGCCTTCACCTCTCCTTGCCCTCACCCCCCTTAGCCCTCAGCTCCCTTCGCCCCCTCATCCCTGCGCCCACACCTCTCCTTGCCCTCACCCCCCATCGTCCTCACCCCTCTTTGCCTTCACCCCCCTTCGCCCTCATTTCTCTTTGCCCTCACCCCCCTTCGCCCTCACCCCCTTCGCCCTCACCCCCCTTCGCCTTCACCTCTCTATGCACCCCTCCCCCTTCGCGTTAAACTCTCTTCGCCCTGACCCCCCTTCGCCCTCACCTCCCTTCGCCCTCACCCCCCTTCGCCCTCACCTCCCTTTGCCCACACCTCTCTTCGCCCTCACCCCCCTTCGCCCTCACCTCTCTTCGCCCTCACCCCCCTTCGCCCTCACCTCTCTTCGCACCACCCCCCCTTTGCCCCTTCACCCTCACCCCTTTGGCACCCACCCCTCCTGGACTGCAATGTTGTAGTACGTAGTGTAGGCAGCGGAGTTCATGCCCCAGGCGAGTTCTCCCCCGGAATTGAAGGCGCGGTCACCTGATCAAAATAACATTGGAATTCAAATTCAAAATCCAAAGTGAAGTTCAAATTTAAGTGTTGGCATAGGTGGAGAATGGAGCGCAGTGAAAGCCCCAGGCGATCTCCCCCCGATAGTGAGGGTGCGGTCATCCATGGAATTCAAATTCACAATTCAAATTGAAGAGTTTTGTCAGTATTGAACGAGGGGGAGTGCACGTCTCAGGCGATTCCGCCTCAAGAGTTGAAGGCACCGTCACCAGATCCATAGTAGTAGAATTCAAATCCACGTTTAAAAGAAACTGGGCCAGGGGCATTCTACTCCAGAGCATCCCATACACCTCATTTTGACACTCTTTTGAAGCGTTCACTCTTGAAAGAAGGTGTTTCAAGGTAGATGCTGCTGTACGGCTGATATTGCTTGAAGGTAGATGTCACTAGGTTAAATATTGCTCCATCCCTCCTCGGAGCACCCACCCTTGGCCAGGTAGATGTTGCTCCAGAGCGTTGCGTAAGGCAGCAGCCCATGATGGTCCATGTTCACGCGGTAGTAGCCAGTCATGTTCGAAAACACAATTGCATTATTCCAGGCATAGCTAGACAGGTCATGAACGCAGGTAACACGGACCTGTGATGAAGAAAAGGGTTTGGGGTGTAGGGTCAAGGGTTAAGACTCTTAAGAGTTCACGTTGCTCCAGACACAGCTAAAGAGGTTTTGAACACATGCCATATTGCCTACGAGGAAGCAACAAGAGGAGGGTTTTGGGTTCGCATTCTTTCAAGCATGCGCCATGACTCCCACACATGTCGGGGTCGACATGACCCGGTTCATGACAGCATACAAGATAATGAAACCTGGTAATCAGTCAACCAGTTTGGCTGGATGTCTTTTCTTTATTTTGACTCAACATGGGATTAGGGTTTGAAGGTGTGAGACCGGCCGCCCAACCCTAAAATGCCTAAGAGACTGACACACAAAAAAACAGCCCGGGTGATGGATGCGGGCGCTGCAAGAAAAACAAAAAAATAGATTGCACCAGTTCACACAGAACAAAAAAATTCTGACATGGTCGCAAATTTACTCTTTCTTTCCATAATGATAGCGTTCACACTCCCTTTATAACCTTCACACTCCCTTCATACCCTTTACACTGCCTTCACACTCCCTTCACACTCGTCACACTGTCTTTTTACCCTTCAAACTCACATCAGAGTTGGTGATCAAAACATCCTGGGACCAGGTCACATTGACAGCATGGTGACAGTCGTATGCACCCCCTCTGGAAGGCTGCCTGGGAGGATTAAGGAGAAGCGCAGGGCAAGTCTCAGTCACGAGCAGCTTATGGCTTAGCAGGCTTAAGCAGGCTGCCTGGAAAGATCAAGGAGATCTGCATGAGACAAAGCCACGAGAAGTCGCAAGAATGCTGCCTTGGGGGGATAAATGAGAGGTGCAGGCAAGTCTTAGTCACACACACCCAATAGTTTTGAGGGCCTAAGCATGCTATATCGGGAATCAAGGAGATATGCTCAATTCACAGCCACATGACACCTCACGAATGCTGTCTGGGGGGATCAAGGGCAGGTGCGCGGCAAGTCTCATCCACCCCCCCTCCCAGCTTAGTACTTACGAAGGCCTGAGGATTCTGCCGCAGGGGATCAAGGAGGTGTGCATGAGTGGAAGTTGGGCGCCCACGCGGCCGAACCTTTTTGAGCAGGGCCCAGAGGTGTAATGTCACTGGCATGAGTCAATGACGTTGCACCTCTGGGCAATGCTGAAATGAAGCTCGGCCACGTCGGCAAAAAAAAAGGCAGCTGGGAAAGGCATGAGTGGAAGGCATAAGCTGTAGCCCAGAGCTGCCTCACGTTATCAAGAAAATATGGACACACTTATAATTCGGTTTTACGAGATCATGGGACATATGCACTGCCACAGACATACGGCCGCATTCAAACTTAAAAGGCCACTCTTTAGAACGGAGTGAAGGCAGAAAAAGCAACTGAACTTTGGTAACGCGTACAAAACTGTGTCAGGTCTTCTGATGCCACGGCTGTTTTCACTGTTGTTTGCCTTGGCTCCCGGTGTTCATCGTTGCGTTGCTTGCGCTCTACGTCGTTAGTTTTGGTGTTTGCAGTTTGGTGTTCCTCCATGTTCCCTCTGCATGACCCTTAAGAAGAAGGCTGTGGGTGGCTTCACTACCGCTGTAACAGTTTCAACACCTTAGTATAAATATAAACTCTGCTCTCCATGCCTTTTTTGGCAGTTCCCTCATACCCTGCCTTTGAAATCTAACTGCTCCACAGTGCCCTGCACCAGAGCAAGCCACACAATTCCCTTGCCCAGGACTCCTCCTCAGCACCAAGAGCAGGGTGCAGGACTGAGGGATGGGGGTATCAAAAGAAAACTGTACGGTGGATGCTTATATGGTTGCAGCAAGAACAACAACAAAAGGCGCCTGCCAGACCTGGAGTAGAGGGCCCACATGAATTCTCTCCCTCACCAACGGCGGATGCTATGAAACCAACAAAATGTAATCAATGCCAGGATAAAAAAAAGGAAGAGAAGAAGCTTGCGGTTGCAGACTTTGGAAGCACTTTTAGACACCCCAACAAACCGAATTCGAATTCGAATCAGTCACATTTGAATTCGAAGGTTTCTGGGCTCACGCAGCTGAAGTACAAGGTGTTGGTGAAGGTGACAAAGCTGTTATTTTACACAGTTTGAAATGCGGATTTCGAAATAAACTAAAAAACATATCCGAATTTGAAACATACAACATTTGAATTCAAACCCACCTTGAGTACAAGATGTCAGTAACGGTGATGAAGCTGCTCTTCCAGACAATAATATGATTGTCACTGTTGGCAATCTCAATGTCACGCGCCCAGCAGTTGGCTGCTCCTGCAAACTCGATGCCATTGACGCCAGCTTCGAGCAAGTGCCCAGCATAGCGCGACCACCTAGGGCAAGCAGGCAGGAAGAGAGAGACGAATTAGAGGAGGACAGGAAAGGGAAGGGAAGGGAAGGAATCTTTGGCCGATTCAATGCCATTTATCTCAGCTTCAATGAAGTACCCAGCGTAACGCAACCACTAGGGCAGGCAGGCAGGACGAGAGAGAATAATTAGAGGAGGGCAGGGCAGGGCAAGGCAGGGTAGGGTAGGCGTCTCCGGCAAATCCAATGTAATTGATGTCAGCTTTAAGGAAGTGCCCAGCATAACGTGACCACCTAGGGCAAGCAGGGAGGAAGAGAGAGACTAATTAGAGGAGGGCATGGCATGGCAGGGTTATTAGATGCAATTAAAACCATCTTCGAGCAAGTGCCCAGGATATCGCAGCCAATTATGGCAAGCAGACAGGAGGAGGGCAGCATTATGAGAGGGCAGGGCAGGCGTCTCCGGCCAACTGAATGCCATTTACTCCGTCATCAAGCAAGTGCGAGGCATGATGCTGCCACCGAGGGATAGCAGGCGGCAGGAGAGAAGAATAATGAGAGGGCAGGCCGGCAGGGCTGGCGGCTCCGGCAGACTGATGTCATTTACGCCCTCTTCAAGCAAGTGCGTGCCAAAATTCGACCACTTAATGCAAGTAGGCAGGCAGAGAGGAGCATTAGAAGAGGGAGGGATTGGCGGCTCCGGACAACTTGAAGTCATTCACGCCCTCTCCAAGCAAGTGCCTGGCATAACGCAACCACCTAAGCAAGCAGACACGAGGAGGAAGCCTAACCCTAGCCCTTAACACTAACCCCTTAACCCCTACCTCCTACCCCTAGACCCTAAGACAAAGGCAGGTAGACTGGAAGGGTAAGCTCCATGCCGTTCTAGCTGCATTCAACATAATGCGTTCAATCCTGAATCCATTAAGTCCATGACCTACACCCCTTGACCCTACCTGAACTCTACTTTCAAGCTCTCGATACCAGACTGTTGAATGCCAGGGTTGAAGGCGTGGACCTGCATCGGTCAACGGGGTATTGCTTAGGGTGCAGGCTTAAGGGTTCAAACTATTGAATGTCAGGGTTGCAGGTGTGGACCTGCATCGGTAAACGGTTCACTGGTTAGGATTATAGCTGAATGGTTCAGACTGCTTGAATATATGTATACAGGGTTGAAGGCATGGACCGGCAAGATTTAGCGGGCTGCAGCTTAAACTTGAGACATCAGGGTTCAGAATGTTGGATGCTGCATGGTTTAAGGCATGGACCTGCATGATTGAACGGGTTAGGGTTCAGGGTTCAGATGGTTGAATGCCCAGGTTAACGTCCTGGACCTGCATATGGGTGAAAGGTGCAGGGTCTGGAATTTACACGGAAGCATGCCAGGGTTCAAGGTGTGGACTATGGGCCTTTATGCCAGGGTTCAAGGTGTGGACTATGGGCCTTCATGCCAGGGTTCAAGGTGTGGACTATGGGCCTTCATGCCAGGGTTCAAGGTGTGGACTATGGGCCTTCATGCCAGGGTTCAAGGTGTGGACTATGGGCCTTCATGCCAGGGTTCAAGGTGTGGACTATGGGCCTTCATGCCAGGGTTCAAGGTGTGGACTATGGGCCTTCATGCCAGGGTTCAAGGTGTGGACTATGGGCCTTCATGCCAGGGTTCAAGGTGTGGACTATGGGCCTTCATGCCAGGGTTTCAGGTTTGGACCTGCGTGCCCGGATTTAAAGTGTGGACCTGCATGCCAGGATTTAAGGAGTGGACCTGCATGCCAGGATTGAAGGTATGGACCTGCATGCCAGGATTTAAAGTATGGACCTGCATGCCAGGATTTGAAGTGTGGACCTGCATGCCAGGATTTAAGGTATGGACCTGCATGCCAGGATTTAAAGTGTGGACCTGCATGCCAGGATCTAAGGTGTGGACCTGCATGCTAGGGTGCAGCATGTGGACAAATTTATTTAAAATGCGCTGCCCTCAGACAGGCCCCTGCTGGCAGTTGGACCTAACTCACCTCCGGCGACCAGTTGGTTGAAATGTTGAAGGACAGCGGACGCTCCAGAACCACGTATCCTGCCCGCACCGCAAAGATGCGCGAGTGGAACCGCATCTGTGGGGTAACAGGTTTGAGGGTTCAGATTCGACAATCAGGTTGAAACCGCAACTGAAGGAACTAGGGTTTAATGCTTTAGGGTAATTTGAGGTTAAGGAATTAGGGTTCAAGCACCAGGAAATTTCCAACTGACATGCAGGCCAAACCCCGGCTGACCCCTCTCAGTACTAGTTTTTCTCACAAAGTTATTTTAATGCATGACTGAACCGGCCGCCATGCCATGGCTTTGGCAGGCCACTCAGCGGCCACCACTGGGCCCAGGGGGGCTTAGAGACCTGACCTGGCCTTGGCCGGCAGGGCAAGATGCGCAATGTTCCCCCGACCGTAGGCCACACAGTAGCTGAATTGTAGCTGAAGCAACTTCAAGGAAGCAATGGAATCCTCCTCTAACCACTTGTCTCTCATAGGGCTCCATGGGTTTCAGGCTTTATGCTGCAGATGTAGTGTGTATGCTTATGGTACATAACAGAATAAGGTAAAGTGTGAATGTTATAAACGGAAGTATGGGAGGTAAAGTGTGTATGCTCTTTATGCTCCATATGGAAGTATGGGATAGGGTTCAGTGTTTACGCTCTATGCCTCAGGTTATAGGGTTTACACGGAATGCTTCAGGTTACAGTGAGCAGGTTGAGGGGTGTTACCCATCCTTGCTCTCTCTTGCAATCTAGCTTGCATGGCCTGTCTCGTTAGATTTGCCAGACACATCCGAAACCGACCCGATCGCAAACCTTCGTCCCAGTTCCCTCTTCTCACCACTCTTCGCTCGTTGATGCAGTCGAGAGTGCAGGGCCTTAACACATTCAGGTTGCCGTACAGATCCGAAACCAATGATCCGTTCTTGTCACTTAATGTGATGGTCACCCATTGGTTGGCCTGCAGCCTGGAGCTGCTAGCGACCTGGCAGGTGGGCCAAGAGCAGATGTTAGATGGTAGATTACTCAGTGCTACCGCAGAACGGGTGCCTTCCTTATTCCACGTCTCAGGGTGTATATCTTTATTTCTTTCTTTCAAAGGCAGAAACACGAGTGCAAGAAGCTCTGTGAGAAACTAAATGATAGGGTTGTCACCAACCAAAGGCAAAGACAGCAAGGGAGACATCAGTAAGATGAAGGAAATCAGTATTTGCCACCAGGACAGCAACGCAAATCAGAAATACAACAAAAAAATAACCAAGAGATCAGAAAATAAACAATTACATACTTCCCATTTGAAGGACAAAAGCGACACGAGCACAACTGCTTGAAGGACAAAGCGGCACGAGTACAACTGCTTTATCTTTAAGTTTCACACTTCTCCCTACCATCAGCCCTGTCGCGGCGAGGCCATCGAACCCCTCGTCCCCTTCATTCTCTTCTCCCCCCTTCCCCCCACCCCCCCCCGCCGCACCATATTATTCTAATCCCCTCCTCCCCACCACACCCATCCTTCCCACCCTGATATATACATCCCCTCTAAGGCCCTTGCTATCGATCCCCTCGTCCCCTTCATTCTCTTCTCCCCCCTTCCCCTTCCTCCTCCTCAGCAACATGATACTCTCATCCCCTCCTCCCCACCATACCCATATTTCCCACCCTGATCTATACACCCCCTCTGAGGCCCTTGCTATCGATCCTC
Source organism: Limnomonas spitsbergensis (assembly GCA_037349105.1). Lineage (NCBI taxonomy): Eukaryota > Viridiplantae > Chlorophyta > Chlorophyceae > Chlamydomonadales > Limnomonas > Limnomonas spitsbergensis. Next base: position 1,528,259 of record JAYJMM010000019.1, on the reverse strand, counting down.
TTGTCTCCTCCTTTCCTCCATACCCAATCTCCCCTCCGCTCCCTTCCCCCCTCCTCCTCAGCACCATGATCTTTACACACACCCTGAGGACGTTGCCAGGAACTGCGGTGAGAAGTGTGGAGTCATACCAGACTAACCGACACCTCCCCCACCCCAGGCGGTAATAGCCCCCACACCCTAACCTTAACATTGCCTATGAGGGCACTACACATAGCCCCCACACCCTAACCTTAACATTGCCTATGAGGGCACTGCACATATTGGTCCTCACATTCCCTTCTGTCTTCCCCCCAGTTTCTCACCATAATTTTAACATCTCCCCTGCCGTCAAAATACCATTGATCTTCTCATCCCCTTCATTCTCCTCGACCCCCGAACCCCCTCCCATTCCGCACCATGATCTTCACATCTCCCCTGCGTGCGTTGCCAGTGACTGTGGTGAGCAGCGTCGAATCATTGATCGGGTCATCCACGCCGATCTGCACATATCCAGCTCCAGCCAGGTTATAGCTACTGGGACCCGCGAATCGAATGAAGCCTGGTCCATTCTTCCAATCGCTTTGAATGGAGACGCTGGTCAGCTCGCCGTGACCCTGCCACGTCTGTCCGTAGATGTCCGTCAGACTGCATGCGGCAGAAAGCAACAGGACATGAGGGTTTAGGGTGATAGGGTTCAGGGTGATAGGGTCTAGGGTTTAGGGTTATTGGATTTAGGGTGTTAGGTTCTAGAGTGATAGGGTTTTGTATGATAGGGTTCTGGGTGGTAGGGTCTAGGGTTTAGGGTCATAGTATTTATGATGATAGGTTCTAGAGTGATAGGGTTTAGGGTGATAGGGTACAGGGTGTGGTGTCAAAGGCGTCCATCAGGCTGCGTGTATCAGTGGGCAACAGGCCTTTTTGCTATGACACTGCCATGTCTGCCCTTACATGTTCATGTTTGTCAGGCTGCATGCGGCAGGGGCAACGGGGCAATAGGGATAAGGATGCGGCATTACTAAAATATGTCGGTTAGGCTAAATGCGCCAGAAGGGTGATAGGGCATACACGGGTTTATGTAATGGGTCTAGCATCGCCCAGAGATGTTTATCAGGCTGCATGCAGCAGTGGGTGAGGGACCTAGCTGCCTTGACCCTGCCAAATCTTGCTGCCTGTAATGACTGTCAGGCTGCGTGTGGCAGAGGTCACCGGGGCTTTAGGGATAAGGGTCCGGCATTTATAGAACATGCCGGTCAGGCTCAATGCGCCAGAAGGTGACAGGGCATCAGGGTTTAGGGTTCAGAGGTTAGGGAAATGGTCTGGCATTTTCCAGAGATGGTTATCAGGCTGCATGCAGCAGTGGGTGAGAGACCTAGCTGCCTTGACCCTGCCACATTTTTCTGCCCGTAAATGCCTGTCAGGCTGCGTGCTGCAGGAGGTGACACGGTGATAGGGATAATGGCCAGGCTTTGCTAAAACGTCCGTCAGGCTTTATGCGGCAGCGTGTGAGAAGCCACTTGCTGTAATTCTGTAAAGTCTGACCAAGGTGTCCATGAAGGTGAACATGGAGGTGCATGCGGAAGACGGTGACGGGGCACCAGATATCAGGGATGAGGAAATAGGGCCACGCATTCGAGACGCATTGCCCAAAAATGTCCATTAGGCCCAAAGATGTTCACTAGGCCCAAACATGTCCACTAGGCCCAAAGATGTCCCCTCGTCATGACCAGCTTTGAGTATCTGCCTGTAAATGTGCGTCAGGATGTGCACAGTGTTCTTTTAGAGGCCCTCAGCTACATTTCACCTACACTCCCGCCCCCGGCCAGGTGGGGGCTGGGCAGGTTTTGCCAGGCATGCTGCTTGGGCCTCCGGCCGAAGGCCGATCAAGGTTTGGGGCCTATGGGGCCTTTGAAGCAGCCTGCTAAATGTGGTTTTACGGTACACAGTACCCACTACGAAAGCACTGGATGTGCAGGGTCTGTCTGGATAGCAGCCATGTTACGTATAGCCAGTGCGCATCAGTTGGTGAAAGAAGTGCCTGCCGTGGCAGAGATGAGTGTCGGAGTGACCTTCTGACCAGCTTCCTAGAGCCACAGCTGTTGGTGCTACAAACTTGGAGCAACCACATAAGGCCTTTTTTGAAAGGGCCAAGATGAGCGAACCGGAGGAGAGCCAGCGACATGAACCAAAACACAGATTATAACTTGCAAGAAAGGCATACGTAGCCAACCAAAACTGCAACTACAGAAAAATGGGAGAACGTAAAAGCAGCAGTCAACCAAAATCAGTACATTTAAGTGTGAAACTTAACATGCAGTGGATTAGAATTGCATTCCCTCATAATTAACGCTGTTCGGGGATGAGGTATATATAAACCCTAACTATTGCCAGAAGGGGGAGGGGAACAACCAGCGGTTTCGGGGCTAGAATCCGAGTCAGCGTTTTACAGCCACGGATATGCTCTAGGATGCCAAACAAACACCTCTACAAAAGTTCTCGCCCCGGCACCGCTGGTTGCCCCCCTCCCCCCTGATTATTGCCATGCCTACGCCAGGTTCAGTCAAAACGAGTTTTGTGTCCTCATTTTCGTCCCAGTGATGCATTAAACAAACAATTGAATCTTACCCGAGTGAAGGTATTTCAAATCTACGCCACCGTTAAGATGCTGCTGAAAACCACTCAAGTATGAGCCGAGGTGTGTGAACTGGCTAGGTCCCCTGAGTGTGCCCACTGAGCACGAAAGTATGAACCACAAACATGATCAAAAATATGAACACGAGCACAAAGAATGAAACACAAAAATAAAGTAAATATGTCCCCCTACCTTTTGTTGAAGATGAGGTGTGTCAGATCCTGACCGGCTCCCCTGAGCACGACGTTGGACTGGGTGATGATGAGCTGGTTGTTGATAATGTAGATGCCTGCATTGGGTCAGCAGTGTACTATCAGGAATGCATGATTGGGTGCTGGGCAGCTCAGTCGCACATCTCTGGACATTTGGCGCCGGGGAGATCAGCGGTGCACTATAATGTACCAGGTACCATTAATTGAGTGCTGGCGAGCTCAGCAGAGCATCCTCAAGCCTTTACGGCATTTGCACTGTAGTTTTTGAGGGAGTGGGTGCCTGGGAAGCTCAGCAGCTCATCCTCTTGCAAGTTGCACCTTGTTTGGGTGCTGGGCAGCTCAGTCGCACATCTCTCGTCATTTGGCGATGGGGAGATTAGCGGTGCACTATCAAGTACGATTCCTTGGGTGCTGGCGCCAGCAGCGCATCCTCAAGCATTTCCCGGCATTTTGGCTGGAGGGATTAGCCAGGGAGTGGGTGCTGGGCAGCTCTGCAGCCCATCCTCCGGCACTTTCAGACATTTGGCACTCCAGAGATTATCGGTGCACACAACAGGGACGGGGCAGAGGGTGCTGAAGATCTAGGCAGCACGTACGCCAACATCCTGAAGGTTTTTTTGGCACCTGGCCTTCGCGGTATTAGCAGTGCGTTGATAGGGACTGGGTGCTGGAAATATTAGCAGCACGTCATCAGGGGCTGGCTGCAGAAGCGCTCAACAGCACGGCCTCAAGCATTCGTGCTGGAGATATCAGCAGTACGTCACTAGGAATTGGGGGCCGGAGGCGTAAGCGGCTTTCATCAGGCATCTGGGCGGGTGGCCTCAGCGGTCCAACATCAGGGGCTGGGCCCTGAAGAGACCAAAGGTCAGCGTCAAAAGGGAGCAGCCAACGCTGGATTCGTCCTTTCAATTGTGCAGCTTCTTAGGCACTTGCAAAGCCGATTCGGGCCATGTGAAAAGCTGTACAGCTGCAGTACGTAGGTTTTCCATGCTGGGGAGAGGGGCAGCATGTGCTGCGAGCTTTCACAACAGTGGTGGCAGACGGGCTAATGTCTTTCTACACACTCATAACTACACCAACACCTAGGGCATACGGATGGGCTCGTGCATGGGTACAGACCATGGGTACGGCCCATGGGTACGGCGCATGGGTACGGCACATGGGTACGGCACATGGGTACAGCGCATGGGTACGGCGCATGGGTACGGCGCAAGAGTATTGCCCATGCGTACGGCACATGGGTACAGCGCATGGGTGCAGCAAATGGGTACGGCGCATGGGTACGGCGCATGGGCACGGCCCATGGGTACAGCGCATGGGTACGGTGCATGGGTACGGCGCAAGGGTATTTCACATGAGTACGGCACATAGGTACGGCGCATGGGTATGGCGCATGGGTACAGCACATGGGTACGGCGCAAGGGTATTGCCCATGAGTACGGCACATGGGTACAGCGCATGGGTACGGCCCATGGATACGGCGCATGGGTACAGCGCAAGGGTATTACCCATGAGTACGGCGCATGGGTACGGCGCATGGGTACAGCGCATGGGTACGGCGCAAGAGTATTGCCCATGAGTACGGCACATGGGTACGGCGCATGGGTACAGCGCATGGGTACGGCGCAAGGGTACGGCACATGAGCACAGCACATGGGTACGGCCCATGGGTACGGTGCATGGGTACTGCTCATGGGTATGGTGCATGGGTATGGTGCATGGGTACAGCACATGGGTACGGCGCATGAATGCGGTGCATGGGTACGGCGCATGGGTACAGCGCAAGGGTATTGCCCATGAGTACGGCACATGGGTACGGCCCATGGATACAGCGCATGGGTACGGCACATGGGTACGGCACATGGGTACGGCAAATGGGTAGGGCACATGGGTACGGCGCATGGGTATGGTGCATGGGTACGGCGCATGGGTACAGTGCATGGGTACGGCCCATGGGTACGGCCTATGGGTACGGCCTATGAGTACAGCCCATGGGTAAAGTGCATGGGTACGGCACATGGGTATGGCGCATGGGTATGGCGCATGGGTACGGCCAATGGGTACGGCGCAAGGGTATTGACCATGAGTACGGCACATGGGTACGGCGCATGGGTACGGCGCATGGGTACGGCCCATGGGTGCGGCGCATGGGTACGGCGCATGGGCACAGCCCATGGGTACGGCGCATTGTTACGGCCCTTTGGTACGGCGCATGGGTACGGCCCATGGGTACGGTGCATGGGTACAGCGCATGGGCACAGCACATGGGCACAGCACATGGGAATGGCACCTCGTTACGGCCCATGAGCACGGCGCATGGGTACGGCGCATGGGTACGGCCCATGGGTACGGCCCATGGATACGGCGCATGGGTATGGCCCATGGGTACGGCGCATGGGTACTTCGGATGGGTACGGCGCATGGGCACAGCACATGGGTACTGCGCATGGGTACAGCCGATGGGTAAGGCACATGGGTAAGGCGCATGTGCAAGGCGCAGGGGTATGGGCCCTCATGAGCAGGGGCATACACACTGCCACACTGTGCATCATGTGGGATTTAGAAGATACCATGATGCCCTTTCACACAGAATAGTGCAAAAACAGAGCAGCTATGGCGCTACGCACCTGGTGGGATGTATATGACACCCGATGTGACGCTTGCGATAGCAGCCAGGAATGCTGCAGAGGACAGGCAGTGGGGATCAAGTTAGTAGGATAGAGGGAAGGATGAGTTGGGGTCAAGTCAGCGAGATGCAGGGAAGGATGGGTTGGGATCCAGTTAGTAGGATCAAGGGAAGAATGGGTCAGGGTCAAGTTGACGGGCTTGCGCTGTGGAGAATGTGCAGCCAGGAACGCTGCAGATTGAGAGGCAGTCAGGATGAAGTCTGTGGGATCTAGGGAAATGCACATTCGGGATAAAGTTTGTTGGATGCATGACAATGTAACAGTGCTGCAGATTACAGGCAGTCAGGATCAAGTCGGTGGGCTACAAGGAAAATGAAGTGCGAGAAAACTTGAGGAAAATCTAAAGGATGGATAACTTCGTGCTGCCAGTATAACCTTACAACAATGTGTCAACTGCTGCACCATCTGTGATACCATCCCATAATGCTCCAAACTCGATGTCGCAATGAGAAGCACAAATTTACCAAGGGGGCAGAAACCTACAGAGGTAATCTAGCAGTTCACAGTAAGTACAGCATTAGCTAGAACTTACTAAAGCTTGTAACTTGCTATAACAATTAATGGGAAGTTGAGTGTACACTTATTGCAGAGCTGTCTGCGGCTGTTCTGCCTGGTCTCGAGTATTTTTCTGTAAGGGCTGGGGGACCCACCTCCTGGGCATGTGAAAACCCTGATTTCCCCCCACCCCAAAGGAAAAGGCCTGGGGTATGTCGTTAAAGCCGACAGGGACAACCTAAGCCCTGAGCCCTCTACTTTAAGCCCTTAACCCTAAGCCCTGCATCCTAAGCCCTGTACCCGTAGCCCTTGACCCTAAGCCCTTAACCTTAAGCCCTTAACCCTAAGCCATTAACACTCAGCCATTTACCTTAAGACCTTAACCCTAAGCCATAAACCCTAAGCCATTCACCCTAAGCCATTCACCCCGAGCCATTAACCCTAAGCCATTAACCCTAAGCCATTAACATAAAGCCATTAACCCCAAGCCCTTAACCCGAAGCCCTGAACCCGAAGCCCTTAACCCTAAGCCCTTAACCCTAAGCCATTAACCCTACGCCATTAATAAGCCATTGACCCTAAGCCCTTAACCCTAAGCCATTAACCCTAAGCCATTCACCCTAAGCCATCAACCATAAGCCATTAACCCCAAGCCCTTAACCATAACCCCTTAACCCTTAGCCATTAACCCTAAGCCATTAACCTTACGCCATTTACCCCAAGCCCTCAACCCTAAGCCATTAACCCTAAGTCATTAACCCTAAGCCCTTAACCCTAAGCCCTCAACCCTAAGCCCTTAACCCTAAGCCATTAATCCTAAGCCATTAACCCTAAGCCATTAACCCTAAGCCCTCAACCCTAAGCCATTAACCCTAAGCCATTCACCCTACACCATTCACCCTAAGCCATTAACCCTTAGCCATTAACCCTAAGCCATTAACCCTAAGCCATTAACCCTAAGCCATTAACCCTATGCCATTAACCCTGAGCCATTAACCCTGAGCCATTAACCCTGAGCCATTAACCCTGAGCCATTAACCCTGAGCCATTAACCCTACGCCATTAACCCTGAGCCATTAACCCTGAGCCATTAACCCTGAGCCATTAACCCTATGCCATTAACCCTAAGCCATTAACCCTAAGCCATTAACCCTAAGCCATTAACCATAAGCCATTAACCTGAGCCATTAACCCTAAGCCATTAACCCTAAGCCATTAACCATAAGCCATTAACCTGAGCCATTAACCATAAGCCATTCACCCTAAGCCATTAACCCTAAGCCATTAACCCTAAGCCATTAACCCTAAGCCATTAACCCTAAGCCATTAACCCTGAGCCATTAACCCTAAGCCATTAACCCTAAGCCATTAACGCTGAGCCATTAACCCTGAGCCATTAACCCTAAGCCATTAACCCTGAGCCATTAACCCTATGCCATTAACCCTATGCCATTAACCCTGAGCCATTAACCCTAAGCCATTAACCATAAGCCATTCACCCTAAGCCATTAACCCTAAGCCATTAACCCTGAGCCATTAACCCTAAGCCATTAACCCTGAGCCATTAACCCTAAGCCATTAACCCTAAACCATTAACCCTTAGCCATTAACCCTAAGCCATTAACCCTAAGCCATTAACCCTGAGCCATTAACCCTAAGCCATTAACCCTGAGCCATTAACCCTAAGCCATTAACCCTAAACCATTAACCCTTAGCCATTAACCCTAAGCCATTAACCCTGAGCCATTAACCCTAAGCCATTAACCATAAGCCATTAACCATAAGCCATTAACCATAAGCCATTAACCCTAAGCCATTAACCCTAAGCCATGAACCTTTAGCCATTAACCCTAAGCCATTAACCCTGGTCCATTAACCCTAAGCCATTAACCCTAAGCCATTAACCCTAAGCCATCAACCCTTAGCCATTAACCCTGATCCACTAACCCCTAAGCCATTAACCCTTAGCCATTAACCCTAAGCCATTTACCCTACGCCATTCACCCTTCGCCATTCACCCTAAGCCATTAACCCTAAGCCATTAACCCTAAGCCATTAACCCTAAGCCATTAACCCTAAGCCATTAACCCTTAGCCATTAGCCCTGAGCCATTAACCCTGAGCCATTAACCCTAAGCCATTAACCCTAAGCCATTAACCCTAAGCCATTAACCCTAAGCCATTAACCATAAGCCATTAACCCTAAGCCCTTAACCCCTTAATTCACAACCCTAAGCCTTTTACTTTAAACCCTTAATCTTAAGCCCTACCTGAGGTGCAGTCTTTGACGCCATCCCCTAATGCGCCAAATTTTGTGACATCCGCGGCGATCCTGCCGCCCGTTGGGATCGGAGCCATGTTGCCCATGTAACCTGATGGCAAAGGTAGAGCAGAGGAGAGGAGATTCAGGGAGGGGGGGGGGGTTGCAAAGGCAGAGCAGAGGAGAGGAGATTCAGGAGGAGAGGGAAGTGATGGCCAATAAGTGCAAATGAGAGGAGATTCAGGGGGGGGAGGAAGGAATGGCCAACCAGTGCAAATTAGAGGAGATTCAGGGGGGAAAGGAAGGGGGGTGCAGATCACATACGCCAAGAGCCTGACACCTTCTTCAGTAGCAGCCAGGTCTGTGGTCTTGTTTCAGGGAGATAGACACAATCATACCTAGAGCAACATGCCCTCATGGCCTTGCACATGGCTTTTAATGTAACATAAACCTAGCGCATTCAATGCGCTAGGCTTTAACCATGAGCCTAGCACATTCAAGGCAGCCTGGGAGGCAGCCTGGACATCAGAGACTCTGATGTCCATATCTCTTTTAATTTGGTGCACATACCGAATCTCATTTAATGTTTGGTGAAAAACTACTACGCGCACCCCCCAAAATTGTTGTTACTCGTTATTCTGCCGCGCACCACTCCACGCACCTCCAGAAACAATTGATAAAAGGCATATTCAAACCGCTTTTACGGTACCTAAACCACAAGCCGAGTGCATAAAAGGCAGTCAGGAGGGCAGTCTGATCACTAGAGATCCGCTGCACCTCTCAGTGGTACTACGCTGGTGGCATCCATACCCTAAGGTTGAGAGATCAAACCCGCCACACGACCTTCTCTCTCCCCCTGTCTAGATCGCCGGGTTCCATGTTCCCGCCCTTTCAAATAGGAGGGTGGCATGGCTGCACCATGGTCCTGGCTGTGCAAGGTAGCTGGAATTGAGCTTAGTCATTGCCTATGAGCCCCACGCGGCCAAGCGTTCAGTCGGGCCCTGCAGTTATGCAACTACGCACCGATATTAACTTAAATTGTAATTGAACATGGCCTTAACCACAAGCAGAGCGCATCAAAGGCAGTTAGAAAGGCAGTCTGGAGGGCAGTCTGGAAGGTAGTCTGGAAGGCAGTCTGGAAGGCAGTCTGGCGCATGCTAGACATAGCTCTGTTCACCTGCATAAGAGTAGTCAACGAGCCTCCCGTTGGGCCGCCATTTCTCTCCGTCCCTGCCCCACATGCTTTGGGTCGTGACAAACTCATAAGGCGGACTGGGTGGGTTCCGGGTGGTTCCGGGTGGAGGGGGTCGGAGGGATACGGGGGCGTTGGGGGGCAGGTTGGGGATAGGAAATTCCGGTGGAGCCAGCGGGGGAGGACGAGGAGGCGGGGACGTGCGGCCTGTGGGAGGAGGGGGGGGCTGCTTCTTGAATGCACTTGGGGGAAATGGGGGGAACGTCCATGCGGTGTACGGGGGCAGGGGGTTGTTTGAACTGGGGGGACTGTTGAGGCCAATGGGTGGTGGGAGTGGGGGGATGGCGGGAAGGTTGGGGATGGGGAATTGAGGTATGTTCGGGAAGGGGGGACTGGGGGGTACGAACAGGCGCGGCCGCGGGGTCGGGGGTGGGGAAATGCTCTGAGGTGGGGGAGGGGAGGGAGGGCGTCGAGGGGGAGGGGGAGGGGGGGAGGGGGGAGGCGGGGAGGGAGGGGGGGGAGGGCTGATGACGACGGCCGGCAGGGGCGGCGGTGAGGAAGGGGGAAGGGATGGGGGAGAGGGCGGGGGAGGGGGGGGGTGGGGAGGGGGGAGGAGGGGTGGGTGGGGAGGTCGCTGATGTTGTCGGCGGCGGTGGCTGCCGAATGTTGAAAATGGTTGGGGGGAACGGCGGTTGGTTTGAGGGAGGGGGCCGGAACAGGACCGATCTGGGAGGGAAGGGTGGGAAGTTCAGCTGGGCCAATGTCCGGGAGTGGAGGCTGGCCGTCTCGACCTGCTGAACGCGACCTTCCAGACGATCATGCAGCTGCAGCTGCTGCTGTTGCTGCTGCTCCCCAGCTCCAGCTGTGAACGGAACTCTATCTTGGGATTGGGTGTCCACCTGCTCCCCCTCCTCCTCCTGCTGCTGCTGCTGCTTGCGCTGGTGCTTTTGCAGCTGTAGCTGCTGTTCCTCCCTGGCCCCAGCTGCTACAGAGACTGTCTCGAGGAAGCCTGCGGGCGAGACCATGCCGGAGGAGCAGAGGGGGATGGGTGTGTGGGATGTGAAAAGAGGGAGAGAGATGCTGTATGCCTCGAGGCATGGATCTAGAAAACCACCTGACGGGCAGAAGGCTGTGTGAGGTTGTTCAAGGCATGGCAGAAACCACTTTACTGTAGTGCAGTGCAGACTGCAGAAGAGAAAGATATGGATATGTTGGCAGGCCGCCGGCCAGCCATCAGCCCACCACTCTAGTTTTGGAGATTTGTGCACCGGTTGCAACATGCACAGGTGTGGGCGCTGGGGTAAGACTGGGGCTACGCCTGGCCGGTCCCATGCTGCTTCACATGTGGCATGCTGATTTGTTACAGGCCTTACAGCGTCTTGGAAACCATCCGATAGCCTTTTCGAAGGTCCAAGCTGTGTTCAGCGGTGAGCCCCTCACCACCACGAGCCATCAGCCCTCTATCTCGCAGCAACTATCGTTGCGTATCGGCGCGGTGCTGCTGCTCAACTGTGGTACCGGCACTAAACGGATCCTTAGATACTTCGTCAAGATTGTTTCCGGGGATTGCGTCTTCGGGCTATACTCGCTACTGGACAGTGTTCGCGTGTTGGAAGCTAGCCCAAAGGATTGCATTCTTCTTTACTCCTGCTCACATGCTCCCCCCAACGACAACCGGCCATGCCATGCGCGCTGATGACAAACCGCAATAAATGTGTATGTACCTGGGATCGAAGCGATGCTTCCCTCGATAGAAGTTGCATCAGTCGAACGGAGCATTGGTTTCGCCTCAGGCGTATGTTGCAGGTGCCTTCGGGCGATCGTGGCCGTTGCCGAACCACAAAGCGGGGTCATCAAAGTGAGACCCACGGCAAGCATCCAAACGAGTCCACACGATAAGCTTCCGATGCCGCTGATGCTTCTGCAGCTTCCGCCGCTCATGCTACGTTTCGTTGCCATGTTGTTGTGCGATACACCCTGACAGCAGCAGCCGTTTTTCTAGTGTTGATCGATCGATCGACACAGGCTAACCACACCAGCAGCTACTACTTGCTCACGGACTGGGCGATTGTCTGCCCGATGCGTGGTAATTGCTGCTGATATGAGAGCGCTGGAAATGATGCGTCATGTGGTTGCTACATCGCTGGGGTTGTACGGCAATTGGGTAGTAATAATGGGATGTTGGAGGGACACCGGTCGCGAACGTTGCTGCCCATGTCGCTGACACCACACGACCCTCGGTCGGCGGGCGCTAACACGTCCCGCATACTCGTTTGAGACTTGAACATATACAATACAGGAGACCAGACGGAGAGATTTGATGAGGGCTGCAGCAGAGCGAGCCCCTACCTCACAGTCTCACACCTGCTGGATCCCCACCGGAAGCTGTCCACCGGAAGCTGGATCCCCACCGGAAGCTGTCGAAGGTTCACATAGTCAGTTGTCAGGACCGTGAGTCAGGACCCAAAACCCACATACAGGCTAAAACCGTCGTTGCCGGGTCATTACGGCTGTTAGTTCATCAAACGGTCAATATTACAAACGCAATTCAATTTATCCTAGGCCCGCCCAGTCGCTCCACCGCCGTTTTTTGAAGGGGAAGTATGGGACTGATTGGTAGTGGGGACAGCCTGCTCAAGACAGGGGTAAATAATTGTATACAGACGTACGACATGAGGAATTGAGCAAATTTAGTGGTGCCATGATGTCCGACTGATGATAAATACATGGTAATATGGTGACTTGTTTTTCAGTTACAACAAAAGGAGAAACACATTTTGCAAGCGACGGACAATGCTTCAGGGTAAGGCTCTAGCTAAGTTGTATCCACTGAATGCTAAAACAATCGACCTGATAGATAATATAGTACATTATATCAATGTGTCGGTGCCCGTATGTGTTGGTAAAAGCGAGGGGGGGGGGGTGACAACTAAAAACACCCCATCCTCAAAAAGTATGGAGCTTGACGAGAGCTTTCCATATCTGGTCTGCAATGCTTTTTGGCCCAACGGTGACTGAGTTACAGAGAGCAAAAAATGAGGATTTCATAGATTTAACAAAAGCTTACTTTGCGAACACAGTAACATCTCAGCCCCGAGAAAAGTGCATAATATGAAGATCTCACTGCATAGGGTAGGGCCAGGGCTTTCCAACGACCCCCTATGCATGGTCAACGGTCAACGTTAAGTACCCGGTCAACGCGTGTCAAACTAGGAGGGGGGGGTCTAAGGCCCTAAACACGTTGTTTTTCTCTAGAAGCCGAGATACCCTCCCAAAAGTCCTTCGGTGCAACTCCCATGTCAAACGGATGAGTTTTGGAGAATTAGGGGGGATGGGGTCCCTACTTTTTTTTCTGCCCCCCCCCCTCGGGTAGAAGTGTTGTCTCCCCAAACCCAAAACTTCCTTTCAAAAAAACTTCACCAACAAAAACCTCAATGTGTACTTAGTTCATGTCCTACCATCTCTCTCTTGCTTTAAAGCTGCTGTTTTGAATCGGGGAGTCAGTTTTGTATGCGGAGTTGTGTTATCAGCGGGGCTGCTAGTGCACTGCAATTCCTTTTTACTTTTAGTACCGTGGAGATCTGTTCTCTTTCTTAGTGTTGCCTGAGCTGCAACCCTACACATGGAGTAGCAACATCTGCATTACAAACCATGAACTGCTTCGTCCTGAACATGGTGTTGCAATAATGTGTACAATGTCGATCTGCTACCCCAGGCCCCCCGACCCAGCCATGACCATCTTCCTGCCCAAAGTAAAAGGAGGAAATCAGACATAACATTGGTGAAATGCACGCCCTCGTCATGATGGTAGGTCATGCAGGAGTTGGAGCGGCCCAAGGACACCAAATTCCTCTGTGTGCCAACCGACACAAGTCTCTGACCAGGCCATGGATGTCCGTGCACTACACCGGTAAGCAATATTGACTTTCAGATACCGGTGCGACAAAACCTGGGCCACAGTTCACATCGTGCAGGTCAGGGTATCGGTATTTTGGGTTGCAATGGGGATTGGGGACAGACCAATAAATTGGCCAAACATCTTGCTCCTGATGCTTGAGCAATGTTTGTTCATGCTCATAAGGCAGCAGTGCATGCAGGTCTGCAACATGCAGTACAGCAGATGTGCTGTCATGTGGGGCAGCAATCGGTCCCACTCAGCCTTTTGAATTTGTGTGTGTGAGCGTGTCTTCAGAGGCACCCGGGTAGGGATGTAAGCCGGGGGCAGTGCCGGCCTTGGCCGGAGATTTTAGGACGTCGTATGAGATCAAGGGGTTTGTCCCGCAGCGGGTGTTCTACACGAACACAGGAGCCTGTAGCCGCACTGTAATTTGCCAGAAGGAAAGGAAGAAAACGCCTGAGCGTGACTTGAGCCAGATGACCTGCTCCCAAACTGGGAAAAACGCAACAAGCTAAAAGGCATAGCATTACATGGCAATCTTATCGTAGCCATGTCGTCGCAGCGCATCGATGACTCGAGTGACAGCAGAAGGCATTTATCTGTGCCGAGTAGCTGCCGACTTGGGCTCTTGCTTCGGGCAGGGTTTGGGAAAACTCCGGAACCGCCATCGGCCCTCGGCCTGGCCATGCGGCAACAACATCGCCATCGACAATCACGCTGACAAGCAATGGCTGAACCGAGTACGCACGATTCTTTGTTGGCGAAACCCAGCGACGGCAGTAGACCCAACCAGGAACAGGAGGCGCTTGTAAGCACCAACTGAACCCGATCGTGATCTGCCCATGCTCCCGACTCCAATGCAAAAATGCCGTACCCGCCCCCCCCCACCATGCCGCACAAGGGGGCCAATGCTTTTCATGCAATGCTATGTCCCTGTAATGGCGCTAGCATGGAGACCGCATGGTATATACCGGTACTCTTGGTGCTGGCATGGAGATAACATGGAGACTGCGTAATCATCTGTCTTTTGGTGCCAGCTTGGAGACTGCATGGAGATTGCATGGGGACTGCATGGAGATTGCATGGGGACTGCATGGAGATTGCATGGGGACTGCATGGAGATTGCATGGGGACTGCATGGAGATTGCATGGGGACTGCATGGAGATTGCATGGGGACTGCATGGAGATTGCATGGGGACTGCATGGAGATTGCATGGGGACTGCATGGAGATTGCATGGGGACTGCATGGAGATTGCATTCGCCCACCCCCCTTGCAGGAGGCTCAGGAGGATGAGGGGGCAACCGTTGCAGAGGATGGCGAGGAGAACTATGAAGATTGGCGGGAGGGACAAAGAAAGCACGGCAACACCATGCGTAAGGCACGCTATAAAGCGGGGAAGCGGGCGAGGAGGTGCGGGGGAGGAGGAGGGGAAGGGACAAAGAAAGCAGGGCACCACCATGCGCAAGGCACGCTATAAGGCGGGGAAGCGGGCGAGGAGGTGCGGAGGAGGAGAAAGAGGGAGGATGAGGAAGGAGGGGGGGAGTCATGCGACACCATGTACAAGGCTTGCTGTAAAGCGGGGAAGCGGGCGAGGAGGTGCGGAGGAGGTGCGGAGGAGGAGGAGGGAGGGGGAGGAGGGAGGGGGAGGAGGAGTCAGGCGACACCATGCGCAAGGCACGCTATAAGGCGGGGAAGTGTGCAAGGAGGTGTGAGGAGGTGGGAGAGAAAGGGTGGGGGGGAGGTGCAGAAGAATGGGAAGAGGGGAGGAGGGCGGGCGGGGAGGTGGAAACGAAGGGGAGGAAGGCGGGGAGGGGGAGGAAGGGGAGGAGGGGGAGGGGGGGGAGGGGGGAGGGGGGAGGGGGAGAGGGAGGTAGGTGGAAAGGGGGAGGGGGGGCAGGGGGAGGGAGGAGAAGAGGAGGAGGGGGGCATTAAAAAGGTGGGGTGTGGGTGGGTGGTGAGGCGGATAAAGAGGGGCAGAGGTGCCTGTGCATGCCTGCCTGCCTGTCTACCAGTTTAGAATGAGAGGAAGTGGGAGCGGAGTGGGTGTAACATTGGTAAGGCTAGAGTGTGGCAAAGGAGTGACATGGGTGTGAGGGAGAAGGGAGGAGGAGAGGAGGGGGAGGAAAGGAAGAGGCGATGTGTGGAAGGAGAAGGGGGAGAAAGGGAGGAAGGGGTGGGGCGAGGATGGGGGGAGGTAGACGAGGAAGGGGAGAAAGAAGAGGAAGAACAGGAGGGAGGAGGGGAAGAGGGCAAGGACTTAAATTTCGAATCTAACAGATCCCCTCCTCCCTGCTCCCAAAACCCTACTACAGGTTCAGGTCACTGCGCTTCCCTAATTATATATCAGATCTTTGAGATCTATCACATTTCAGATCTAACAGATCCCCACCTCCCTGCTCCCAGATCCCCTGCTAGAGGTTCAGCTCACTGCGTTTCCCCAATCCTGTATCAGATGTCTTATATCTAGCAGATTTCGGATCTAATAGATCCCCTCCTCCCTGCTCCCAGATCTCTGCTACTGGTTCAGCTCACTGCGCTTTCCCCAATTCTATATCAGATCTAGTAGATCTAGCAGATTTCGGATCTGATAGATCCCACCTCCCTGCTCCCAGATCCCTGCTAGAGGTTCAGCTCACTGCGTTTCCCCAATTCAATATAATATCTATTAGATCTTGCAGATTTCGGACCTAGCAGATTTGATCTGTCAGATCTATGCCTCCCTGCCCCCAGGACGCTGCTACAGGCCCGACTCTCCGCATTGCAACAGCCCTAGATGGGATCTTGCATGTTCCAGATCTAGTAAAGCCATGCCTCCCTGCCCCCAGGACGCTGCTACAGGCCCGACTCTCCGCATTGCCCAAATCCTATATCAGATCTGTCATGAGCCAGATCCAGCAGATTTCAGATATAGTCAACCCTTGCCCCCCTGCCCCCAGGACGCTGCCACAGGCCCGTCTCTCCGCGATGCCCAAATCATAGATCAGATCTATCATGTGCCAGATCCAGCAGATTTCAGATCTAGTGAACCCACGCCTCCCTGCCCCCAGGACGCTGCTAGAGGCCCGCCTCTCCGCGTTGCCTGAGGCTGAGCGGTGCGCAGTGCAGCTGGCCTGGCGAGAGGGAAAGCAGGAGAAGGCAGAGGCCAGGCGCGTGCAGGACGAACGCCTGCAGCTGGCTCTAGAGGGAGCAGAAGGGGCCCTGAGGATCGCGGTGGACTGCTCTTTTGCTGATCGGCCAGGCAATGTGGATGAGGTGTGTGTGTGTGTGAGGGGGGGGGGGCAGTGTTTATTCTAGGGTTGTGCAGGGTGCAGGTGGGGTCCTGAGAATAGGGAGGGACTGCTCGTTTGCCGATAGACTGGGCGATGAGAATGAGGTGAGGGGTGGACCTGTGTTCTGGGTTTCAAACTGTGTCTTTATTCTAGGTTTCTGGAGGGAGTGGGGGGGTCAGGCGGGGGTCAGGCGGGGGTCAGGTGGGAGTGGGAGTGGGGGTCAGGCGGGGGTCAGGCGGGGGTCAGGCGGGGGTCAGGCGGGAGTGGGAGTGGGGGTCGGGGGTCTTTCTTTATTCTTAGGTACTGGTGGGAGCAGTGGACCTGTTGCGTACAGTGGAAGACTGCTCGTTTGCTGATCCGCCGGGTAATGTGGATGAGGATGTGCTTGTGTGTGGGGGTGGCTGTCTTTGTTCTTGGGTACTGGAGGGAGCAGTAAACTTGCTGCGTACAGCGGTGGATTGATCTTTTGCGGACTGGCCGGACAATGTGGATAGGGTGTGTGGGGGGGGGAGGGGGGCTGGGTTTATCTTAGGTTTCTGGAGGGAGCGGAGAACCTGCTGCGCATGGCGGTGGACTGCTGGTTTGCTGTTTAGCCGGGCAATGTGGATGAGGTGTGTTTTTGAACGGACCTGACTTGGTTCTAGGGTTTCTGGAGGGAGCAGTGAAGTTGTTGCGTATCGCGGTGGACTGCTCTTTGTGAACTGGCCTGGTAGTTAGGGAAAGGCATGGTGCGGGTTAGGTGTTGCTAGTAGCCTAGGGTTCAGGTATGGGGTTCAGAATCCAGGGTTCACAGTTGTGGGTTTGCCATTGACTTAGCCATTGCAAATGGGTGAGGATGAGGTCAGGGAAGGAAACACAATTATTTCAGGGTGTTTCAGCTACACTTCAGCTACACTTCAGCTACAACCCAGCTACAACCCAGCTACAACCCATCCTGCGGCCAGCAGGGCTTGATGCGGCAACCTTGTTTCTTTGGCCACCCGCCTTAGGCAGGACAAGGTTTGGTCTCTATGGGCACAGCGGTGGCCGCCTGGCCATATATCGTTCACGTTCTTTGCCCTTGCATACATCGTAGACGTTCTTTGCTTTCGCATGTATCGTTGCCGTTCTGCCGCCTGGCCATATATCGTTGACGCTCTTTGACTTCACATGAGGCAGTTGATCAGATTTTGTTTTAGGGCCAAAAATCAGTTTTTTATTAAGCCGCAGGGGCCATCAGTAGTTTCATGTTCACCCGCGAGGCCTCTTAAATGGGAAGCTAGGGCTTCGCTAGCAAGGTAAGCAGTGCTGTGCAATTGCGCCGTAATTCAGAAATCATGCTGGTCATGACGGTCTCTTACTGGCAAAAGTAGCTAAATTTGCCTTGAAATTACGGTGAATGAAACTCAGCTACGTAATTCAGCCACTGTGAGGACCGTAATCGGTATTGAAGATAAGGCGTAGCAGCTGAGGGGTACGTGGGAACGCATAGAGCATGACGATAATAATACCGACACCGTTGTGCGGAGGTGTGGGGACTTGTACAGTATCGATACTCACAGGCGCAAATTCCAGATTTGCATTTTTAAGTTAAGTCGTGTGACTCTTAAATGATTAATTAATACGCCTTTTGTTATTCCACGTGGGTCAATTGACATAAAACGGAGCGCAGGCAATGGACGTCTACGGTTTGTATATATACATTTGTTTATGGTAAAAAGCAAATGCGCCGGCACTTACTAGGAACACAAATACCGTAAAACGGGATAGGGTCCGCGCACCCCTGTTGAGAACTAATTTATCAAATTCGTCGCGCAGGCAAAAAGTACCCTACTCTGCGCACTTGCTGCTAACATTTTTTAATATTTCGTGCCGGAAACACTGCTCCGTGCCCCCCCCCAAATAGCTGTTTATCATTCTGTTGCGCACCACTCCGCGCACCTCCAAAAATAATTAATAAAACGCAGAGCCAAACCGGCATTACGGTAACGTATAATTATGAAGAAGTTGAACCACATGGCAGGCCCATAATATATCCTACTCCCCCTTAAGTAGTGTCCCATTCTATCCCACTCCTCTCTCATCATTGATCCCATTATACTCCACTGCTCCCATCAGATTTTATACCGCCCCCCCAATCAGAACGTAATCCACTCCCCTCTTAGATCTGTCCCATTTCAAGTCACGGCCCCCCCCATCTAAGATGTAAGATCTGTCCCATTTTAAGTCACGGCCCCTCCATCTAAGATCTAAGATCTGTCCCAATATAAGTCACGCCCCCCCCCCCCATCTAAGATCTAAGATCTGTCCCATTTCAAGTCACGCCCCCCCATCTAAGATCTAAGATCTGTCCCATTTCAAGTCACGCACCCCCCCCATCTAAGATCTAAGATCTGTCCCATTTCAAGTCACGGCCCCCCTATCTAAGATCTAAGATCTGTCCCATTTTAAGTCACGCCCCCCCCATCTCTCGTGTCCCACTCCAGCTCTCTCCCTAACTCAGGATGGAGAGTGTGTTCAGGCAGGTGCAAGCGCTGTGACTCTGAGCCCTGACACGCTTCCTCCTGCATAACGCCCGCGCTTCCATCTCTTCCCACTCGCCCCCTAGGATTTTAACACAAGACCTAATAAGCGATTTTAAAAACTGATTTCCAACTTTCAAGTTGGTGGTATTTGTTGTATAGTCCCATTCCATGCCCCCCCCCCCCACTCACACACACTCCATATCTTGTGTCCCCCTCCATTCCGCTCCCCTGCTTCAGGTTGGTGTAAAGGGGCGCAGGTGGTGATGCTTCGAACCTTAGCCCTGAAACGCCTCCTCCTGCATCAAGCCCGCGCTTCCATCTCCTCCAACTCCTCTTTTCCCTTTAATTTTGGACCTCATAGGCGAATTTAAAATCTGCTTTCGAGTTTGTCCCATTCCAAGCAGTGCTGTGCCCATTGTGGTCCTTACAGTAGCTGAAATACGTAGCTGAGTTCCAGTCACCGTAATTTCAAGGCAAATTCAGCTACTTTACCAGTCATGGACCGTAATTACTCATGCAATTTCTGAATTATGGCGCAATTGCACAGCACTGATTCCAAGCCCCCCCCCCTCCATCTGTCGTGTCCCACGCCATGCCCCCCCCTGGTTCAGATACGTGCGTGTAGACCTTGCATGGCTTTATATCATTTATCATGTCAGCTTCTACGCGGATCCCTAGCATCGAGGCAGGTGGATTGCCCCTTGGCACCTTGGCACCTTGGCACCTTGGCACCTTGGCACCTTGGCACCTTGGCACCTTGGCCCCTCTGCTTCTTGGCCCCTCTGCTTCTTGGCCCCTCTGCCCCTTGGCCCCTCTGCCCCTTGGACCCTTGGACCCTTGGACCCTTGGACCCTTGGACCCTTGGACCCTTGGACCCTTGGACCCTTGGACCCTTGGCCCCTTGGCCTCTTGGCCCCTTGGCCCCTCTGCCCGTTGGCCCCTTGGCCCCTTGGCCCCTTGGCCTCTTTGCCCCTTGGCCCATTTTAAGTCACTGCCCACATGACTTGTGTTGCAATAATGTGTGACAGGTCAATCTGCTACCCCAGACCCCCCTGCGCATGGAGTAGCAACATCTGCATTACAGTCATTGTCCACATGACTTGTGTCCCCCTCCATCCCCCTCCATCCCCCTCCATCCCCCTCCATCCCCCTCCATCCCCCTCCATCCCCCTCCATCCCCCTCTATCCCGCTCCATCCCGCTCCATCCCCCTCCATCCCGCTCTCCTGCCTCAGATACGGAGCGTGTTACGTCAGGTGGAGTTGGTGACTGGACTGAACCGGCGTGCGGAGCGGCCGGCCGCACTCTACGTGGTTGGTTTTGGAGGCCAGGTTGCGGAGGTGGCGGCGGGCATGACAGCGTCAGGCTGGAAGGCAAAGAAGATGGAGGCAGGGGCCATGGCTTCGTTCCCTATCGAAGAGGTGCGGGACGGGTATGGATGCAGGGAAGTGGGGCAGCCAGCAACGGGCAGGGGGGGTACGGGAGGGGTAGGGAAGCAGGGAAGTGGGGCAGCCAGTAACGGGCAGTGGAAGACGGGGAGGGGTAGGGATGCAGGGAAGTGGGGCAGCCAGCAACGGGCAGGGGGAGGCGAGGAGGGGTAGGGAAGCAGGGGAGTGGGGCAGCCAGCAACGGGCAGGGGGGGTGCGGGAGGGGTAGGGATGCAGGGAAGTGGGGCAGCCAGCAACGGGCAGGGGGAGGCGAGGAGGGGTAGGGATGCAGGGAAGTGGGGCAGCCAGCAACGGGCAGGGGGAGGCAAGGAGGGGTAGGGAAGCAGGGGAGTGGGGCAGCCAGTAACGGGCAGTGGGAGACGGGGAGGGGTAGGGATGCAGGGAAGTGGGGCAGCCAGCAACGGGCAGGGGGGGTGCGGGAGGGGTAGGGATGCAGGGAAGTGGGGCAGCCAGTAACGGGCAGGGGGAGGCGGGGAGGGGTAGGGAAGCAGGGAAGTGGGGCAGCCAGCAACGGGCAGGGGGAGGCAGGGAGGGGTAGGGAAGCAGGGAAGTGGGGCAGCCAGCAACGGGCAGGTGGAGGTGCGGGAGGGGTAGGGAAGCAGGGAAGTGGGGCAGCCAGTAACGGGCAGGTGGTGGTGCGGGACGGGTAGGGAAGCAGGGAAGTGGGGCAGCCAGCAACGGGCAGGGGGGGGGTGCGGGAGGGGTAGGGAAGCAGGGAAGTGGGGCAGCCAGCAACGGGCAGGGGGGGGGGGTGCGGCAGGGGTAGGGAAGCAGGGAAGTGGGGCAGCCAGGAACGGGCAGGGGGAGGCAGGGAGGGGTAGGGATGCAGGGAAGTGGAGCAGCCAGCAACGGGCAGGGGGAGGCAGGGAGGAGGTGCACGAAGTGGCGGCGGACATGTCGGCGTCAGGCTGGAAGGCGAAGATGATGGAGGCAGGGGCCAAGGCTGCGTTCCCTATCGAAGAGGTGCGGGAGGGGCAGGGAGGTGGGGAAGTGGGGCAGCCAGTAACGGGCAAGGGGAGGCGGGGAGGAGGCGCAGGTTGTGGCAGCGAGCATGTCGGCCACCGGCTGGCAGGTTGAGAGGATGGAGGCAGGGGCCAGGGCTGGTTTTCCTATGTAGGAGATACAGGAGGGGCAGGGAAGTGGGGCAACCAGGAAAGGGAAGGAGGACGGGGGTAAGAAGGGAGGGGGCAGGGGGGTAAGAGGAGAGGGGGAGGGGGGTCAGAGGGGAGGGGGGAGGGGGCCAAGAGGGGAGGCTAGATAAGCAGGAGAGAAAGATGCGTTGGGAAGCCAATGACCAACAATCAATGACCAACAACTAATGACCAACAATGAATGGCCAACAATCAATGGCCAACAATCAATGACCTCTCAGGTGGTGGTGCTCTCCCCGGACGCGGATCTGCCTCTGACAGATCTGGATACGAGCAAGGTGTACTGCATCGGAGGAATCGTGGACCGAACGGTCAAGAGAGGCACGACACTGGGATATGCGGTGAGCTGGCAGATCTGGATCTAATCTAAACCGGATCTCTCACTGGCTCCGATCAGTGAAAGACAGGAGCCAGGTGTACATCTGAGGCACAGGGGATCCAGCGGTTATTGAGAACATGCCGCTGAGGTATGCGGTGAGCTGGCAGATCCGGATCTGATCCCTGGCTTGTCCAGATCAGATATTGACAGACATCAGGTATACTGCCTACCAGGCATTGGGGATCAAATGGTCAAAAGGGGCATGATACTGGTGTATGCGATGAGCTGGTAGATCTGGATCTGATCTGGATCTGATCACTGGCTTGTCCTGATCTGAAGTAGACATGAGCGATTTGTACTGCTTCGTAGGCATGGTGGAATGAACGGTGAGGAGAGGCAAGAAGCTGGGGTATGCGGTTAGCTGGATCTGATCTGGATCTGATCTGGATCTGATCTGGATCAGATCTGGGTCAGATCTGGATCACATCTGGATGTGAACACTGTCTGGTCTTGCTGAGTAGATAGTTGCATCGTCATGTTGAGGAAGGTAGATTAAAAAAATAGAAAGGCTTAATGGTTGTGTGATCGTGTTGTGAGGGCACTAGTGCAATGTCATTTTGCATCGGAGTATCAGACTCCTTAGCAGCAGCTAGGCCGCCCCTTGGCCGATTTGGGCGGCCAAGGAATACCCTGGTGGAAAAGTCAAGTCCTGAGGCTTGGGCTGTTGGCAGAGCACCCGTGTGGGACCTTCTGATTTTGCCAGTACACATTTTGCCAGTCCACGATTTTGACCTGTTCTGGATGTATTTAAAAAATATGGGGATGTGGTAAAGGCCACGGGGGCCAAATCCAGAAAAACAAAAGGATATAACGGAATCTTAATTATAAGGGACCCAGCCCTACAACTTCTCCATCTCAGGCCCCTAGGCGTCCCCTCCCCTGCTTCTGGCTCATGAGCTCAGAACGGTGCTTAAGCGCTGGGCCCTGCTGAAACGCTTGATGCATGAGGCTGGTAGGGAATAACTAAGCTCAATTTCAGCCAAGATCTGGCAGCAGCTGCAAAAGAGCACACCGCACATGGCAAGCATCGTTTGAGCATCAAGCATGGTTAAATGATGCAAGATGCATGGCTGATACTAAAACTGTGCACGCCGCCCATGGCGTGGGAGCACAAACCTGAAACCCTAAGCCTTTAACCCTGACAGACCAAGACCCTGAATCCTGAACCCTAAACCCTAAACTGTAACAAGCAGCAACCCAAATGCCTGTACTCTGTTCGGGCTGTACTTGGCCATTTGTGGTAACCCCGGAACACATCTTGTAACATGATTTGGCCACTTCTCCATTATTGTACGGTCCGGGGGGTAGTAGATAAACCCTAAACCGGGTCACTAAACACTCAAACCTAGGCGCTTAACCCTTTAAGCTAAAAACTGATTGTAGGGACTGCCCATAGCACGAGGGTTTGAACCATTTTAAACCCTAGAACCAAACAAGCGCTAAACCCCAACAAGCCATGATCAACTCATCGGCTGCCCATGGCGCGACAGTGCGAACCCTAACAAGCTCTTGAATCAAACTAGCCATAAACCCTAAATTCTTGCCATTCACCCTAAATCACCAAGCAGCCTTAACCCTAAACCAACTACTCACCCAACAAATAAACTCACCCCAACCCTAGCCCCACGGCATCCTGAACCCCAAACCCCGAACCCACCAAACAAGCCTTAAACTTAAAACCCTAACAAGCTCTTGAACCAAACAAGCACTAAACCCTAACATGCCATCATCACTTTTCAGGCTGCCCATGGTGCAAGGATGTGAACCCTGGCAAACCCTTGAACCAAACAAGCACTAAACCCTAACAAACCATCATCACTTTTCAGGCTGCCCATGGCGCAAGGATGTGAACCTGGCAAACCCTTGAACCAAACAAGCACTAAACCCTAACATGCCATCATCACTTTTCAGGCTGCCCATGGTGCAAGGATGTGAACCCTGGCAAACCCTTGAACCAAACAAGCACTAAACCCTAACAAACCATCATCACTTTTCAGGCTGCCCATGGCGCAACGGTGCGGCGACTTCCGATCAAGGAGCATAGCGTGGGCCTGGGCCTGGCGGCGGCGAGCAGCAGCAGAGCGCCGTGTCGCCCTGGTCAGGTGGCGGCGATGGGGGACAGCGCAGCGCCGTCTCAGCCGGGAAGCAGCCAGCAGCATCGGATGGTTCTGAATATCAACGATGTTTTTGCTGCGCTGCTCAAGTACAACGAGACAGGTGAGGCCTTGAACAGGGCATCTTTAAACCCTTAACCCTTAACCATTAAACCTTAACCCTTAACCCTTGACCCTAAACCTCAAAGCGCTGCTCAAGTAACACGAGACAGGTGAGGCCTTGAACAAGGCATGCACAATCCCCAAACCCATAACCCTAAACCATTAACCCTAAACCATTAACCATTACCCTTAACCCTAAACCCTATACCTCAAAGCGCTGCTCAAGTACCACGAGACAGGACAGGTGAGGCTTTGAACAAGGCATGCGCAGCATGGTTTGGTGTTTATGGGCTGGGACGTGTTAGGGGGGATCAGAAAGGACATCAGCGACGTTTTTGCTGCTCTGCTGCAGCACTCTGAGACAGGCGAGGCCTGATCAAAGTGTTTGCGCCCGTGTGTGTGGCAGCGACTTCGTATTTTGTAGGTTTGTTAGAGAGTTTGGAATGATGTCCTTGCAGCTGTTCCGCTCAAGTATAAAAAGTAAGAAGACAATATGAAAAAAATGTTTGTGTCTTTTAAGAAAGGTGACACCATGAGCTTGGCGTGTGCGACATGGTACAGTGTTCTGAGTTTGCTGATCATCAAAAAAATCCCTCTTTACCATGTATACCCGTTCATACCCCTCCATACTCGACAGGGGACTGGTTGGTTGCCTTGGACGCGGCCATACCTGGTAGGAAGCGACGTATTGGGCAAGAAGGCGGGAAGCGCCAGCGAAGACAACGCTGGGATCTAGTAGATCCAGCGGATCCAGCAGATCCAGTAGAACCAGCAGAGACAGTTGTTCCAGCGGATCCAGCAGAGCCAGTGGAACCAGCAGAGGCAGTTGTTCCAGCGGATCCAGTAGATCCAGCGGGTCCAGCAGATCCAGTAGATCCAGCGGAGGCAGTTGTTCCAGCGGATCCAGCAGATCCAGTAGAACCAGCGAAGGCAGTTGTTCCAGCGAATTTAGCAGATCCAGTGGAACCAGAGGAGGCAGTTGTTCCAGCGGGTCCAGCAGATCCAGCAGATCCAGCAGATCCAGTAGAAACAGCGGAGGCAGTTGTTCCAGCGGATCCAGCAGAGCCAGTAGAATTAGCAGAGGCAGTCTTCCAGTAGAACCAGCGAATCCAGCAGATCCTGTGGATTAAACTGCTCCGACAGACCCAACAGGTACCGCGGATCCAGCAGATCCTGTGGATCCAACTGTCCCAACAGATCCGACAGGTACAAGGGATCCAGCTGTCTCGGCTTATCCAGTGGAGCCTTCTGTTCCATCGGTGGGTGTTGTGCTGGGTACTACTTCAACTCAGGGGATGGAGGAGGTTTCGCCTTCCCTGCTCCATTACGGAGATTCAGCAGATCAAGCAAATCAAGCGGATCTAGCTGTTCCATCGGTTGGCGTTGTCTTAGGTGCTGCATCGACTCAGGGGAGGGAGGAGGGTGCGCCTTCCCAGCTCCATTGCGGAGATCCAGCTGTAACAGCAGATCCTGCGGTCGGCGGTGTGCTGGGTGCTACTCGAACCCAGGGGAGGGAGGAGAGTGCGCCTTCCCTGCTCGATAGCAGAGATCCAGCAGATCTAGCAGATCCAGCAGATCTAGCAGATCCAGCAGATATGGCGGGTGATGATGTGCTGGGTGATGCATCCTATAAGGGAGGTTCTAAGGGGGCTGCGGGCTCCGATCGAGTGCCGGACATGTGACGGCTGACTTAAAGCAGGGGGATGCCGGCAAGGCGGTCCCGCGGACACAGACCGGACTGGGGCCTCCCAATGTGTTAGTGTGGTGATTTGACTTCAGCCTCAATGCCACACCCTGGCCTGAAGCGGAGGGCCCTGCCAGGGCCCCAGAAATTTCTTGCACCAGGCTGGTGCAGAAAACCTGATGCTTAGGCCACTGATGAAGGTCAAGGTTTGTAGTACCCACGCAGGCTTTGTGGCGGAAAAATATTCGAGTCTGCGTCTGGTTTGTACTATGCTATGCAAGAGTTTTATCGAATGGACATGCATTTTCTGGGCGCATTTCTTGGCATGGAACGCGGTGATCCCTAGAGACATCATGGCTTCAATTGTGTGCTCATATTAAATAGTGCCCAATGTGCCGATCAAGATTGGAATAATTTTTATATTGTTTCGTTGGTGCCCGTTCAGGATCAGTAGCTCAACGAGGTCAGTGTGCTGGTTTAAGCATGCTTTTAACTGGCCCCCATGCTCAGTGTCTCTGCAATACTTTAATCCCCAATGTGGACTACAAAGTCCTTCTTTTGTCCTGTCGTTTGCATCAACAACATGTCAGGCTGCATATTCGTTTTCATTTGGACGAAGCATCATCCCTCACCAGCCCCAACCCATGTGCGTGACGGAAAACCAGCCGCAACCCATGTTCGTGCCGGAAAACCAGCCCCAACCCATGGGCGTGCTGGAAAGCAAGCCGCAACCCACAGGCGTGCCAGGATATCCAGCCTCAAATACATGGTTCTACCAAGATATCCAGCCTCGACTGCATGGGCGTGCCAGGATAAAGGACGTGCCAGGAAAAAGAAGGGGTCAAAGCAGACAACACTAAGCATCATCCTCCACCAGCCCCAACCCGGCATGTGCGTGACGTAAAACCAGCCGCAACCCATGTTCGTGCCGGAAAACCAGCCCCAACCCATGGGCGTGCTGGAAAGCAAGCCGCAACCCACAGGCGTGCCAGGATATCCAGCCTCAAATACATGGTTCTACCAAGATATCCAGCCTCGACTGCATGGGCGTGCCAGGATAAAGGACGTGCCAGGAAAAAGAAGGGGTCAAAGCAGACAACACTAAGCATCATCCTCCACCAGCCCCAACCCGGCATGTGCGTGACGTAAAACCAGCCGCAACCCATGTTCGTGCCAGAAAACCAGCCCCAACCCATGGGCGTGCTGGAAAGCAAGCCGCAACCCACAGGCGTGCCAGGATATCCAGCCTCAAATACATGGTTCTACCAAGATATCCAGCCTCGACTGCATGGGCGTGCCAGGATAAAGGACGTGCCAGGAAAAAGAAGGGGTCAAAGCAGACAACACTAAGCATCATCCTCCACCAGCCCCAACCCGGCATGTGCGTGACGTAAAACCAGCCGCAACCCATGTTCGTGCCGGAAAACCAGCCCCAACCCATGGGCGTGCTGGAAAGCAAACCGCAACCCTCAGGCGTGCTAGGATACCCAGCCTTAGATACATGGGCGTGCCAGGATATCCAGCCTCAACTACATGGGCGTGCCAGGATAAAGGACGTGCCAGGAAAAAGAAGAGGTCAAAGCAGACTAAGCATGAGCCTTCACCAGCCCCAACCCATATGCGTGACGGAAAACCAGCCGCAACCCATGTTCGTGCCGGAAAACCAGCCCCACCCCGGCGTGCTGGAAAGCGAGCCGCAACCCACAGGCGTGCTAGGATATCCAGCCTCAAACACATGGGCGTGCCAGGATATCCAGCCACAACTTCATGGGCGTGCCAGGATATTGCTCACAACATGTGCATGCCGGAATCCACCATATGGCATGCCGGAGCCGGAGGTGGATGATGAAATATCCAGCCCAACTCAATTCTGCGCCCGGGAATTTCTAGTAGTGCCATGCATTTTGTTGCGAGCTGGTGCAATCATGCAGGAAGAGAGACAATTGAGGAATCAGGTGTGCCAGAATCAGGTCACAACAAAGCGGGTACCCCATGCAAGAAGCTGACAAACACTTGACGCAATGCACACATGTTTGTATCTTCGAAAAGACCGACTAGGTAGGCCTCAGTATCGCTTCTTATCCCAAATCTGTTTCGTGTGGAAAGCTTGAATCCGCCGAGCAGCAGTCTTGGGATCGGTTGCTGACTTTGACTCGGACTTCTATCATGGAGAAGGGTTACCGTGGCTTGCAAATTGAAGACAACATTCGCTGATGCCAAATATCTGCCATTTTCCTCGCTGACGTTTGTAGCTGGTCTGCCTTATAATGTCCTCTTGAATCTCTCTAGCGACCAATGATGGCCATAAGCATTTTGGCCATGACCACATTTCTTGCATCTGAAAACTTTGCTGCGCTGAAATAACGCAGGTACCAAAGCAATTGCGATGTGTTATGGTTTGTTCTTAGGCTTGCTTAACCATCGGCCAGTAGTAGTCAGACATGGTGATCTCTAGGTAAAGGCTGTCAAGTACAGCGTCATCCCAGTAGCACAATATATCCAGTGAGGTAAGCTTGGGGATCTGCATGTTTGCTTTGTTTAGGACCAGTCATGTATCCAGACCAAAGCTTAACACCGTGGTTCTGTACTTCCCACGTGCACACGCTCTGAGAAACATAACACATTACGGGGCCTCTACCATTATCATTGTCACCTTGATTTTGGCGCAGCTACCGTCCATTGAAGCGTCGGTGAGTTATCATAACTGACCATCAAACGAACCGTCTGGCTGAATTGTTCATGAATTGTAGCTTAAAAGAAAATGTGCTCTATGTGCTGATTTTTTGCTTCAACCCCAAAATCTCCAGGTGTTCATCCACATGGGAGGAAGCTTCGAAGAGCATCATGAATATCATGGCCAAGCATGACAACGTGTACGAAGAGGTGCACACGCTATTGTTTGAGATACGGAGATGACATAGTGCAGCTAATTGTGTTGGCTATGTGTGTATTCACATCCAAATTTTCTTATATTAATCAAACAATCTGCAAATGATAACAGCAAATGATAACTCGTATCATGCTAGCATTTTTTGTGAGGGGTATTTCAATTTTGCCCCTCCCTTTCCTTTTGACTTGAAGAGGGCTTTTGGGGTCGGGGGGGGGTCTTTCCTTTTTATGTTGCATTCCCCTTTTGCATTCAATTTTATTTCCGCACAGTCTGACAAGCCTTCGTGGGCAAGGTGTAATGTCATTGCCAACAACACGCGCGTTGCACAATAACCAATTAAAAGTGTATCACAACTATTATTTAACGGTGCAATACTAGTGTTGCTTCTCTCAGTAGGCCAACCTAGTTAAAGCTTAGTTGGATGACCAAGGTAAAGGCCTACTAACAGCTCAGTATGATGACCTAGGTAAAGGCCGAGTAAAAACTCAGTATTATTACCTAGGTATATGCTTAGTAACAGCTCAGTAGGATGACCTAGGTTACCTAGGTAAAGGCGTAGTAAAACGTCAGTAGGATGACCTTGGTAAAGGCCTGGTAAAAACTCAGTAGGATAACCTTGGTAAATGTCTGGTAAAAGCTCAGTAGGATGACCTTGGTAAATGTCTAGCAAAAGCTCTGTAGGAAGACCATTGTACAAGCTTAGTAGTCGGAGCTCAGCAAAAGTACATAAGCAAAACCGCAGTAAACGCTCGGTTAGACAACAAACTCGGAAGCTTGGTAGCTTGACATTGGTTACAATATCACGGAAATATCACGGAATATCACGGAATATCACGGAAATACTGATGTAAACCGACAGAGCCTTCGTCGGCAGTGAATTGACATATGTAAGGCCTTGGTTACCAACCTAACTCGCTTACCATGGTAACGGAAGTTTTTACTGATGTAAACCATGGTAATACCGAGGTTTTCCTACTGCGCGTTTCCAGTAGTGGGAGTCACCCGGCGTTGATCCTCAGTCCCTCGTCTATCTACGGCATATTTTACACCATTTGCTACACCTTGCCTGCCGTTGCCTCGCACAGTGTCAGCCTCCTCGTCACGGCCTTCGTCAGTCATCAGCTCGTCGACCTCCAGGATCGCTTCCAGAGTCGTGAACAGCATGTGGCCTGAGCTCTTCTGCAAGTCCTCGCTCGTATTGAGCACAATCATGCCGCCATCGCCCTCCTCGTCGGATCCGTCGTCCTGGTCGACGCAGTTGAAGATGCAGCTCTTGGTCATCTCTCCGCTAACCGGCAGGCCCCCGTGCAGCGGCATGCCCGCGATCGCGTCGGAGAGCGGAGCCGATGTCAAGCCGGTCAGTGCATTGCTCCAAGACAGATTCGTGCCCTTGGTAGCAGTGGCATCGGAGCCCACGGATAAGGAGGTGCTCCCCTTGCTCACTTCCTGCACATAGTCCATGGTACAGGGTTAGAGATTTTTTTTGGCTTCCAGAGTATCAGCCCCCCCCCCCGAAATGAAGGGTAGAACTAGTCACCGAAAGTAGGCCAGACAGATAAAGAAGGAACGGTGAAGAAGAATGAAAAGTTCGGCTGACACAGAAAGTGTGATGCCGCGTACGGCGTACCCCTCCAAGACGGGCCATGTCTGACGCGACGTCTGCATCGGGGACACAGTCGACCCTAAAAGCGCTTTGACCTCCTCCGCCAAACCCTGAAAGCCCTCGCCAAAATCTGAGGCACTTGGGCTACAGACGACGTTCGTAGCTAGTCACCGAACGTACCGTAGGCAAGACAAGGAAAGAAAGAACGGTCAAGAAGAAATAAAATATCGGCTGGCACAATAGTGTGATGCCATGTGTCCCTCCAAGACGGGCCAGGCCTGATGCGATGTCTGCCTCAGGGACGCATGCAGTGCACCCTAAAAGCGCTGTAGTAACCTCTCCCACCAAACCCTGAAAGCCCTCGCCAAAATCTGGAGCACTTGGGCTACTGACGACGTTCGTAACAAGTGACTTGCCGGAGGGGGCAAATATCGACGGGGGGGTCCAGAGGGTATGCTCCCCAATTAAGGGAGTGCTCCCCATGGTCACCTCCTGTACAAGACTGATTTGAGGATAATGTTTGAGTGATAGGGCCATTAATTGCTTTCAACGGTGCCTGAGACCTCGTCCAAAGTTAAGAGGGTGGAAAAGAAAGAAAGGACGCCATAAAGGATTATGGAGTGGCAAAGTGTGCTCACAGTGTCACAGACTAGCCGCGCTTAAGCGATCACCTCTAGAAAGAAAACCTGTGTTCCAGCAACCATTGTTATGGCGTCCCTTTTATTCACCAAGCCGATTCGCTCACCAGGCGGTCTGATTTGCGCACCAGGTGTTGCTCCCCCTAGATCACTTCCGACACACGTGTTGTGCAGTTCTACAGCCAGACATGGCTTGTGGTCCATGGTTTAGGGCACGTGCCGATATATTTTTTGCCGTGTTGAAGCCCTCAGAAATGAAAATACATGCTCCCTTGGTCCCTTCTACACACGTTGTGTACTTTTGTACAGCCGAACAAGATTTGTGGTCCATGGTTTAGGGCACGTGCCCATCGTTTCAGCGGTGTCTTAAAGCCCTTGGATATAAAATGACGTGCTTCCCTAGTCCCTTCCTGCACATCAGAAATGAAATTACGTGCTCCCTTGGTCGCTTCTACACACGCTGTGTACTGTTGTACAGCCAAGCAGGGTCTGCGGCCCATGGCTCAGGGCACGTGCCGAACGATTCGGCAGTGTCCGAACCCTCGGAAATGGAAAGGCTAGGTCGCTTCCTGCAAACTCTGCGGGGTACATGATTTGAGATCATGCTTCGGGACTGTGTGCTGTATGCCGGTACTCTGTACTACATTCAGCATTCTGCATACACTGTTCAGCATACTGAACTCTGTACTAAACTGTACTACATACACCATTCTGTGTACTCTGTACAGCATAATGTGTACTGCACACTGTGTTCAGCCTTCCAGCCCTCCTGCTTAAGCCCACCTCCTTTTCCGGAGAATCCTGCACCGCCAGCCCCGCTGATGGAAACTCAAATGCGTCATCAAAGCATGAACCCACAGCGATGGGAATACCGGTAATCTGCACAAAACACAAACCCATGTGAACTGCGTACTGCATGTTGTGTACTGCAAAGTGCATACTATGTCCTGCATGCTGCGTACTACATAATGCGTGCTGCGTACTGCATACCTTCAAATATACTGAAAAACTGCTCGCCCACCTGAATCTCCAGCTCCTCCTCTGCTAGAACCGCCGCCGGCGTGGCCGCCCTCCAGCCAAAGCCAAAGAAGTCTCCCTTCTCCTTCCGCATCGTCAGAGGCTGCTGCGTGCGGGGCTTGATGCCCTCCCTTGCGTATAGCTCGCGGATGAAGTCGGCCAGGTCGTCGGCGGATGCAGAGGAAGGCCCGCCCAGCTCTGAGGCGTGCCAGGTGTCGGTGTCGATGACAGTATGCAGGGCCTGCCTGAATTCAGGGTTCAGTGTGAACATTTCAGGGGTCAGTGTAAATAGTTCAGGGGTCAGTGTGGACAGTCCAGTGTGGACAGCTCAGTGTGAACAGTTCAGGGTTCAGTGTAAAGAGTTTAGGGGCTTAGTGTGAACAGTTCAGGGTTCAGTGTACAGAGTTTAGGGGCTTAGTGTGAAGAGTTCAGGGTTCAGTGTGAAGAGTTTAGGGTTCAGTGTGAGGAGTCAAGGTTTCAGGGTGGAGATTTTAGGGTGAAGTCTCGGTAGAGTGTATATAGTTTAAAATAGAGGTTGAGAAATTCAGGGTTTACGATGAAGAGCTTGTAGCTGAGCTAAGGGTTTCAAGGTGAAGAGTTTCGGGTGAAGGATTTCACACCTCCCAGCTCCAGTAGGCAGCACGTGTCCAAGTCAAAAACTGTTAACAGTGTAACCATCGCCATCTTTAGCTTGGGGTCTAGAGTTCTGGGTTTGGCGCTCAAGATCCACGCCTGTCAAGCTTGGAAATGTGCCAATTCACCGTGCAATGTCGGTGGCCAGGTCCACCCTAGATTGAGGGCTAGGGGTTTGAAGTAAGGATTCAAATGTGTCTGCCAGCCTGGCATTTAACATCAGCCTCAGGCCATAACGTAGCATAATCATAGCGGAATCGTGACAGCATGAAAAACTGAAATGTAGCTGAATTGTAGTTGAATCAAGCTCAGCTCCTTGATTGCTCTGTGCATAACGTTCATGCTCCCGAACTTCACATTGGCCATGAGGCTTGCCCTCATCATCTGCCATAGGCCATGATACAGATGAATTGTAGCCGAAACTCACTTAAATGTACCTGAAGTGCAGCTGACTCGACTTACACGGCTGCCAGGCTGGCGCACACCTTTGTCTGCAGGCCATGCAGCACTTGAATTGTGGCCTTGTGGTTAAATCGCTTTAACAAGCAGCTCAATTGCAGATCGAGAACCCAAAAACTGAAACCCTAGTTAACACACTCACTGTCTAATGAGCTTGAACTTGGCCGCCAGGCTGGCGCTCATCATAGGCCGGATCAGCCACCAGATGAGGGGGAAGGTGTCAGGCGAATCCACCAACACAAACTGGCGGATGCGAACTGGGAACCTGTGAAGGGAGGCGAGAAGCAAATCGTAATACACCGGGGACGTCACGGGGAAGGGGGGGGTCACATAAACCCCAAAACATGGACTAGGGGGGCGAGAAGCAAATCGCAATACACCTGGGACTCTGGAAGGTTCACGTAGAAGGGGGGGGATTCCCATTCTCCCCAAACACAGAATAGGGGGGCAAGCAGCAAATCGCAAGCCACCGGGGAGGTTCACGGGGAAGGGGGGGGATTCCCATTTCCACAGAGAACACGGACTTAAGGGGCGAGAACAAATCGCAGTCCATCTGCAAGGATTTCGGGGAAGGGGGGATTCCCATTCCTCACAAAACACGGACCAGGGGGGCAAGAAGCAAATCGCAAGCCATCAGGGAGGATCACCGGGAAGGGCGGTACCACAGTCCAACAAAAACACGGACTAGGGAGGCGAGAAGAAAATCACAATCCATCAAGGGAGGATGAAGGTGAAGGGGGATTCACAGTCACACACAAACACGGACTTGGGGGGCGAGAACAAATCGCAGTCCATTTTGGGCATCTCGGGGAAGGGGGGCTCTCACAGTCCAAAACAATACGCGGGCCAGGGGGGCGAGAAGCCAATCGCAATCCATCGGGGAGGTTCACAGGAGGGGGGGGTCTCACAGTCCAACACATATACATTAGTTATGTTTAGTCATGTTTATGTCAACACATGCGTATGTCAAGTCATGTTCATGTACTGTGTGGCGCTGACCTTCCCGACAGGACGTTGAAGAACTGTGTTTATGTTTAGTCATGCTTACGTCAACTCATGCTTATGTTGAGTTATGTTTAGTCGTGTTAATTCAAGTTATGTGCGGGGCTGACCTTCCCGACAGGATGTCCAAGAACTGTGACGCAAACGAGGTGCCAAAATTGGACCATCCCCAGCCCTTCATGTTGCACACAAATGTGAATCCGTACTGCGCAGGCAAAGCAACATGGAAGATGTACATGATTTGAGGCAACGCAAAAAGAGAGGTATCCCTGCCCCCCTGTTTCGTTCGGGTGTCCCTTCCTGCCCCTGTTGCCGTCTCCTTATTAGGGTCGGCTGTCAAAGGAAATGTGCCCTATCTCCCCTGCTTTCATTGTCTCCCCGGCTCCCCTCTTGGCTTGCCTTCTGCCGCGCCGGCCGTCAGCAAATGCATGAAGAAAAAGAGGTTCAGGATGTCTTTCCACTGGTGATTACCTTACCTTGTCCGGGTTGGCTGTCAAACAAAGGCCCCTCCTCTCACTGTTCCTCCTGTCCCACTGTTCCCCACCCTTGCTGCATCCCATCCGGGTGCTCCTCAGCTTGGTCACACCTTGACGTGTAAAGTACAGATACCCCTACCTTATATTGTAAAGGAACTGTTGTCCACCTTGTCTACGTCCCTCTGTTCCTCACCCTGGCTCAGCTGGGTCAAACCTTGACATACAAAGTATATTTACCGTCTGCCTAATAATTATGAAGGGAAAGTATATTTACCGTCTACGTCCTCATCCAGGGTAGGCTGTCAAAAAGACGGTGCTCCTCTTTCCATTCTTTCTGTTTACTCAACTGTTCCCAATCTCGACAGAGTCCCCAACCAGGTCAGACATTGATATACAAAGGATATATACACACACTACCTAATATTCCCAAACCTTGGCTGCAATCTCGTCCGGGTTGGTAGCCAGAATAAATGTGCCCCTTTCTCTACTGCTTCCCCCCAGTGGCCCATGTTCCCTACCATGGCTGAATCTTCCACTAGGTCAGACATAGACACACACACACACACACTACCTAATATTCCCCAACAACTGTTCCCCACCTTGGCTGCGTCCTCGTCCGGGTTGGCTGTCAAAATTGAAGTGACCCTTTTTCCATCGTCTCTCTTAACTCCATCGTTCCCCAAATGGTTCAAATCTTGCCATTCAAGGTATACATGCCCACCGTACATATTCCCCAACAACTGTCCCCCACCTTGGCTGCGTCCTCGTCCGGGTTGGCTGTCAGGACATCCAGCAGGTACAACAGAGCTCGGATTACTTGAAGGGGCGGAATCTCACTGCAGGGATCAGAGGATCGAGTCAGGGGACAGGTGTTACGATCATGCACCAGGTATGAAGGTATGAAAGTCACGTGCCAGGTATGAAAGTATGAAGGCACGCGCCAGGTATGAAAGCCTGAAGATCAGGCGCCAGCTGCCAGGTATGACGTGACAGGCTCCAGACATGAAGATTCAGGAGGTACAACAGATCTTTGATACATTCTAGGGACAGGATCTCACGCGCCAGATATGAAGGAATGAAGGTCACGCGCCAGATATGAAGGAATGAAGGTCACGCGCCAGGTATGAAGGAATGAAGGTCCTGCACTAGGTATGCAAGTAATAAGGTCGCACGCCAACAGATCTTTCATACATTATATAGACAGGATCTCACTGCCCATGCAGGGGACAGGGTCAAGGTATGAAGATCAGGCCCCAGGTATGAAGAGGAAGGCCCCAGGTATGAAGAGGAAGGCCCCAGGTATGAAGAGGAAGGCCCCAGGTATGGAGTGGAAGGCCCCAGGTATGAAGAGAAAGGCCCCAAGTATGAAGATCACACCCCAGGTATGAAGAGGAAGGCCCCAGGTATGAAGACGAAGGCCCCAGGTATGAAGATCAGGCACCAGGTATGAAGAGGAAGGCCCCAGGTATGAAGATCAGGTATGAAGAGGAAGGCGCCAGGTGTGGATATCAGGTATGAAGAGGAAGGCCCCAGGTATGTATGTCAGACCCAAGGAATGAAGAGGAAGGCCCCAGGTGTGAAGATCAGGCACCAGGTATTAATATCAGGTATGAAGGTGTTGAATCTCACAGCACAGTGAGCACACGGATTTAGATCCCGACCCTTCATACCTGATCTTGCGTATGGCGTACATCGTCATGCATAGATTTGGGGCAGATTAAGGTCACGAGGAACGTAATTCATTTTCAAGTGTCGCTGAGCAACGTCTCAGCGTCATTTCAGCTATAGTTCAGCAAGCTACAGGATTCCAGCCGGAGGCCTCATACATGGCCTGCCATGCTGATTGAACCACAAGCCGTGAACCTATCCCTTTTCTGGTCGAGCCCGATTAGGACCGGCTTACTCGCGGCCCAGGGGCAGCAAGTTTAGGAGGGCCTCGTAGCCGGGCAAAGTAAACAATAGAATTAACGGGTTAAAACATAGCTCATACGGTCAGATCGCCACACACATTTATTCATACCTGGGTTTGTACATGGTGGGCTGCATGTATATCACATGCCGTCCATCTCTGTCCTTGGCACCCTTTGGCACCTGCATGACCAGGGTAGAGCGTCGGAAGGAAGAGATGAACAGGAATAAGAGTGGCTGCTAAGAACATGGCTACACGAGGATATCTCTGTCCTTGGCTCCGGAGCTAAGGATCCCTATAACATTTGCAAGACCATGTTGTAGCGACAAAAGGAAGAGTTAAGAGTATGGCTGCATGAGATGTCTCTGTCCTTGGCACCTTTTGGCACCTGCAAGACCAGGGTGAAGCATCAGAAGGAAGAGTGAAAAGCATCTGTCAAGAACAGGGCTGCTTGAGGATAATGATAATGGCGCGGATGTGGCTACGGCCCCA
Source organism: Limnomonas spitsbergensis (assembly GCA_037349105.1). NCBI lineage: Eukaryota > Viridiplantae > Chlorophyta > Chlorophyceae > Chlamydomonadales > Limnomonas > Limnomonas spitsbergensis. The sequence goes on along the minus strand of JAYJMM010000019.1, from coordinate 1,491,136 downwards.
AGCTGCGCTGTTCCCTTAACCTCCACGCCCTGGGCGTAGCTTTCTTTCTTCCTTTGCATGAGGATGTCCATGGTATGCCCTCGGAGCTCTTCAGCACACGCACTAACAGCGGCAGCGCGACATGGAGGATTGGAGGGGATCAACCTGAGAATGCATCCCCAGATCCCCCCCTGCACCTTCATTTTCTTCCATGGGAAACAGGCTGGTCAGGGGGGGGGGGAGGAAACAGATGCCATCAACGATTTCCTCTTTCCCCAATCACGCAGCCAGCTCGCATTTTCAGTCAGGGCGAAGAATGCCTCTGTTTACAAAAAGGGATGCTTTGACCGCATTCAGGTCCATTATGGCTCACGACTGGGTGGGGAGGAATGGTGTTGCTAGTTGCCACTGTTTAGGCCACCAGCCGTAGGCCAGTCCAGGTTCGGTTCCTGCCTGCCAGAGTTTCTTTTTTCTACCACACAGGCCGCCCCTCGTAAGGAGAGCTCCTAAAAAGCATCTCCCGTTCCTTCTATCCCACTACTTCCTGTATTTTTGCACAACAACACGCCCGTGTAGACATACAGGCTGCGTGTGAGCATGAACAAGTACGCTCACCCCGCACCCTCCCTTTCACCACCCTGTAACCCCCCTTCTTCACCACTCCCGTTTCACCCCCCGTACGGCGTACTCAGTATTGACTGTCATAATTCCTTGCTTGAGCATATTTTTTCTTTCGACGACTGCCATGCATACTGCCCCCCTATTTCTCCACGTTTTCACATGGCATCCATCCCAGCCAGCTCCTTCCGCGTGGAGTACGCATGTGAGCATGGTCGAGCGGAGGTGCAGTAGCGACTGCCCAGATTCCATGATAGAGAGTATCTCCTCTATTCCAGCCTCCGCCATGCACACTCCTCCCCTGCTGCCAGTTTTTCCCCGGACCATCTTGACATGGAGGATGCCTGTGAGACTGCCCCGAATCCTGGATTGGGTATTTTCTCTTTCGGCGTATACCATGCCTACAGTCAAGAGCAGCCACCCCTGTCACCCCCTTCACGCACCTGAAGGATGCCAGTGAGCAGGAACGCATGGACATGTAATATGGAGAGCCTGGCCGTCGGGGAGCCAAAGTTCTTGACGTGCCACTCCACGTATAGGCTGAGAAGCTTCACGCAAGCCTTCAGGTCACTCTTCTTTGACCACAGGGTTCGTTTAAGAAGGGAGTCGGAGAGGTTGGCATGAGAGAGGACGGGGTCCGAGGCGCATAAAGCTTTCAAGCTGGCAAGGCTGGCCTGCAGCTCCGCGTCTGGAGGGACGGAGAGGCGCTTTGCCGTGTCCGACATTTTAAGTTTGTGAACCTAATTCGTTCGCATTGTTTCCACGGGTTGATCTTCTTTATCCATTATCCTACGTCACGTCAATGGGCGGGGATCGGTAGGACTCACAATGTCGGTGTGTTTTTAAGAGGACATCGTTAGGCTTCTATGGTGCTGCTGCCTCAGAGTTCACTCATGCGCCGGTGTGTGGAACCTGGTCGTGAACTTTGTTGACAGAAACGAAGTTGGCGGGTTTTGGATGCATGACGTTGCGTGACAGGGGGAGGTGGCCATGCGTCAGCAGTGAATATGCGGCGTCACCAAACCCACGTGACACAGACCTCTGATGAGATCTCAAAAGGAACCCCGCCTCCTGTGAACACCCTGACGAAGACCTCTCATGACCGGTAATTAGGGGAGAAGCATGCAGATGATCCAAACAGATGAGTTTACGCCAGAGTTCTCTGGTTTACGCCTCTACTATTTTTTGCACAATTCGTACTCTTGCTTCGCAGCTTTTTGCAGCGAACCGAAGCATGCTTCAGATTCGATGTGCTTTTGAACTTCTGTACGTGCATCGTGCGCGGGGCATTTGCATTGGTTTCATTGGATTACAGCACGATTCTGATGCGTGGAGGAACTTGTTCCTCCACCCTGTCGAAAGTTCCTCCACCCGATCTCGTGGAACAGGTGTGGAGGAACAGGTGGAGGAACTTTCGAAAGGGTGGAGGAACGCATTCTTTTCCGCGGAGGGGGGGGGGTCGCGGAACTATTGAACTAATGAGCTCATTGCCAGCGTGGCCGAGATAATGTCTGCGTCATTTCCTTTCTATATGACGTTAATCGCAAGTTCTTTCTTTAACTTTTGATGTCTTTCCGGCGATTTGGCGTGGATGAAGGCAGCAAACGACGGCTCTTTCGATGATAGAGCGAGCGATCTACAGTCACACAAAACAGCGAGCGATCTACAGCCACGAAAATAATGTGCTACTTCTCTAGTCGGTCTGCTAGGGAGAATAACAGAACGATATGCAGAAATGATATACACTGCAAGGAAGAATGCACGAAAGAAATGAAACAGGCGGCATGAAAGAGCGCTGTGAAGATCTCCCGTACATAACTCCAACCTTCGCCATTCTTCCTCCATCTCACGTATCGTGGAACAGGGGTGGAGGAACGGGTGGAGGAACTTTCGAAAACTTTCGTATTTTTTCTCCACACTTGTTTCCTCCACCAATCAGAATCGGGCTGTTACAGCTCAGACGAGTGATGACTATTGCAAATTATAACACATATGCGGCACGTAACCAAGTAATCGAGTCAGCTGTTATACTCAATGCAGACACTGTTGCCGCTGTCTCGAAGGTTTCAGTGATGACTGATAATTGTATTGAGTCTGCACGGCACATGCTGCACCCCGATGTTGCACCCCCTGGCTTGACAAATGAAGAATATTCAGCGGATGTAACCTGCTGTCCTCCTTTCAGATGCAGTTGCAGCTGTGTCCAAGACATGGGGCCGAATGGAAGCCGACTAGCCAAGGATACTGTATGTACTCGAACGCTAGATTGCTAGCGTGTGATTCTGTTGCTGGTGTGTGATCAGAGGGGCAATTTCAAGCGGGTCATAAGGTGTTATAAGGCAAGAGCGTAGGTACTTTGCAGCATTGCACAGCCAATTTGCCTCGCCGCTCAACAATATGTTCTTCAAGACTCAATTAAAGCCTGGGATGTGATAACATTAGGCTTATATGGTGCTGCAGTAAGCTGGTAGTGTAGCGATCATGTAAAAGGATGTAGATGTATAGTGACGACTCATAGGGGTATACATACCCCAGATCGCTACAGCCTACAGGCTACAGGTAGCAAGGGCGCATTGCTTCATACCGACAGTATTGGTGAACTGGCTGTTGCATGACATTTTAGTCGTCCATTCCACTATCGCTAATACCAGAGATACCCTGCCAGGACCGCATGGTCTGACTGATAAGTTTGCGGTACATCTGGAATTGTCTGAATGTCTTCCATGCATGCAAGCTATCTGAAACAGTCTACCTATGAAATAATAATGCCGTGCTTCTACATGTTTGTGAACACAGGCTTAGTGGTGCGGCCAGCCGCCATGGGCAGGCAGCCCTAGCTCGCTAATCGATCCAAACAGTCCCAGAAGCCAATGCCCACTGCCATGAACCAGCTCCTCAATCTGCATGCATACACATTGCGCCCCCAAGAGGCGAAAAAATAATTTTTCTCGTGCTGTCCGCCTGTCCCCCCATCCTCCCAGCTGCCCTATGTAGAAGCCCTGATCCTTGTGCATGCATTTGCGTAGGTGGGTGCGGGCTCATTGGCTACATTCACGAACGAGCCGCCAAGCCCCCCGCCTATTTCTTGCATGGTACACCTTGGGCTGGCCCGGCCGCATGGTCGACTTATAGCTTCGGAGCCCGACTAGATTGATCCAAGACCAAGAATCAGACCCCCACACCTCCAGGCGCTTCCCAACCTCGGGCCATTCCTTGCACTTAAGATCATGTATCTCACTGCTTTTCTGCTAGGTAACTGGCCGCAGCGTGGCACACCCCGGCCGGCACCATTGGCTTGGTGCACCGTCCGTGTTACTATGGGTGCTCTGTCACCTCCCTTCCTCTGGGATGTGAAAGTTTCTCACTAGGAGGGCTGGGTGGCCCACCTCTTAGACAGGTTGTAACCATGACTCCATGAGTCGAAAAAACGGCGCATCCTGTCCGCTCCCATGACCCGCTGGGCCAATTGTTGGGCCTTGCGCTTTTGTAGTGAGTGAACCAAGCCTTACCGGTAATAATAATTAAAATATTGGACCGGTAGGTCCTGCTGGCAGTAGTGCCTGTCTTTCATGGTTGTAGTGCATGCCTGTTATGGCAGTATTACCTGACTACCTGCCTAGCATGCTAGATACGGACCAGGGGATATGAATATGGCGCATACGCGGCATACCATCTTTTGTTTTGGCGCCCAACGGGTAGGCCATGATGATCAATTGACATAGCGAGTTACATGTGGGTTGGGCACCCATGTTGCTTCTAGTCTTCATCTACAATACGGATACATCGCAGCATGTGGCGCAGAGGACTTGTTGCATCAAGCTTTGATGCCCAGTTTCCAAACGCAAAGCCACGAAAGCCGTTTGCATCATCACCACAAGGCGCCAAGCATCATGCTGTGCCGCATTTGCAAAGCAAGATGTGCGATCTGGCATGGCCATAAGGTGCAATGTAGCTGAATTGCAGTTGAACCACCATATAGTAATAAAATAGGCAGTGGACGCCTGGACGATGCTTCTTGGGCTTCAGACCGTCCAATGCAACTGCGTAGCCGAAACCGACAGCTTGATTTTCTTCTCGCGGCCTTGCACATCGTCATCAGCTATCAAAGTGTCCTTGGCCTAGGTTCATGTTGATGCTCTTCCGGTGGCTAGGGCATGCAAGCGTTGTGTCTTAAAGCAGGGTGTGGCATCATCACCTATGTATTGAAACTCAGCTGACATTGATGTTCAAGCTGAGACTGCGGCCGGCTGGCTGTTCATTGTAAAAACCGAGTCCAAAGTCTAAATTTTGCGATCGAAAAATAACTGGAATCACCTCATCATCCAAAGTTGTAGAGGTTGATGAGAGCGTTCCATATCTGGTCTTCAAATGTTATATGGCCCAGGGCTGGAAGATATGGAGGGTCAAAGTGCGGAGGTGGAGGGGGGTAAAAACAAGTGTTGGGGGGGAAATGTATTTCAATGTATTTAAACATCAGAATATGACCATAGCTACACCGTTGCATTCATAATTTCCTTGCTGTTGATATGCCGTGTAAATATTACACACGGAAACCCAGATCCCTCTTGGCATGCAATTTTGGCATGGGGGGTGTCCTGGCTCCGTAACCACAGGCCAATGACATTACACCTCTGGGCCCTGCTCAAAAAGGCTCGGCCGCGTGGGCGCCCAACTGTCTCGTTGGAAAAAAAGAAACGTAACCACATGCACTGTTGTTCGTATGCATATTATTGACTCACGCAATATAGCTGCCCAGTCGTTGCTATGAATTAAGCACTACCTGGTGTGGTCAATGTTTGATATTTTATAGTCTAGGGTTTAGGGTTAGGGGGTTTAGGGTTTGGGGTTTAGGGTTTATTTTATATACCCTGAGTATCCTTTGGTGGGTGAACTTGCTATCCTGCCTTTCCTCTTGTGCTTTCTCCCAGCTGCCGACGTGGCCGAGCTCATTTCGGCATGGCCCGGAGGTGTAACGTCATTAACCCTGAGTATCCTGAGTATCCTGAGTACTGGCAGCCTGAGTATCCTGAATACTTGGCAGCCTGAGTATTCTGAGTACCGGTCCTGAATACAAGTCTCCCGAGTTTCTCAACAACAACAAAAAAACTCATTTTTACGGTTTGCCAGAACTTTGTATAACTTATGTGTAACTTTTGTTTTTCTTGTTTGTTTGGAGGGACATGCTATCCTTCTCTTGTGCCTTCTCCCTTGACTGTCCTAGCCGACTTTTTGCTTGCCGACGTGGCCGAGCTTCTTTCAGCATGGCCCGAGGTGCAACGTCATTAAACAAGAAAGCGCCCATGCATTGCAATTTAAGGGCAACATGAACATCATCACAAGTCAACTAGCCTCAAACGCTGGCATATTTTTCAGTTTCTCTAATAGGCCTGAGAGTCTAAGAACAATCATGGCAGGCTGGCGGGCTTCTGCGACTGGGCAGCTGAGGGATCAAACTTTGGCAGGTCCACAGCCGGTGGCCATGATGTAGCTGAAATGCTGCAATGCTTCCCCACATCCACAGGCCGTGATGCAGCCAAATAGCTGCCGAACCTAACTTGTACAAGTAACGGTATAAGTATCAGCAAAATGAAAGGATGGTGAGTGCTCCCATGCATGCTCCTGTGCACCGAAAGTTAGCAAGTAGGTAACTCCTTTGGCCGGACGCTGGGCGGCCAGCATTGGTCCTACTATGGGGACTACTTATTGACCGACCGGGTAGTGGACCGGGGGGGCTCGAGTGGGGGCCTGGGGGGCCTGCTGTAATTCTGTATGTCGCAGGATCCAGCACCCCCCAGTGCCGCGATATAGCTGAATTGTAGCTGACGCACCAGAATCCCCAAAATACAGGGTAGACAGATAAATCTTCATAATCTTAATGCAGAACCACTTAGCGATATACCTACCGGTACTGACTCAGCACTTCCACTTGCATGGGTGCTCAGCAAGTGGCATCAGGGAGCTGGCAAATGCGGATCAGAGAATTCCCCTAGACATGAGGAGGAGCAAAGCAGCTGGTGAAGCTGCAGAGCTGTTAGTGGACAAAGTATTTGTCAATCAGCACATTTTGAGTGCTGGCAAGTGGCAACAGTGCTCCCCTGGTGCAGAACTACGGACAGACCATACTCGATCCTTAATCTCGAGGTATGCCAGTATACCAGGCCCAATGAAAATCGAGAGCACTCACCTAGCTCGAGTGCTCGACGAATTCCCTCACCTCAACCTCAACCTACGCCTACGCTTCCGTCCACGAGATTATTCGTACTGCATCTCACCGGCCAACCGATCCAACCAGCCTCTGTCGCGCTGCACCCGTTGAGAGCGATGGTCGGGCAGAGGACCGTCGTGGAAACCCCTTAGTAGAAACTTACTTGCGGTGCTCGTTCGAGAAAAATACTAAGCCGGGTAACTGTTAACTTGTTGGCTTGCAGTCGGCCAGCTGTGAGGCTGCAGCAAGCAGCTACTGTGCAACAATCCATTACACTGCATGGCTGACAAAGTTGTCCAAATCGGAGGGGCTTGCCACTGCAAGAACGTCACGTTTCACATCGACGTCCTTCAAGGTGTGTCACTTGAAACATGGTGACTGACTAATTGTACTGACTCCATGTGACCTCCATGTGACCTCCATGTGACCTCCATGTGACCTCCATGTGGCCTCTATGTGACCTCCATGTGGCCTCCATGTGACCTCCATGTGGCCACCATGTGACCTCCATGTGACGTCCATGTGGCCACCATGTGGCCTCCATGTGGCCTCCATGTGACCTCCATGTGACCTCCATGTGGCCTCCATGTGGCCACATTTGGCCTCCATGTGACCTCCATGTGGCCTCCCTGTGACCTCCATGTGACTTCCATGTGACCTCCATGTGGCCTCCATGTGGCCTCCATGCAGCCTCCCCGCAGCTTGCATTGTGGTCCATGTGGCCTCCATGTGTCCTTCACCTGGATTCCGTTGGCCTCTTCACATCCACCGTCCCACCAAAGCAATCGCTTTCCTTCCTGTTGTCTCTCTGTTTGGATTGCGCATCTTTGTTTTGGTCCCACTGTGCCTTCAACAGGATCTAAGCTGATTGCCTTGGACTGTAACTGCTTTGTCTGTTGCAGGATGCGCAATGCACATATCATGACATGCCACATTTGATTATTTGAATCCCTATTTGAATTTCATCTCTCTGTGCCTCGGACCAGATCTGAGCCGATGGCCTTGGACTGCAACTGCTCCATATGCCGCATGAAGCGGATTGTTCATTTCATGCCATGCCACATTTGAATTTTCATTTGACCGCTCAATGCCTCTTGACAGGATCTGAGGTGGTGGCTTTGGACTGCAACTGCTCTGTTTGCCGCTTGAAACACAATATCCACACCATCACCTCAGCTGCCAACTTCCACCTGGATCCCGTCAACAGCCCTCTGACTAAGTGTGAGAAAGGAATATGGGGGGAAACCGTGGAATACTGAGATAGATCTGTTAGCTATGGCCGCTAGGTACTACCTGGAGCCAGCGCAACATTATCCAACGCCAAACAACACCATGTTCAACTCTTCATACTTTTTCGCCACCTGTCAGACACGTTCAACACCAAGACAGCTCAGCACCTGTTCTGCCCGGTTTGCGGTGTCCAGGCCTTCTACATCCCAAGGTAAATTCAGTTTTTTTACATTTCAGTTAATGAATTCGTTTTTTCAGTTGCCCACCTCTACGGATTCTCCCTTCCCCATATCTTACTGTCCAGACAGAAACCTGGTGCACCTTTACTGTGTAACTGTTTATGTACTGTCACGTAACTGTCGCAGTACTGTCAATGTAATGTTACTGTACTGCTACTATACAGATACTGATCTGCCACTGTACTGCATCGCTACATCGCACCACTGTACTGCAGGAGCCACCCGGAGAGCTACGCTGTCACTGTTGCTTGCCTAGATGAGGCGGACATGTTGAGATGCGGAGTCAGCGTCCGCGTGCAGCAATTTGACGGGGCCAACTGGGAAGCGTCCTTCAAAGCACTCAATGACGCAAAGACCTTGCCTGAGCGCTGAAATTTGCAATTGCGATGTACATGCACGGCTGTGATGTACAACTGTAGGATTGGGAGGCGGACGCCGTCACACAAACTGCCCTACAGGGCTTGTCCGAGAGGTCAAATTCCAGAATAAGAAAGGGGGAGGAGGTATGTATGAGCCGACATGTCAGCGTCCATCACCGTTTGTTGTGTTTTAAAGAAATACCCTTTGTTTGTTATCGGTTTAAAGGATTTGATGTCATGGTATGGCAGTATGGCACTGGTGTTGTACCGTTTTTTTATTTTTATGAAGAGCTGCTACTTGTCCAGGAGGCGTACTCCCCGGGCCTGGAAATTTGCAGGAGGAAGGGGGCTGACAGGAGGTCGATTCGTAGCAAGCCTGCAAGTGATCTTGCCCTGAGTCCGCATTTGTGGACATGGCAAGTCTTTCCATACTAGAAACTCCGTTTCGCAGTGGGGAAGTCAATGACACGATAGAGTTGTATCTTGAGATGCTCGGATGTGTTTCTTTGTCATTATCATCTTGACAGAGGACATGGACGTCTTTGTGTCCTGGTAGCTCATGGGCTAAGAATATTGGCCTGTCAGCACACTGGTAACTGGCGCATGCCTGATGCATATTATTTTCTGGTTATGATTCGTTTCAGATGCCTCTCTTCATGCCTACATAAAGGCATAATGCGTGAGCTTATCACATAATCCAATGATTATACCAGGAAGAAGGATCCCCACAGGGCCCGAAATTGGTTTGTTGTGTCTTCCAAGCCTCTTTCTTGGCCTCGAAAGCAGCATAACACATCAATTAGGGCAATTGACGAAAGAAGCTGGAAGCAATCGGGAGACCTTGTGGGCCTCGAAGTGGCTTTCTTTTACCAAATGCTGGCTTAAACCTATTGGCATACAATTGTTTACATGCCACATATGGAGCGCATGAGGCACGTAATAACACATAACAAGCGAACACATAGGTCAGGGATGTGAACACACCCGGTTGCTTAGGTTGCCAGCAACAACTGGCAAACATCAGCGAAAATTTCAAATTCAGACAGGGTGATCCTCCACTAAAATATTCCGGGATCAGCATGGGGAATCAGGCTTATGATGTTACACCTTCGGGCCCGGCTCAAAAGGCTTAACCACAGGTAATGAGGTTATGCGATGTTTATATTACCAAGTAGCCTCCCTGCCCCTGAAGCAGGCAACAGCAACTGAAAAAGGACAACTCAACACATCTCGAGATCAACAAGAACCAGACCAGAACATACGAGCTCCATCGTTTTTGGCACCAACCATGACGACAACAGGAAACAAAAGCTCCCCAGTGGAGAAATGGACAACCCTCCTTTATTCACATTTGAAGGACACAAGGCTGCCACACACAAATCTAGCAAGCCAAGCTGCCAAGGGGGCCTCCCCTGTCACCACCTCCGGCATATTTACAAAAAACAATGCACCTCTGATTCTCCACAAACGGGTCAATGCTGTTGCACCTCTGGGCCTGCTCAAAAAAGCTTGGCTGAGAGGGCGATTCTCCTAGTACGCACGTTATTTATTTTGCGACAGCCGAAAGCCCCGTAGGACCAGCACCTCAGTCCTCCAACAGCAGGCGACACCACCAGATGGCCATGTGGTGGTGTCGCCAAAAACACGGGCTGTCGCAAAAACACCAACCAGCAGACCGCAGATCTGCACAACAAGTGCCACTCCTTACCGTGACAGAAAAAATCCCGCAGGAGCAACAAAGCAGCCATCTAGCGATCTAGGTCTCACAGCTACAGCTGTGAGATCTAGTAGCAGGTGGCGCTCTTGTAGCTGTGCCACCTAGCAGCAGGGTGCACAGCTACAGCTGTGCGACCAGCGCCACGCGTACCTCGTCAAACTCCTCCTGCGAGAGCAAGCCCTGAAGGAATAGCGCCTCTGCACTCGTGAGACGAAGCGTGAGGTCCTGCTCTGCCGCCAACACCTTGACACGAATGGCGTCCGCCTCGGATCCTACACAGACATGTTTCAAATACAAATATTCAAACATGTATGAGAACAGCGCCTGGGCTCTGGTGAGCCTCAGCGTCAGGCCCTGCTCTGCCGCAAACACATCAGATCCTGCACATAAAGCTTTCAAATTTCAAATTTCAAAATCCAAATGAAGATCATTCAAGTTTTTAAATGAGCCTCCGCGTGACGTCCTGCTCCACTGCCAGCAACTTGACATGAATGGCGACCACATCCAATCCCAAGCAACAGGAGGCAGACATTTTTGAATTTTTTTCATGGCAAGCCGCAAGCCTCTATGTCTGGTCCTGCTCTGCTGCCAGCACCTCGACATCAACACTAACACTAGGGAGGAACCAAAACCTCACTCGTCAGTACTTCGATCGGTACCTGCTCGGCCAACTACCATGCAAACACCTGAGCAGGAGCTGCCACCCAGCATCGACAACTGGCCGAACCCTGAACCCGACACAGCAAGTCACAATCAGTACTTCGGTCTGTACCTGCTTTGCTAGGATAACTCCCAAACATGCAACTGAGCAGGAGCTACCACCCAGCATCGACAACTGGCCCAAACCCTTAAACCCGACACAGCACATCACCGTCAGCACTTTGACCTATACCTGCTTTGCTGGGCCAACTACCATACATGCAACTGAGCAGTAGCCAGCACATTCAAACGAATACTGGTCCGGATCCTGAACCCCGGCGCCGCCGCCTTACCGGTCAGAACTCCCGTCTGCACTAGCTTGGCTAGGCGCTGGAGGCGTTCGTGCATGTCACCGCCGCCGCGGCGCATTGCACCCTCCTGCCGAGGCTGGCCCATAGTGCGCTTCTTGTACAGCTTGACTGCCAGCTGGATGGCCTCTCGGGCCTTCTCGGGGTAGGCCAGGAAGGCGGTGGAGACGTCTGGGGTGCCGGACTGGTTCACGCCTGCATGGTTTAAGTATGGCATTTTAAAATATATTTATGACTAAGCACCGTATAAGAGGCAACAAAGTGCACTGTATAAGATGCAACAAATGCACCGTATAAGATGCAACAAAGGTTGACCTCTCAGGTCTTCTTGGGGAAGGCCAGGGAGGCGGTGGAGACGTCGGGGGCGCCCGACTGGTTTACACCGAGTACAGGTATGGCCCTCTGGGTATGACGTTTCAGACATGGTTTCAAATTAAGCACCGTAGTAGATACTGGGAGTCTGGGACATAAAAGGTTGACCTGTCAGTTATTTTTGCGAACGTAAGGAGCGCACTAGTGTCCCACACATCCTTAAGATGGAACCCTTAACCCAGGGCACGCCCTGAATCTTGTCCAGTGGGATCGTCTGCTGGCTGTCAGCCTCAAGAAGGAACGATAAACCCTACAAACGTCCTGTATCTTATCCACATGGATGGACAGCCGGCTGCCAACCTCAAGAACCCTGAACCCTCAAAACGTACCTGCAGTCTGCACCCTCACATCCTTGAGGTGGAACATTGTCTGGAGGCAGCCGCTCTGAAGCTGCACGTCCTGGATCTTGTCCAGGGGTATGGTCTGCTGGCTGACGGCCACGTGGAAGCAGCAGTCGTTGAATGCGGAGTTGAAGGTCAGCGAGTCTGCATCCAGCTTGAGCGAGAAGTGCTTGACAACCTCCTCGGGCTTGAAAAGGATGACGGGGCAGAGGCAGGACACGCCCATGGACAGGGCAGCGCCTGCAGGGGGTGAGAAGGTGAATGGCCCGAGGCTTCCGTGAGCCGCCACATACAGCATGGTGAACCCGAGGGGGAGAGTGATGATGAGGGGTTAGTGGGGTGCAAAGGCTGGGCACGCCCAGTCCATGCATGGCCTAAGAGGGTTGGGGCCGAGGCTTTAATGTGCCGCCACATGCAGCATAATAACACCAAGGGGGAATGTGATGATGAGATGTCAACGGCGTTGGTTTCGAAGACGATGATGGGGTAGAGGCAGGGCACACCCATCGACAGAGCAGCGCCAGCGGGGGCCAGGGTTCAGGATCTAGTCCAGCTTGAGGATGAGATATTTGTCCCCAAGTGTCTATAAGGGTCCATTGGCCAGGCAGCCTTCACACCTATCGCATGCAAGCAAGGACTAATGTCGCACACACGCATGATGCATGCATGCATGCATGTAAGCGCTTATTGCATGCAAGCGCACAGTGTTGCCCGCTTACTCGCATACTGCATGCATGCGCACAATGTTGCATCCATTGGTGCACCGCATGCTTGCATGCAATGGTGCTCATGGCATGCAGCACCAATGCAGCAACGGATCCCAAATTCCTGCGTGCGACTTCTGTGCCTTACTCCTAGCTGCCGTTTGTCTGTGAGTTATGCCAGCTACCGCTAGTTGCCGCCTGTGTCCGTCTCATTTGATTCTAACAGCGACGAATATGCCAGGAATATGTCATGTGCCGACAGCCACAACCCGACCGCCACGACCAAACGGCCAACGCACCGATCCAGGCGCCGAAGTGCAGGAAGTTTGTGAAGTTGGGCGTCTTTGCGAACATCAGCGGTTTGGTCAGCTCCTCTGTGTCCAGAAAGTCCTGGATGTCTTCCAGACTCGAAGGCACCTCATCGAGAGGGTTGTAAGCGACGGACAAACCGGACACGAGGGGGTCATACGAGGCAGACATGTCGACAATCACAGCGCTGGACCGGGAGGATATATAGTATGATAAGAGAAGTATATATCCTGCTAAAGCAAGTTAAATATGCCTGGTTTCTGACTTGCGTGGGTGATAGAATACGATACGATGGGAAGGTGGCGGGCAGGTAGAGTCTTACTGAGTTCAAGCTTAACAGGAATGTAAGCGATTCAATGGGATTAGGAACCAAGGTGTAGGGGAAACCCAAGAAGTTAACGAGAAATATTATGTGTGGATGATGACACGTCACAACAGAAGAAGCCGGGTAGAAGATGTACTCGCTGCACGGGAAGAGCGCTGGAAGATCCGACGACCCGGTCGCATAAATCCTGATGCCCTTGACAACGCATGGGCGGTTTGCTGATTTGCATATCTAGACAAAGGTCGTTTGCACAAATGCCGCCCTGCTGCCGCGGCTGAGTCGGCATGCATGAGAAACTGTTTTGTACTTTTGTGTATGACGCTTCAGCCCTCATTTACTATTCAGCCACATGGCGGATTCACGGCCTATGGCCTCTGCTTTTACCTTAACTGAAGACTCAGGGCTTACCTATGTCAAGGATAAGGACGCCCACTTCCAAAATAATACTTGTGCATCCCTGAGTAATAAAAGATGCCGGGTGGAGGGACAGCCCCCATAATTCTCAGGCAAAGCATGGGCCCACACACCACACCGTTGTTCAGCAGGGCCCAGCGGGTATGCACCATTCTAAACACCACACCCATGACCATCCACGTGTCAGCAAGGCCAGAATTATGATTCGACCGGCACTGGAGCACAAGGTGCGGGGGCTGCTTTTGTTTATGTGTCCTTATTATTACATTCAATTCCTCAATCGGTCTGCGCGTTCGGTACACAAGGCTCTCAAAAACAAAAATAGCCGTCAGTCAATGGAACCCAACAAGCAAACATAAATCAATTCAAACCTCCCCCACCCCATCAGTTAGTATTGCAGCCCTCATTTATGTCACACGTGGATACATGCCACTTCCAATCCACTGTGCTTCTCAGATCACAGCAGATCTAGATCTGACAGCGTCGTATAGATCCAGGTTCCAGAGTATTGTCACATGCATCACAATCAATCCACTGTAATCACAGTCTACAACAGTGAATCGGTAAGCTCGGATCCCCTCACCGAACACAGCAGCTGTGGACAGCAGATCTAGATCTGACAGCACCATCTAGATCCAGTGACAACAGACAGACATGCTTTGTCTCAATCCCCTCAGGCAAAGCGAAGCGGCGGCGGTATATCTGGCAGATCTGGCAGTAGATAGCGATGTATAGATCCAGAGGCCCGACCATGCCTGCCTATGTCTTAATTCCCTCAGCAACAGCAAAGCGCGGCGCTCCCTCAACAGGCACCTTGCCCGACTCTGTGAGCTTGATCCCGTCCACCAGGCCGTCCAGCGGGGGGAAGTTAATGTCCGCCATCGTGACGGGGAGCGCGGTGGACTTGAACGTCATGCCCTCGTACTTGGGGAAGGAGGGCAGCTGGGGTTTGCTCTGCACAACAGGGGTTGGACGCGTGGCGGGGCAGGGGTCAGGCCTGGGGATGTTGAAAACAATGTATGAGCTCAAGGGCGAAGGCTGGTACTTCATTTTGTTGGGCCTTTTTTTTGTCTTCGATATTGATGACTCTGGGCATAGATTTATTTCCTGCTCCAGTCAATACCCCTCTGGATGTTGAGGTAATTCTGAATTCAGCCAGGGATCAATGGCTTTCCAACAACTTTCAGGGATATGCCACGTACGGCCCTGTCCGTATGTGCTACTCCTGACCCAGAACGCTAGGGTTAAAGTTGTTTACGTTCTCCAAGTGGTTCCAAATGAAGCGTGATGTGAAGGAGACTTTCTGGTACAATTTGAGCAAGCCTAATATTATGTTTGTTGTAGCCCGGTATCGGATGGGCTTGCATTGGCTGAATGTTGGGGCGGGACGCTTTGAGAAACCTTTTGTACCTCGTAGCGAGAGGCTTTCCAAATACTGTAATCTTGAATGTCGTGAGGATGAGCCTCACATGATTTACGCCTTGCCATCGTCATCAGCTGCTCTTCCAAATCGGACCCAGCTGTGAAAGTGTACCCAAACCCTGAACTTAACCCTCACATGGTCACATCGCCAACTCACATCATCTTCAATCTCCTTGCCGTCCTCGTCGAGCTGCGGTTCCACTTCAGATCCAGCGGGGATCCCGTACTCGGCCCGCATTTTAAGTGTGGGGCCACAGTCCGTGATGTGTGAAGCAGCAAACTTGTCCATATCGAGCGTCCTGGAAAAAACACCGTCGTAGTCAGAGTGAAGTACCGGTAACATGTGAAACAAAGAGTACACAAGTGTGCAGATTGATCGCAGTCCATCACGTGTGAGGCAGCAAACATGTCCACGTCCAACGTCTCGTACGAAGAGGAGGCACATCGGGCACAAGGAAAACAAGGTGAGCACATACCGGCATATAAATTAATATATGGGTACAGCATGGGTGCTGCTTAGATAGGTTCTGTATGGGTATTGTTAATGACTCGTACAAAATAAGTCAGGTCACCCCTGCCTCACTTTCTTGAAAGCCCCTAACTCACTTCCTTAAAAAGCGCTTTGTTGCGTCTTCTTTTTTCTTTCTTATGAGCTATACAGCTACAAAAATACCAGTAGTGAACCCTCATTTTTTCTACACGTTAGACACATCCACCATATGACCATATCATACAAAAAAACTGGCAGTTCGGGGGTGGGGCGGGGGACGGGCGAGGAATACTCAGCTGTGTGACACCAAGGTGTTGAGTGCTACTCATATCCTTCTAGGGCTCCATTTTTTTTGAATGGACAGTTTCGTAACAAAAAACTGCTACATGAAGACGACATGGTCGCTTCCTTGCTGAGTTTGAGTTCTCTCACCTCTCAATGACATTAAACCTCTGGGCCCTGCTCAAAAAGGCTGGGCCGCGTGGACGCCTGACTAATAGGGGCGGGACAAAAAGGAAAAGGGCTCTCTCACCTGTGTGACACCAGGGTGTAGGTGCACAGCCCAGACGTCACGTCCCGCACAAACTCACTTCCACATGAAAAAGAAATACCGTAGTCGATTCCCAGCTGAGTTTGAGTTCCCTCACCTGTGTGATACCAGGGTGTACGACTGTACGTGCACGACCCAGATGGTACGCCCCGCACAAACTCACTTCCACATGAAAAAATAAAGAGTTTATCCCCAGCCGAGTTTGAGTTCCCTCACCTGTGTGATACCAGGGTGTAGGTGCACGGCCCAGACGGCACGCCCCGCACAAACTCGCCCTGCAGCCGCACCGCCGGCTGATCGTACGTGCCCTCCCCGCGCAGAATGCCCTTGGACCAGCTCCCGCGCAGGCATCCCTTGCTGGTGTCCCAGTACACGCCCGGCCCATTCTTGAGGCCGCCGGCCCAGCTGCCAGTGTACACGCTGCCGTCGGGGTAGCGGTACTGCCCCTGCCCGTCAAACTTGTCGGCCTTGAACTCGCCCTCATACAGCCCGCCGTCTGGCATGATAAGGTATCCAAAGCCCTCCCGCTTGCCACCGCCATACACACCGACGTACGCAGCCTGGCGCAGGGTGGCGGAGGTGAAGAGGTGAAGGGATGGCGAGGTGGGTGGAAGGGGAGAGGTGGTGTGAAACCATCACTGTTGTGAAACTGCTGCCCGAGATCAGTTGCCTGATTTCCTGTTTTCCCCCTGTCGTCCCGATCATAGCAGGGGGCAGGTAAAGAACAACCAAAAGCACACCTCTCACACACACTCACCACCTTGAACTGCAGTTGTTTGTTTGCGTCCCTCTCCTCCTTTCCTGCCTAGCCTTTTGTTTCCAACCAGACAATGGGGCGCACACGCGGCCAAACCTTTTTTAGCAGGGCCCAGAGGTGTCACGTCATAAACACACACACGGGATTGAGCAGGTGCGTTCTGCAATCCCCATTGGACGCTCTTCCCCGTTTTTAGCCATTTTACAGCTAGTTCCTTACTCTTGCAGATTTCAACCCATCTGCCTAGAGGCAGAGGCCACAGTGCCACAGTGATTCTTTTAAGCCGCGTAGGGGCCACGGGGCCGGGGAAGGGGCCACAGGGCTTGACGCACCCCGAGTTGTAGCCACTAAAGAAGGTGCCTCCGTTGGTGCACTCACACCCACTTTTTGCTGTATTTGCTAATTTTCAGCTGCTTTCCCCTTTTCCTGTTTGCAGGTCTCACCCCTGCTGCGAACAAGTAGATGCCTGGCCCCGACTTGAGGTCCTCCTTGTAGCCGCCAAAGAAGGTGTCTCCGTTGGGGAACATGACGCGGGCACACGAATAGGTGCGCACCTGAGAGGCAGGACAGTCGCAGTGTTTTAGGGTTTTGGACTGATTGAGGGATAAGGGTTTACTGACTCAAATTCTCAAAACCCTAGGTTGCAGTACAGGGTTAAGGGTTCAGGGTTGGAATGAAGGACAAGGTGCAGGCTCACAACCGAGTGGCACTACAGGAACAGCACAATAGCAGTACAGTTGCAGCACAGAATTAAGGGCAGAGGTAGGTGCGCATCTATTGACTACACATGTAACTGTTGGCTGCCTTCTCCCTTGACTTTCCTAGCTGCCTTTGGTTTGCCGACATGACCGAGCTTCATTTCAGCATGGCCCAATGGTGTTATGTCATTAACATGGAACTGTTGGCTGCGGGAATGTCGATGATCATTACAGTCCATGCAGGACCATTTTTTGCTGGTTGCTGGGTAGCCACCCCTGGGCTGAAGTGGATTAAACCTTGATCGGCCCAAGGTTTGGGCCTATATCAGCCTATCGGCAAAAGTTTCTTCAACCAGTCAGAATGGCTCGCGCGCTTCCGATGTGTGGAATGTTCACACCGGGCGATCCCCTAAGTCGACGCGTCCTTACAGCGTAAGGCCACAGCCGACATCCATCACGCTCTGCGCACGAGCCTGTGTCTCAGCATCCCGGTTGAGAAGCTCGTCGTATTTGAGAAATATCGATCGAGAGTACGAACTGAAGAACAGATCCTGTTCAAGTACAGTCGTACTGTCGTGGGCCGCCGCCAAGTTCATAAACCCCGACCATACCTGCTTGACACGGCGATGGTGGGTTGGCAATCACAGCCAATCCTAAGAATGATACAAACCCGATTCGTTTTTCAGGGCTGGGCAAACCGCCTCATACATTGTCAAGTCCAAGCAACAGAGTAACAATGCCATCTCATAGCAAAAGCCTCAGAGGCCTGTTCCAAGCAGAGAGCCTCAGAGGCCTGCTGCCCAGCTCCAAGCCTGCACCTCCTAACAACAGGCATGCCATATACTTGCAACTCCTGTGAGCCTAAAAATAAAAGAGATCACCGATGCGGCGTGGATTTGGAGAAGTACAGGTCCTACCAAGTGCCTCCTCCATTCCTCCTCTACCCTAGCAAAGTGCATGCATGCAAGGAATCCTTTGCTGAGCTCCAGTGTTGAGCTACTTGTTTCCCCCACGCGATACAACTTTGGCGGATCACTGGTCGTAGCTCAACCGCCGCAGGGCCGAGGAGGCCAACCTTGACCGGCCTACTGCCAGAGGCCCGAGCAGCCGTGCTTACTGCAGTAAGCCCTGACGGCCTGACCGTGGCTCGTGATGTAGCTGAGTTGTAGCTAAAGCACAAAATGGCTCGTGATGTAGTTGAGTTGTAGCTAAAGCACAAAATGGCTTCTGATGCACCTGAGTTGTAGCTACTTCAGCAAGAAAAAACCAACATAAAACATAAGCTTGGTCGCCACTGAGACGGACAAAATAAATAAACAGAAAACATACCGGTAAACAGAGAAAACACACAGAAAAAGTAAGATTAAGATGAACAAGGAGGAAAACATAAAACATAAGCTTGCTAGCCGCCCGGGCGCACCTCGTTCGCGAGGAGCGGGCCGTCGTAGCTTATGATGTTCTTCACGTCATGCTCGGCGGCCTCTAGGCTGTCCCCACCCATCATCACGCCCGGCACGGAGTAGCGCCACATGGAGGGGCGCACCTGCGGGAGGGAGTGCAGGGTTCAAGGTTCAGGGCCTGCCGACCAAAATATAAACCTCCTTGCACTACGTTCTGCACACACACCTCGTAGCTATCCTAGTAACCTCCCCTCTCTCAACTACACAACCAACCCACCACTGTAACCAAAGTCTAAAACCTAAACTCAAACATTCACCCCTTACTGCTAAATAAAGAAACTGCATTGCGCAAGGCACAAAACAGTACAACACACACACACACACACGTGGTCATGGGGCAGGCAGGGGTGCGTGGCCCTAGATTTTGTGGAACGTGGTTGAACTTGAAGGCTAGTCTCTTGAGGGGCAGGGGATTCGTTCTTCCAGTCATTTTGTTTGCTTTAACCTGTGACGTATTGTGCCGTAAACTGCTACTTTGTTAGTACAATCTGTCTAAACCTGCGCCGTATTGTGCAGCATCTCGCCGTACGTGCCACCATGCAGGCTGACCCATACACGCGCAATACCTGAAATGCACACGCGCACCAGCTAAACCCTCAATGCACCGCACACGCGCACCGGCTAAACCCTCAATGCACCGCACACGCGCACCGGC
Organism: Limnomonas spitsbergensis; assembly: GCA_037349105.1. NCBI lineage: Eukaryota > Viridiplantae > Chlorophyta > Chlorophyceae > Chlamydomonadales > Limnomonas > Limnomonas spitsbergensis. The sequence goes on along the minus strand of JAYJMM010000019.1, from coordinate 1,471,285 downwards.
TTAACCCTCAATGCACCGCACACGCGCACCCACACACGGTGTTTCATTTTTCGGCAACCAGTCCACCTTCAGCAGGCCGCCCTGCGGCCGCAAAAGGCCCGTTCGGGTCCAAACCTGGACCGGCCTACGATGGGTGGCCAGAGCAGCACGGCTGGCCACAAATGGGCCCTAGGCTCCACGCCCGAGTGTAGCTGACATGTAGCTGAGTCCCAACAACATAAACATAATAATCATGCCCACACGTGCCTCATAGCTGAGCTCCTCTCCATCGTCCTCGGCCTTTGCCAGCAGAGCCGCCTCATTGGCCTTGAACGCGGTGATCTCCACCTGGAATTCCAGGTGTGAACATGAGGTGTGAACACCAGGTATGAAGATCAGGTGTGAACACCATGTATCAAGATCAGGTGTGAACACCAGGTATGAAGATCAGGTTTGTGGTTGAGGTGTAAACATTAGTCCCGGTTGTGAAGGTCTTGCACCAGGTGTGAAGATCAGGCCTTAGGTATGAACATCAGTCCCCGGTTCGAGGATCAGGCACCATCACACTAGGTATGAACACTGTGATCTCCACCCGGTGCACCAGGTGTGAACAACAGGATGAAGACCAATCCCCAAGTGTGAAGATCAGGCACCAGGTATGAACATCATGAAGACCAGTCCCCAGGTGTGAACATTGATATCTGGTTTAATATCTTGATCGCCTTCTTGAAACAGGCCCCTCGGAGAAGACTGAGGGTTAAGGGTTTCGGACAGAATCAAGGGAGAAGAGAAAAAAACCTAAATCCACCTGAAACTCCGTGATGGCCTCCATGAAGGCAGGCGGGCCCCTTGGAGGAGACTGAGGTAAACAGGTTTAGGACTAGGTTAAGGGGCGAGGAAAACCTCAACCCTAAACCCACCTGGAACTTCTTGATGGCCTCCTTGACGGCAGGCCCCTCGGAAAAGAAAGAGGCCACCGTGTCCTTCCCGCTGGCGGCCCAGAGCTGATAGGCGCTGTCCACATACTCCTTGTACAGCTTCACAAGAGCAACCTGGTTGCAATGAGGGTTTCAGGGTTAATAATGTGGGCTTCAGGGTTGATATTTTAGGGTTTAGGTTGCAGGGCTGGCAGTCACTGTCCATGCACTCCACGCACAGCTTGAAGAGCATCCAAGAGGTGTGGCAAAAAGGATGAAATGTGTGAAGGGTGGTACAGGTGGCATGTGCTGACCACATACTCCTAGACGACCTGGAAAGGATGGAATGCGGAATTGATGATTCAGGGCTTAGGGTTCAGGGCTGGCAGGCGCTGTATAGTGTATGTACACTGTTTGTTAAATTTGGCAAAGGTAGCCTACATTGGAAGGTTTTCAGGCAAAGGAACTCAGGGGTGTACAGGGTTCAGTGTTTTGACCTGCAACATTCACGTATTTCTGGGACAGTCAGACCTGGGGGTCCCCCTGATTCAGACAAACGCAGTCTGGCAGATGGCTGACAAGGATTAACATGAGGGGGGGGGGGCTATGGACAGATCTAGATCCAGAGGACCTATACGAGGCGGTCCCAATAGGCGATAGGCGATAGGCATACACACACAGCCGCGCCTACGTCGTCTCAACGTTGAGACCAAACACGATAATGATTCCATAATCGAACAGCTCGAGAGGAGAGAGATCTAAAAGTATAGATCTGGATCCTTCGGATCTACAGATCCACATATTCGCACGGTCCACAAACACGCACCTGCGTGGTCGCCGCGTCCGCACCGAACTTGCTGATAATCCCAAAATCAATCAGCTCGCGGGGGGGGACGGCCGCGGCCTTCATGGTGATCGCGTCCTCCCCGTTGCTGATGTTGTACATCTTCACGCGTACGTGGCGTACGTGCTGAAAGCCGGCCCCAGCGTAGTTGCTGACCACCTGTGGTTGAGAATCAGGGTCGAACATTTAGTTTGCAGCTTTCTAGCACCAGACGCACAAGCTGGAAGCCGGCCCCGGTGTAGTTTCGGACCACCAGGGGAGGGCGGTACTGCGGTAGAGTTAAGGGTTAAGGGATTAGGGTTCAGGGTTTAGTGTTTAGGGTTCAGGGATTAGTGTTTGGGGTGAAGGGATCAGGGTATGAGGAGCTTGCCCGTTCTGATTATGGTCTGTGGACCCAAATTTAATTCTTGGGGCGTTCCGCCTCCGCGCTTTAGAGAATCGCGTCCACGCTGTGACTGATGTCACGCGTCTTCCACGTAGTGTCCCTCCACTACATGGAGGAACTCCCAAAACCCCGCCCTCCACACAGTGGAGGACCGGCTTTTTGGTGTGATCACACAGATGTGGCGCAGGTGCGCAAGGTCGGCGCCGACGCAATGGCTGGACCACCTAGGTTTTAGGGTTAAGGGTTGAGGATAACAGGTTTAGGATTTAGGGTTCAGGTTCCAGGGTTCAGGTTTCAGGGTTCAGGTTTTACGGTTCATGGATTTGGGTTTAGAGGCGGACGCACCAGCACCACGCTGCGGACGTCCTTGGGCACTGCTGCGATGTCCACAAACACCGTATGCCGCAACGTGAACGCGTAAGGGTCCTCTTTGGGTATCAGTGGCGGCGGCTTCTCCTTAGCTGCGTTGGGCTCCCCGCCCTCCTCCCCCTCCTCGCCCCCCTCCTCGGCCTCGGGCTCCTCCTCTGCCTCCGGCTCCTCTTCCGGCTCGGGCTCCTCGTACTCGCGCCCAACCTTCACGCCGTCCGCCTCGGTGCTGCTGCTGCTTACCTGCAGAGGGAAAGTAGAGTTGTGCTCAGCTACAGTTCAGCTACAGTTCATTTACAGTTCAGCTACGGTTTACATGTTTTAAATATACATTTATAGACATCCCCCCCCGGTTGGGGGCTCCTTGTTATTTATTTTGCCCAACCTTCTCACTGTCCGCCTCGGTGTTGCTGCTGCTCACCTACAGAGAAAATGTAAAGCCATGCTCAGCTACAGTTCAGCTACATTTCTGCTACAATTCAGCAACAGGTCAGACACATTTAATATGCATTCAGCCCCCCTTGGCCGAGGCCTGGCGCGCACCATTCTAAATACGACTCACTAAACCCTCACCTGCTGCACTTCTTCGCCCGCCAGGTTGTAGAACAGCAGCGCAAAGTCCATCTCGGTGGCCTCCGGCTCCCCATCTCCATCCTCCTCCTCCTCGCCCTCCACCTTGACCTTCTTCCACGTGGACCAGCCAATGTCCAAGCGCAGCTTGCTGGGGGGCGCAGACGGGTCAGGAGGGGGCCCGGGGGGGTCCTCCCCCGCTGCAGCGGCGGCAGCCGCCGCTGCAGCGGCGGCCACGGCCGCTGCGGCTGCGGCTACGGCCGCCATCGCCTCTCCCTCGGGACCCTCAGGGATGATGTCGGGCAGCTTCAGGCGGATCTTGGCGGCCTCGGCCAGGCCTTGATCCTCGCCCAGCCTTGTGAAGGTGGCCTGAAGGCATGGGGAAGAAGCAGAGGTCGGGCGGTGGGGAATGAGGAGGAAGCAGTAGAGGGGAGGAAAGAGGGCAGCAGTACACCAGTATAGTACTGCCACTACTGCTACTGCTTTCAATGCTACTGCTGCTACTATTGTCACTGCTGCTCGTGAGCATGCAGTCCTCAACAGGGGTGCTGGGAATTGGTAGACACATCCTGAGCTGCGGGGGCCAACTCCCAAGGCCTCCGCCCGTGCAACAGCACACCTTCCCACCGTGCAACAGCAACCCTTCCCACCGTGCAACAGCATCCCTTCCCACCGTGCAACAGCATCCCTTCCCCACCGTGTGACAGCGTCCCACCCCCACCGCACCATTTCGTACTCGTCGACTCCGCCAGCAGCCTCAATCGCGCGGACCGCATCGAGGTCGACGCCATCGTGCGACTTGACGCGCAGCACTGCGTTTTTCAGCTCAGGAACCAGGTGTGCGTAGTTGTCGTACGTGAATGACGTCATGTCCTCACGCAGCGTCCAACCAGGCTGGTCCAGGTAAGCCTGTGGTAGGGTTTAGGGTTTAGGGCTCAGGGTGGTGCTCCTGAACCAGGTGCGCATAGTTGTTGTACGTGAATGAGGGCATGCCCACGGGCAGCATCCAGCAAGGCTGATCCAGGTAGGCTTGAGGGGGATTGGGGATTAGGGTCAAGGTTTTACGTTCAAGACTTATTTTGAACTCCCGTGGTTCAATTTCCTTCAACCCAGCCAGATCTTGGACCGCCCCTTCTGACTTCTGATCCCATCATCGCAATCAGACTCCCCCATCCCCCCGCTTCAGATCCCCCCGCCCCAACCAGATCCCTCATCCCCCACACTTGAGATCCCTGCTCCCGACCAGATCCCCCACACTTCTGAACCCTGCTCCCAACCAGACTCCCCCATCCCCCACACATCAGATCCCCTCATCCCAACTAGGCTCACCACCGCAATAATGAGCGACTGCCGGCCAGTTCCGAGACCGTACATCGGTCCTGACGGGTGACGCTCCCCAACTAGGGGCATGATGTCCGAGGTGCGGTGGTTCTTGAGGTCTCCACGGTCCTCATCATCTGTATCAGGTGGGTCGACAGTTGAAGGTTGGGTTGAAGGTTAGGGGTCTAGGGTTTGGGTCCAGGGATCAGGAGGATGAGGAGGTATTCATCATCTGCTGCAGGAGGGTCAACAGTTTTAGGTTTTGGGTTTTGGGTTCTAGGTTCAAGGTCCAATGTTTAGAGTTTGTGGGCAGAGATCAGGAGGATAAGGAGGATGAGGAGGTCTTCATCATGAGGGTTCAGGTTGTATGGCTTAGGGTTTAAGGTTTGGGGATACCGTAAGGCTTGGGAGGGTTAGGAGGATCAGGAGGTCATCATCATCTTTGGGGTGGGAGGGGTAAGGGTTAAAGGTTATGGGACTCCAGGAATCAGGATCATGAGGGTTAGGAGGACCAGGAGGGTTAGGAGGATCAGGAGGTCCTGGTCATTCAACAGAGGAAGGAGGGGGGGGAACTCGGGGGGTAACGACTTTGGTTTGAGGGTTTAGGTGCCTCAGGTTATTTTAGTGTTCTGGGTATAGGTTCTTGACGTCTGCTCAGCCCTCAGCATCTGCACGTAAAAAATGTGAAGGACTTCAGGTTGAGGGTTTAGGTTGGAGTGTTCAGGGTTTAGGTCATTGAGGTTGCCAAAGTGTCCTATATCTGCATGACAGTTTAGGACTTCAGGTGGGGTGGGTAGGTTAAAGAGTTTAGAGTTGAGGTTATTGCGTTTGGTTGAGTCCTCATTACCTGCAAGGCAGGAGGGTTAAGGGTTGAGAGCTTAGGGTTTAGGGTCAGGGGGATAGGGAGGTTTAGGGGGGAGAGTAAGATCTCACCAGGTCTGTTGGCCAAGGTTCTGTTAATAGATGGAGTCGAGTCGAGTCGGTTGGAGTACCAAAAAAAAAAAAAAATATATATATATATATATATATATATATATATATATATATATATATATATATTTGCTATTTCAATGTACAGAAAATCAGTTTCTGGCGTACAGTACATTTGATTTGCCTTCCTTGGGTATAGATTAGTTTATTTCATCAATTATTTTAATAAATCAATTATTGTATCGTTGATTATTTGACTGCTGCCCCCAGGACCTGGGTTTGTGACCAACGCTCTTGATTACCGACTAAAAAAATGCGTTGACCAGCTAGTATTTAAAAGTATCCCTCACCAGTTTCTGTAGTGGTTTCTAGTGACCAGTCCTAACCAAAGTAGTAACCAAACGATCTATTCCGCGAAGCCGAGGTTTAGTCGTGCGGTAACGAAAAACACAAGCTAAATACCCCCCCGTTAGAACATTACGAAATTAATCAGGGTCGGGTGAAAATTGGCGAGCTCTTCACCAAGAACGAGCCACTCCCGGTACCCAAGATCAATTTCAAATACCACTAAAAACTCCCTGTCAGGCATCTCCAAACAACATTCATTGTGAGGGAAGAGAAAGTAAACCCACGATTATGCTGTGTACCTGTATCAGGGAAGTGACGCCGGGCCCGGCGCCGGGGAAAATGGGCCTAAGGTCTATTTTCGCCGGGTATTCTGCGAACCCCTTTCCGGCGTCAGCCGGGGAAAATGGGGGTTCAGCTGACTATACCCCCGGCGTCAGCCGGGGGGATTTCATCTCTGACCAGACCCTCCCCGGCAAAATCCTTTCTTGAAATGACAGACACCAACTCAGATTGCGACGTCGAGATGATCGATCGCACAGAACCTGCTAGAGAACCCCCTCCCGCGAAGAAGGCAAAGGGCAATACCGGTGTTATGTCCTGGCTCACGCGGATCGCAGTGCCTCAGCCAGCAACGACAGAGATCCCTGCGAAAGCCTCTGAGTTGCTGGAGGGCCTTGAGTTGCGCTTTGGCAATCTGGAAGTATTGGACGCTTTCGCGGCATTTTGACCCGCTTTACTATCTGGGCATGGATGGGTGATGACGTCTTGGTCTCGCACTTCCACTCTTGCTTGAGTTTGCCACATTGAAGTCCCACTTCTGTGGCACAACCTTTTTCGAGAGTGTCGCCATAGAGGCAAAGCTCGATGCTGAGTTTCAGTTGCTGAAGGGCTGGATTGCAGAGTCCGTCAATCGCTTTGCCAAGATCCCTATGCGGGCGTGTTTGTCCCAGATTATCATAGCCCACGAGTCTGAAATCCCCGGTGTGGTGCAGCTCATTTATGTGGCCTACACTATTACGTGCCAAACCGCTGTGGTCGAGCGAGGCTTTAGTTTGCACCGGGTCTTTAAAAATTCCGACCTCACCACCGGGCATTTTCAGACCCCCCGCCCGGCGCACGCCGGTCAAAAAAAAGACCCTGCTCGACAAAAACCGGCCACTTGGCATACCCCGGGAACTTCCCTGACCTGTATTTCGATTTTAGTAGATTAAACACGGCATGCAAAAGGCAAATGTTGCAATACCGGTATGCAGTACTGCTCTTGCAGAGTAACAAATCGATCAACTCATTAGGCCTTCGCTTCGTACCTGGGTATGAAACTACGAAGTCGAGCTTGCCTAGCATGCTGAGGTCGTTCGCCTCTCCCGGCACGTGCGCCGCCGACACGACCAGCACGATCGCCTGAGAGGCATTATTGAAATAAAATCTTTAATAAACAATGCAGAATTAACCTGCCTGCTTGGGCACCTTTGAGGCACGATCGCCTATGAGGAAGAGTTGAAAAGGAATTTTAATAATAATAAAAATGCAGAGTTTATCTGCCTGCTTCGACACAGGTGTTGCACCATCGCCTGTGAGGAAGAGTTGAAAACCTTTTTTCAATAAACAATGCTGAGTTAATCTGCCAGCCTGGGCACTTGTGATGCAGATGTGATGCAGATGTGATGCATGATTACCTGAGAGGAAGAGTTGGAAATACATGGTTAAAATGGTTAAAATGGTTAATGAGCAAGGGAGAGTTCATCTGCCTGCCCGGGCGCTGGTGATACACGATCGCCTGCAAAGAACAGTTGAAATGAAATTGTTCATAGACGCTACTGAGGTGATTTGCATGCCCGAGCTATGTCCTGCTGACGCGACCCGCAAGATTACCTGCACGGAACAGTTTAAATTAAATTGCTTACCAACCATGCTGAGGTAATTACCCGATCACTTACGCTATCAATGCAACCAGGTCGCTCCCCTGCAACGCAAAGATATTTGGAATGCAAATTTGATCTGGAAGGGAAGCAAGCCAATGCAGAAAATCGGCAGTCCCCAACTTGGTCATCATTGCTTCAGGCTCGAGGACGGCACGTGTAATCCCCCGAGATCTGCATCGCCTTACCTGGGTCAGAATCAGCTGACTTTTCAATGCTCCCCTCATAGCATAAAATGTATGAAAACTCTTTTTTTAGACCGGAAAGTGCTGTTGACGATCAATGAGGAATATTTTTATGTTAACCTTTGCACGGCCCAGAAAACATTTAATTAACACATGAACAGAAATGTATTCCAGCAGGACCAGTTTTAGGGTTTGATAAAGCATAGATCCGCCATGCATGGAAATGCATGCGTATAAACCGTGTGTGGAAGACCCATGCATGGAACCCCATGCGTCCAACCCCATGCATAGACTCCCATGCCTAGAACCCCATGTGTTGAACCCCATGCATAGACTCCCATGCCTAGAACCCCATGCATTCAACCCCATGCATAGACTCCCATGCCTAGAACCCCACGCGTTCAACCCCATGCATAGAGGACACATCCCTTGTCTCACAGAACCTGAACCCCCAGCCTTGGAAAGGCAATGGGCACAGACGCCATGTGATGGGATGTGTGCGCACTCCACCATGCATGCTTCATGCATGCGAAACCCCGCCCGCATGGCCTGGCATGCCCCACCTTTCCCGCATGGCCACGCATGCCTACCTCAGCGAGAGGGTCCAGGGACTTGGGTCGGACATGGATGGCGTCGTCTGCCGATGCTCCAAAAACCTCCTGAGTCCCTTCAAGCCACGTGTCACAATCCCAGCTGGTGACCACTGCAGAGTCGAGCGCTGATGGCTTGTGTCGGTTCACGACGTCCATGACGTTTCCATCGCGGCCTGTTTGGGGAGGGTTGTTTTACTGCGTTACAGCAGCCATCCAAGAGGTGTTTCTTTGAACCCTCAGCGTTTAAGGTCTAGGTTTGGCACTTGCGTGCTTATCTCAAACACCCTGGTCTGCTTGCTTGTACTGCTTTTCGACGTTCAGGTTCTAGGCGCGGCGGGGTCATCCAGCAGATGGGAGGACAAAGGCATGTGGGTCATGTGGGGGTGGAAGGGTGAACAGATTCCAAGGAAGTTTCTGTTACAAAGCTAACGCAGTCACCCACAGCCTGAGGAAGTCATTGGGGTGGAGTCAAAGGCAGATGGCTTGAGATCTTTCATGACTGCCATGATGTGTCCATTCCATGTGTCCATTCAAAAGGGCAGCACATTCACATGTGGAGGAATAATGCTGTGGGGTCTTGGCCTCATGGCAGGGGATTCAAGGCCATGCGCCCTTCCTGCCTCTGATCGCCTCTCCTCAGTAGCTGATGAGGGTCATATGCCTTTGCAGGCTGTTTTTTGTGCACGTGCTTCAGGTTTTAGGTTTGGGCGGGGCCTGCCTCCAAGAAAAATAATGAGGGGTATGGGGGTCATGGGGTCAGCTGTGCTGCACCAAGGTAGGAGGAAGCCATGGCTATGGCTGTGCCCTGCAAGGTTATGCCATGCTGGGCGGGCAGAGAGACCATGCGATGGAGGGTGGAAGGGAGGCAAGGGGGCGCCGGGCGGCTCGGACAAGGGCTGCGGTTTAGAAAGCGTGAGTCAGGGGATGAGCATGTTTAAGGGTTTGCGTGACAGGGTCTGCTCATGGGAAGTTGCTCTTTCAAACGCCTTCTTGCCGAATGACTGTAGAAGGGCAGTGCCATGGAGGTGGAGCGGAGTGCTGTGAACGCCCCCTTGCTGAATTAGCGGCCACACGAGGCTTACCGATGATGATAGCAGAGAAGTCCACCAGTGGCTTGTCTTCGGGAGAGCTCTTGTAGTTAAGCGAGAAGCTGCAAATTGCGGAAATGTGACGGTCATACTGTTGTGTGTATGCATGCGGGCCGCTTTGTCTGAACCTTCCAGATATGCACTATGGTAGCTGCAACAGCTCTGCGACCGCAGCAGTGGGCCAACATCTCTCGATGTCGATACAACATGTTGAGATGTTGTTGCGAGCCGGTGGAGCACTTGAGCAGCGAACGCACCTGAACTGTTCGCCTCTAAATGGGAATACGATAGGAGGACTCATCCTGGATATCTAGGATGTCAAAAGCCTCTTGGGTTGGGGAGATGGGAGAGGGCAGCGGTCGTTGTTAAAAAAGTAGGATAGCTTAGCTGTTGAAAAGCTTGTTCACTAGAGCGGTATATATTATAATTGAAACAGGGCTATGGGGACCAGGGGGGGGGACCTGATGGGGACGTTCTCACAATGCGGGGGACGTGGCTGGGAACTAGAGCCGTGCCGTACACCGCAGGTTCTTTGAGCCGCGCAGTTGAAGATCCCCACCGGACAGGTCCTACGCTAGTCACTCACCCTGTTGTTAAGTAAAATCATGCTCATAAATGACATAGGTCTTCTGGATTAAAATTACATGGCGATTGAATCCACCCACCTGGCATCAGGTTGGTCTTGCTTCTCACACACGACGTGTTCATCCAGCCAATTGACATGCAACAATTCAGACAAATCGATCAAATCCAGTACAAACTTTGCCTCAGGTGCAGGGATGCCGCACCTCTACCGGCCCTTGCCTCACAGACATGAACATGTAACATTTCAGCATGGATCCAATGCATGGATCCGATGTTTTACTGCATCCCTTATTTACCAAGTCTCCTGCGTGCTGTGGAGGACGCGGTGGACATATTTGAGGGCTAGTTTCTTAGGAGCTGGAAAATTGGTTTTATTTTTCTCTCTTTCGGGGGAGGAGAATTGGGAGGGGGGGCCTTCTCCTTTTTGTTTCTTTCTTTCTCCACTCTTTAATTTCATTTGTTCAGGCCTTCAAGCTACAAGGCGAGGTACCATCCCAATGCCTTCCCTTTCTGGTGGGGAAGAGATAATTCTTTCGCCTTTGTGTTCCTCCCTTTCTTTCCTTTCCCCTCCGTTGAAGTTTTGTTAAGTTTTACAGTCCAGCCGAGCATCACATTAGGTGCATGGGACATGTGCCCGTAAACCGGTTCAGGCACTTCATACGCTTGGACAGCGATACAAAAACAGTGACCCCCTGGGCAAGCAACTAATACACAACGACACGACAGTGGCGTGGGAATGAACCCTTAAGTGCAGAAGATAAGCCCCAGTGTTAAATCATGACGTGGGTGCAAAACAGTTATTTTGAGCACCGTCTAGAAAATAAGGGGGGGGGCAGACTATTTGGCAGAGTTTAGAGATGATTCTCTCTTTTTATCATACACTGCAAGATAAAAGAACACGCTTTCTCTCGCGCTTTCTTCCAAAATACAGATGCAGAATTCTCTGCATTTAGCTTGCCCACACTCCTTTTGAGTACCGTTTTAGGGCGGCACCCTCGCCCGCTAGAAAATTATGGAAAGCAAGGTGAAATTGGAAACGGCTCCTATCATGTTTCTCCCACCGTCACTGTTGGGCGCCCGGGCAGAGGGGATAACCCCCTCCCTCTCAATTAGGGGTCCCGCTGCGGCCACGACTTTTCAGCCGGGCCCAGAGGTGCAGCGTCATTGATCTTAATTCTGGATGTGCATGTTAACATGATGTGTGAACTCAGGTGCCCCCATCAACCACCATACACACTCTTTCACACGTGCAACTGAGCCTTCCCGTGCAGGGCCCTGAGGTGTAACGCCATCAAACCGAGCTGTCAAAGCTGAGGGTGTAGAATTCTCGCTATTGGAGCTACGATGCTTGGTGCAATGCAAAGAAGAGCTCCGAGAGGCGGTGTTCCATGTCATGACTGCTCTGTATGATACATATTGGCTGGAACTTCAGAGGCTGGAACTTCCTTTGTCTTTCTTTTCCAGCCTTCCCTTTTAGTTAGGCGCCCATGCGACCGGGCCATTTTGGGCAGGGCCCAGAGGTGTAACGTCAGATAGATTGATGACTTTGACGTCGCTATGATCGACAGATCGATTACAGTGCCGGTAGTGACAGATTTCCATCATACCGACTTCCATGAGTTCTGACGTGTAGCTCTCAGTACAGCTTTCATAGAGTCAGAGAGAGAAAGCGAGAGAGTAGCTGAGGCATACGTAACAAAACATGTGGACCTTGTACATGGACACGGTACACCAGCAGTACATAGACAATTGACATTCCGTCACAGCTTAGATAATACCATGTCTGACGCGTGTAAAAGCTATCGAAACAGTGTTTCAAAAACTGTTATTTCATTCAACCATGGTATATGAGGGTCAACTGACACACTCAACGTGAAGCATGCCTGGGAAGCAGGATTTTGCAGCACATCAATCCGACACAACATTTCGAGGAAAGCCTGAAAAAGTGAATTGAGAGGAATCAGATGGGATTCAGGCAGCTTACTGACCTATCAATTCAGGTAAGGCAACAGGACAACGAGATTGTTTACTGTCTCAAGCTGGACAGGTTCAGCGAGACAATGAACAGGGGGCAAAATGAAACTGGGCTAGCTAAGCAAGAAATCAGGACAAGGGAGACTGCTTGATGAAGCTGATTAAATTCAGCGATACAACAGGAAAAATCAAACTGAGTGAATTCAGCAGGAAGCAAGACAAGAGGGGCTGTCTTAAGCTGGGTAAATTCAGCGATACAACAGGAAAAATCAAACTGAGTGAATTCAGCAAGAAGCAAGACAAGAGGGGCTGTCTAAAGCTGGGTAAATTCAGCGATACAACAGGAAAAATCAAGCTGAGAGAGTTCAGCAAGAAAACAAGACAAGAGAGACTGTTGAAAGCTTTTTACATTCAGCGATACAACAGAACATATCAAGATGAGAGAGTTCAGCAAGATAACATGACATGATACTGTTTCAAGCTGGATAAATGCAGTAAGAAGACAGAAAGACAAGAGGTTGTGTCAAGCTGGATAAGTACAGCGAGAAAGCAGGACAAGGTATTCACAAGATATACAACCTGGATTATCCCAAGCCCCAGCTGCAAAGGAGCAGAAGCTGGACAGTGGGCACGCAAGTTTTGCAAAATACACACAAATGTTGAAATATGCTTGGAATAGATAAGCTGGGCTGGATTGTGCAAAGTATGAAGGACATGCAAATAAGGGGAAAAAGGGGTTTGGATTTTGGATGTGCAAGGCAGCCACAGCAGCCCATGAAGGTGGAACACTGCAGTGGACAGCCGCGATGAACAGCGGCTCTGCCTTTCTTGAATCTTGATGCTTTAGGCATGCAAGCAGGGCGCACATGCCTGCCTGCCTGCATGCTGTCGCAAAAGATCACGCAACAGCATGCACATGAAGGCAGCCTGCGAGTCCCAAGCTGAAGAGCTTATAAACTGTATCACGAGCTCATGACAGCATGTTATAATGGGAGTCGACAGAGGCCTGATGCTCCCTTCAGCAAATTGAAGACTGGAAATAATATACAACATCTGGCTCACATCGAGCAACTCAAAATTCAGACTGCAGCCAGCCGGGCCGTCCTACACCTCCCATAACCAAGAGGCCTCTCAGTCTCTCAACACTCAACTTTTCAGTGCAAGCGGCAGTGACCTATCAGTTGAAAGTCAAGAGGCTCACACCGCCTGCTGCGAGCTAGTGCATTCATCCAGTGACCTCGGAGTTGATCTCCACCATGGAGGAGGCGCCAACACCCCCTATCATGCCCCTCACAGCGTGCGCTGCGATCTAGTGTTCAGAACGGTGCATACCCGCTGGGCCCTGCTGAAGGCTCGGCCACGTGGGGCTGGTAGGGAATGACTGCCATCTAGTGAATGCGTGCAGTGACCTTGAAGTTGACGTCCACCATGAAAGGCGCCAACGCCTCCTCCATCGAGTCCGTGAGGCGCTCCTCCCCGTTGATCCGCGTCCAGGGCGCGCCCTCACCGCCCGGCAAGACCACGTCAAAGCGCGTTGACGACACGCCGGCGTCCGACGCGACGGTGCCGGTGGCACCCACGGCCTTGATGCTGCTCCTGAATGGCTGGAAGGCTGTGGCCAGGCACTGTGCGTCCACCTTCAAGCCCAGCCACAGGACGTACTTTCCCTGCGGACGTTCCCAGACGCGGGCGCCCAGGCGGAAGAAGACGCCATTGCTGTAGACGGCCTTGCTGACCGGGAAGACCTCGGGAGGCGGCATCGCCTGGTCGGTGGGCGGCGCTGCTGGGTCCACTGGCAGCTGGGCCTGGTCTGTAGGCAGCCCTGCTTGGTTCAGCAGGTTTGGGATCTCGTTCGGGCCCAGGTCTAGGGTCAGCTTCGTCAAAGCGGGATAAGTCCGTGTGCGCTGCTCCGCGAGCCACGCCTTGGGCCCAGTCCACACCAGCGAGGCCTTCCTGTTTGTGGCCATAGCGACCTGCAGCATGGGCAGGAAGGCCATGCAGCGGCAGCTCCGGAACCACTCAAGATCCGGCAAAACAGCATGCAGGTACGAAGGGGTGAGATGGCAGACCCTGACGTGGCGCGCCAGCTCATCGAGCTGCTCTGGGCAGCATGGCGCATGGTCATCGCTGTGTACCCAGGCTGTTAGCTGGAAGACCACACAGTTCTCCGAGTGCACTTTTAGGTTGTCAGACTTGAGCCACTCAAGAACCGCCAGGTGGGGCAGGCAACAAAACTTCTCGAAGGCATGGCTCGGCAGCAAAGCCGGCGCCAACAGCGCCCCTGTTGGCGGCCACTGGGCGGGTGCTGCTGTGGGGACGATGCTGCGGGGACGCTGCGCGCCAGTTATGATGTACGGCAGGTTCCCATAGTGCTGCAGCAGGCTGCGCCTGCACGTCACCAGAAGCGGCTGGATGGTCTCCACAGCCATCATCTCGCTAGGCATGTTGACGTACACCATGGGCAGGACGCTGGCGTCGTAATACGGGCCATGCAGCATCGCACTTAACGCCGCGATGATCGGCTCGGTGCAGTAGGTGGGGCACTGGTACTCATCGGCCAGGATGAGCATTTGCAGCAGCAGCTTGGGGTTGCCAGTCACCTCCAGGGACAATGGGGCCTTGTAGAGGCTCCGCACAAGCATCTCAGCAGCATCCATCTCGCCTTCCCGCACCTCATGAACCAGCTCAACTCTGCGCTTCGGCATGCTTCTGTCTTCTCCAGCTGAAGCGGGAAGCCCATTTCCATCAGCAGCCGACGAGGAGGAGGCCGGGGTGAGATCGGGCTCCCAGCGCTGCAGCATCGCTTTGAAGTAGAGGCTACCACTCAGAAAGACTCTATGCACGAACAATGAGCGCGAGGGAGCAGGTCTGGGTCGTCTGCTGCCCACAGGGATATCTGGATCTTCGGAGCTGGGGGCCGCGCTGAAGTGCAAGATCACATCAGAAAATTCTTCCTCGTTAAAGCTATCGGATAAGGCCATGATCGGTGCTTCGGGAATGGGAATGGACGGATGGCGTGAAGGAGGCTATGCAGCCGAGATCTGCAGCCAGGGCAAGTGGAAAAGTAAAGCAGGGAAGCCTTTTCGGGCGCAGCCAAAAGTTCGGGAAGAATTCCAAACATGATCCGTCCACGGTACAACCCAGCAGTACTGTTACATGTTTGTGAGTTTTGCAGGCGGAAAGGACTGCCTGCGCATCGAGAGCTTAGCAATTGCTGCGTTAATGAAATGGTTGATAATGCGGCGGCATCATCTGCTTTGTCTCCCCCAGAGAAATCAGCAAACCCTTACATCCAGTCCATTCGTGCCTCCAAGGATGCCGGCAAAACGTCACCGGGGAAGAATGGGAAATCTAGCCATATATCTACAATCAAATCGTTAGGCCTTCTGCACGACCTGCAGGTAAGGACTGCTGCGCAAAGCAGGTCTTGGAACTACGGCATTCACAGTTTACACACCGGGGCTGGTTTGGACCTATTGCTTCATTCGTTATCTTTATGTAATTACGAGCAGGATTACATCAATAGCGTTGAGGCCCTGGCGGAGGACCAGAGACGTGAGCTGCAGCGAGTGCGGGAGGAGAAGAAGGACATAGAGAAGGTGCGAGGATCGTGGCACATAACATGCTCGCAGAAGCAGCAGCGGCGGGGATTTAGTTTATGTACGAATCGATGTTCCGTCAGCTCGCGCCGAAGAGCTCACTTGCATGCTCGTTGCGGGCTGCAGGCAGTGTTCAAGCTCGATGGCATCGGCGCGGACCGACCCGCCATCGTCGACTTCCAAAACGCGTCTATTTCGGATCTGCCTCCCAAGCTGCGAATGGTATTCGAAGAGAACAAGGTGCGATCTGCGCGGAAGGCCAGGCCATTGCGCAATCCCGTTTCCGTTTAGGTTGCAACATGTTCCATGGCACGACCTCTGCCAGTCGACAACCCCGACAGCAAGCCACAGCCCGCGTCCTCAAAATTAAAAATCAAATCCCTCTATGTAAATATGTGTTACGCCCGACATGTAGGTGATGAAGGACAAGCTCCGCAAGTACAAGCACAAGACACAGGTTCTGGAGAGCGACCTGCTGAAGCGGAACAACCAGATCGTTGTCATGGAGGATACCATCAATGTGCTAAAGCAGCAGCTTCAGGTGAAGGAGCCCATTTCGTCTGTGGGGGTGTTGGAGCATTACACATGGGTGCATGGATGAGCATGGGCCATGGGGACGCATGGACGCCCCATGGCTGAAGCGGGAGCCATGCATATTTAACCTGTTACGATTTCTGCGTAGGCTTGTTCTCGCACCCCAGAGGAGGTAGAGCGGGAGGACAACCTCAGAAATTTGTTCAAGGAGCAAGTGCGGAGAGTTCAGGTGAGGCGGCTGGGGGATGGTCAAATTGGGGCGTGCTGGCCGACGGCCTGCTAGAGGCACGTAGGGCGTGCTGGCTGTGGGACTACTGGGAGCATGTTGAGGCGCCTGGGCTGGGCCTGATGGTCAGGCGGCTGGGCCTGATGGTCAGACGGGGGCGTGCTGGCTGATGGCTTGCTGGAGGCATGTTGGGACTTAGTGGCTGTGGGCCTGCTGGGCATGGTAGGGCCTTGGGGGCCTGTTGGCCATGGTAGCTTGATGGGGGCATGTTGGTGGCTTGCTGGCCGGGGCAATGCCGGACCTTGAGGCCTGCTTGGCCAGGGGGCTGGACATGCTGGGAGAACGTGAGCTTTCTGGGCCTGGGTCATGCAAGGCCTGAGGGCAAGCCAGTCCGGGGAGCAAGCTAGGCTGCTGGGCATGTTGGGGGCCTGCTGGAAAATAGGGCCTGCTGGGCCAGAGGTCCTGATGGGGTCTTGCTGGACCGTGGGGTATGCTGGGGGCATGCTCACTAGGGATGTGCTATGGGCCAAGGGGCTGGATGGGGGCATGCTGGGCCGTGGGCTTAGGGTTTAGGGCATGCTGGGGGCTTGTTGGGCCTAGGGGGCTGGATGGGGGCCAGCTTGACCTTGGGCTTGCTAGGGGCATACTGGGCCAGGGGGCTCGATGGGGGCCTGCCGGGCTGGGGGCATGCTGGGCCTTGGGTGCCTGCTCGCTGGGGCCTGCTTGCTGGGGGTATGCTGGGCCGTGGGCTTGCTGGGGCATGCTTGGGCCTTGGGTGCCTGCTCGCTGGGGGCATGCTGGGGGCATGCTCGCACCCTTAGTCCTGTACTCCTGTACCAAGAGTCCTTGCACGGGCTACCGACATGCGTTGGAAATTGCATCACACATAGGACCCCTGCTCTCCAGGGTGGGAGCACTTAATGTTTATGTTTCGGTTTTCGTCCTTGGTCTCCTCCCGTTTCGCTCTGCCTGGCCCTTTCGCAAGAGGCTGTGGATGGTTGCGTCAGCTTTGTAGCAACAACTTTACTCTGGACCCTAACCTGTGTGAAAGATTTAGGACCAGAAGCATATGAGGTTTCGGTGCTTAGGGCAAATGTTGTCAGGGACGGGCGTCTCAACAAGCAGTCTGAACCCGACCAGAACTCTCAACCCTGACCCCCAAACTTTAAGCTGTACACATTGCGTAGAACCTGTAACACGAGGTTTTGGTTGCAGTGTTACACGCATGGGAATAAGGACCCGCGCGCATGTCTCGCACACAACTAGATGCGTGCATGCTTTATCTGTGTCAGGGTTTAGGGTTTACAAGGGTATCTCCCCACTCCCCATCTCCCCAAGGTGAACAGATGATAGCTAGGAGCCAGATGTCGACGCATGGCTCAACAAGGAGTCCGCAGCGGAGCTATACTTCATGCCCTTATCCCTGAACCCTACTCAACACGTAGGACCTGGAGCACGAGGTCTCGGTGCTTCGACAGAAGATAGACGTCGACGCCCGTCTCAACAAGCAGTCTGCAGCAGTGGCGGGTCGCGAGCGGGAGCAGCTCCGGCACAAGCTCGTGGTTGCTTCGGCCAACCTCGATGACAAGGACAAGGAGCTGAGGGCCGTGATGCTGGAGCTGAAGCAGCTAAGGAGAAGGTGGGTTTAAAACAAACATACAATTGTATATACTAATGTACATACTATTATGTGGTATATATACCAGCACCAGTACGGTATATATAGACAATTGTATACATCATATATTTCCCTCGGGTATAAATTACTCTTTTTCCAGTGCTGCTGTCAGGACGAATATTATACCAAACCCTCGATTTTAGACTGAGTCTCACCGTTTACGATTGACAATTCATAGTTGTATGGCACCTCCAACCAACCTGTCACCCCCAAAGTACCCCTCACCCCCAAACAACATGATCGGTAGTCACGAGGAAAGGCAACTGCATCCCCCAACCCTCAAAACCCTCAGGCTGTCCCCCTCCAAGGCCACGTACTTTGGCAGTCTCGAAGAGGAGGACGCCCAGGAACGATTTAACGCGGGTGCGGACGATGGCGGCTTGATGCACAAACCGCCCCTGCAGCCGCAATTCCCTCCCGCGCCCGTGGAGGTCGTGCAGCTTTGCATCACGATCAACGAGACCATCCCGCTGACCATTGTGGTGAGTGAGAACCCTCTGACGGCACAGGCCTCCTGGGCCCCAGCGCCGCACCTGCTTGAGGAGCACGAGGAGGAGGAGGAGCAGGCTGAGAGTGTTTTGGAGCCTGTCGAGGAGCCGTCGTTTCCGGAGCCGCAGGCTTCGGAGGAAGGAGCGGCTTCGTCGCTTGCTCCTCCTCAAGAAGGGGCCATGAGACCGCCCGTCGAGGCGCCGCCGGGCACGCCGCCCGCTTATGCGCGGGCGGAGGCCTTGCCTGCGCCCGCGCCCGCCGTGAGCAAGCCGCCCGCGGCACCCCATGCGAAGAAGCCCTCCGCTTCGCCGGAGGTGCACCTCTCTCAGCCGAAGGCCGTGCCGTACAGCAGGACGTATGCCCGGGCAGAGAGCAGGCAGCACCGGAAAGACAGTAGCGGAAGCGGCGCTGGCACGCCGCCCGCCGTGTCGTCATCAAAGGCCAGTGCCTCCAACAGCTTGGACGGGCAGAACGCCGCTGCGACTTCCGACGGAACCGCTCCATCCGCGTCACCTCAGACGAGCGTTGGGCCCGAATCATCGGGTGAGACAGCCGCCACGCGGAGGGCCTCGGGTTCTTCCCAGCCGGCGGGGGAAGCATCCCTTGGGGCGAACACCGAGACGTCAGAGGCCATGGGGCCCGGGTTGAGTGAGTCATCGCAAGGTCCGGGAACAACTGCAGAATCGTCGGCGTTGGGCCCCAGCATTGAGGCCTCAGCAGTCGAGGAGGCCGAGCCTTCAGCGGATTCATAGACCTCGAGATACCGAGTCATAGATCTGAAGATGCGGATCGGTAGATCTGGAGATGTGGATCGGTAGATCTGGATGTGGCTGGGATGTTCTTGTATTAGCGCGGGGGTAGGGATGCCTGGTTCATTGGGTGGCTTGCTGAGACAAGGCTTTTGGGACGTTGACGTAGTACCTTACTTTACTATAATGGGTGAGGGCATAACTGAGTTGTTTGGGAGTGATTAGACTCTGATTAATCATGATATTGAATCCTTGAAGATTGCAAGGAAGGCTACGTATTTTGTTCTTGTTGAACCTTATATGTTTATGGACAAAGTGGCACCGCCGAAAGGCGCGCATGGGAGCAATTTGAGAGCTTGGGTGACACGGTTGCCGGTTGGTACAACGTTTAACGCCGCCACTGATGGCAAAGGGCGTACGCACAGCAGGCTGAGCTATGCATGGTTAAGGGCTCTTTGGGACCCCCCCAAGGTTATTTTGGCAGCCTACCGGTATTCTGATTTGCTGGAATGAATAGTACGTGCAACTTCGAGGCTCATCTTTAGACATGAAACAGAATGTGCACTAGCTGACAGTATCCATTTAATGTGGTGTATGAAGCAGCTGTTAGATCTTCTGCCTCAATACTCCAACGTATCCGAGAGTCTGCCTTCGAGGCCAAAGAGTAACAGTTGCAAGTGAGGGGGGCAAACAAAATCTGAATACACCCCATCCTTTCAAGTTGTAGAGCTTGACGAGAGCTTTCCATATCTGGTCTTAAAATTGTTTTTGGCCCAGGGGCCTGGGAGATACGGAGGGGCAAAGTGGGGGGGGAGGGGGTAAAAAAAACTTTTTGGATTTGTTTTCATATCTTTTTTTAAACATCAGATTGAGACGATAGCTACAGTGTTGCATTCCCACTGTCATTTGCTACAGATATGCATCATAAAAATTCCACACAGAATGCCAGACCCCTCTTGGCATGCAATTTTGACATGCTCCGGAACCACATGCACCGTTGTGCGTACATCCATTATGGACTCACACGATGTTCCTGCATTGGTAGTTACTATTAAGTAAGCAATTACAACCTGCTGTGAGCATTGTTTGAAGGTCGTGAAATTCACATCCAACCCAGTGGCCCTAAGAAATCACCAACAGGGGAAAGAGTGCAAGAGAGGAGCTGAGAGGCTGGCCAAGGAGAACTCGACGAAGCGACAGCGCACAATCACATCATTATACCCCTCTTTTACTTCTGCTACTCCTTCAGCTCTTGCTCCGGCTGCTGCTGCTGCTATCGAGCATGCGGCTGCCGTAGAGCCTCTTGCTCTAGCATGCAACGGCGTGTCAGCTCTGGCCGTGCTCAGAGCAGATATGCTCCAGGTCCCTACTGCCAAGGAGGGCATGTACAGCGTGGGTGAGTTGACACCGGAGCAGCTGATGATGAAGGTAGCTGTAGTGACAGGGGTGCTCATGCACTGGACGTACTCTAGAGGGAGTGAGGCTGATGGACCAGCAATGTCCTTGGCTTGGGGTGGGAAAGTCGGTGTTATGCTCAAGGTGCCAGCCCACAGGGCCACCCCCTTTGCAATGTCAGCCTCTCCTTCTCTAGGTATCATTGCGGCGTGTGAGGGGTCGACCCTTGACGTCAACTTCAGCTGCATGCTGGCCCAACAGGTGGGGGTCCCTGGTCAGCTTCCATCAGCTTCTAGCCACAGCTTGAGCATGTCAGCTGAGTTCCCGTACAGAGGCGATGATGCCAAGCCCTGGCCATTTTGCGATGACAACCCCAAGAGTTGGAGGATCTTCAGCAAGAATATGGACCACCAATAGCTGGGGATGCGCCGACTGTGTGCAAGGTGCATGGCTGTGGGAAGATAATCAAGCTATCAGCTATGCGACTGCACGTCGGAGCGCCAATGTGGAGCAGCGTGTAGCTTGAAGCCAAGTGTTGCTGAGGCATGCGGCTTCTCTGGCATTGTGTGTGACGACAGGACATCAGGCCTATGCAAAACGGAGTTGGGCAAAGGCTCTACCAGCAGCATGCTAGCAGTCGAGTCCCGCTGCCCCCTGAAGTACAAGATGTCATATGCAGCTGCTGAGAGGGGTTCTGCCACCAATCCTTGCACCAACAGACCAGTGGCTTGCACCATCTGCAGGAGCATCGTGGGCACCGTCCGCCCTTATGTGTGGAGCTATCACTTCCTAGATCACATGGAGTCAGCCCACCCTGGTCAGGAGCTGACGGAGGCAGATGTGACGAGATATGCCATCAGCGCTGAAGAGTTTGAGGGGGTGGTGGGCAAGGAGCTCCCTAAGAGGCAGAATACCAAGCTTCTGAAGCAGCACGTCAGCACGCTCAAGTTAGATGCTAGTTTGCTGCCACTCGTGCGAGAGTCCTCTCGTTTCTGGAGCATCATGGTCTCTAGCGTGGATTCGTAGCTGGCAGGTGGTAGCAAGAGCAATGGTATATTCTTTTGTTTCACCACTTGACATTTGTGAACCATGTACATTTATCGACACCAGTAGAAGCGCACTTTTGAGCTGATAGAAATTGAACCCGCTCCCTCCCTGAAATTCTGGTTTTTGACTGAGAAATTAAGGTTTTACTAGGTTCCGGAGGCGCGGGGGGGGGGGTAGCCACTAGCCAGGGGTCGTTTCACATTTTTTTTATGATGGGGTGTTTGACTTTTTGTTTGTCCCCCCCTCGGTTGCAAGGGTCAGAAACAACAGTGAATTACTGAATTGTGATTTAGTTAACGGACTTGCTTAGCATCACACTACATGCTTGGAGCAAGCGTCGCGAAATGGTTTGAACATGGTATAAACTAGGTTAGCAATCGAAAGAACGATGGCCCATCTGCAAGGGTCTGCATTTGCTCTCTCTTCCCCCGACTTCAGTTGTCTCAGTAATAAGGGCTTGGAGATTCACTTGATGGGCAAGGTGTAAGACCAAACAACCCCATTTTAAATGATGTATGAGGCGATGCTTCATGCTTGCAGCAAGGCATGCCCCCCCCGCTTTGGTGAGAGGGCTGCACCAACTTCAGCACCAGCACTTGATTTATCTGTAGGCCAACTTCCTTGGAACTGGTTGATGGGGCTATTGAATTTAAAGCCATGTGCTGGGAAAAGCACCAGCTCCAAATACAGGGGGTTTCAGCTAGGTTTTCAACAGGAAATCGCGTGGGAATGACAGCTAAGTAGTGACTTGAAAAACACTACCAGTAGTCACGAATTTTTACTACAACGATATGAGATTTTGCACCCGACGATGAGGAGAATGTACTGCATACCACGATAAATCCATCACATGCACACGACATCCTTTTGCAAAAGCCTGTACTTGGGGGCGGAATTGGAGCAAATGCAGCCCGCGGGCGGGTGCGCGGGTGCGCGGGCGGGTAACACGGTTGGAACTTTCGGGGGTCCTATAATTACCGTACATCGGCAGGCCCTGTCTGATGCTTGGCAGAATTGCAGGGCATTCCTGAATATGGGGGCGAACGTTCCACCGTCATTATTTCAATGAATGCGCTGCTGTGCAGCGCCTGCGATGAGTTGCGAGCTTTCGCCCCCTAACCGACATTCCAACTGACGGTGAAATAATGACGGTGAAATGTTCGCCCCCCATCATTTACCAACACCTGAATACGTTCTTTCAGTCAATTCTTCGTTTACCACAATTTCTTCATATCGACGACCGCTGTTCCTGTGATCGCTTTGAGATCTGCATCAAGTCAAGCAGCAGGGCATGCTTTGCGGACGCACCGCTTCTCCCCGCCGCTTATCTGAAGTTGCTGCATTACCGTTAATCTTTGCAGCTAACTCCATCTGCATTTGTTGTCGTGCGTCGTATAGAGATCAATGGCGTCTTCGGAAGCAGCCTGCAGCGGCACCAGGACGATGCGGAGGGCAGAAACAAGCAGGGCAATCATCACTTGAGAGCGGGGAGATACGATGAAGCCTACCGGTGCTACTCACGCGCCATTAAACTCGCTAAGACTGTCGCCAAATACCACTCTAATCGGGCAGCAGCTTGCCTGCACCTCGAGCGGTGGGATCTCGCTTGCAAGGATGCTGACGCGGCACTCATGCTGGATCAGGCCTGCCTGAAAGCCCAACTACACAACTGAAGGGCATCGCTCTGGAGAAGAGAGAAATGTTTAGACCTGCACTGCAGGCGTATGAGGCAGCCTTGAATGTGGACCCAGCCCATGAAAGCGCGAGAGCAGGTAGGCAGGGTGTTTTTCCTGATTACTAGTTGCTTATTACCTGCAGCAGCAGCCAGTGCACCACATTCAACATGGTTCATATTCGGTCAATGACGCTAAGTCTTTGGCTCTTTGGGCCCTGCTGTAAACTGAAGGTATGGCCACGTGGGCGCTCAACAGAAGGGAAAATACCCCCCTCCCCCCGCCTAGAACACCGGGTTCCATGTTCCTGCCCCCTCACGTAGGAGGATGGCATGGCTGCACCATGGCCAGGCTGTGCATGGTAGCTGGAATTGAGCCTAGTCATTCCCCACCAGCCCCACGTGGCCGAGCGTTAAGCAGTGCCCAGCGGGTATGCACCGTTCTACACCCCCCTCCCCCACCAAAAAGGTAAAGCGGTGCGAGGGTACCCCGGAATCTATCCCCGCCCCTGTAGAATCGCGTCTAGAACAAGGTAAACACTACAGAGAGGAGGCAGCAAGAGAGGGACAGAAAGAAAAATAAAGACTCCCCCCCCCAAAAGTTAAGGAAGCCAATTCTTCAGCTCCTCATCGAGAGACTAGCCCTCAATGATACTAAACAATTCTCCAAAAAAGCCAGAGCCTCCTACCCATGCCTACCCCGTTACAACATTTCAAAGTCCGTGGCTCCCTCCGGGGGGGCCTGCCCAAACCCTCTCCCTAAGTGAGCTTCACCTTTATGCACGGGTACTAGAAGCAAACATGTAACAAATCCTCAACAAGCTTGACATCTCCCCTTGCCCAGCAGCACCACTGGCAGCAGTGTATCTCACGCCGTTGACCGCTGCGCTGTCCTCTAGTGTCAGCAGGCTAACTGTAGCCGTAAGTTTTTGCATGCACACGAGCACACACTCTTCTGCTGGCGCGGCCCCCAGCATGCGCCAGCAAGGCACCAGCAGTGGGCCGGAACCAGGCGCAGTAAGCAGCTGCAAGCCTGTGCTCGGTGGCAGACTGCCGGAATCCCTGGGTCTCTTCTGTCAGTTGCCTACAGCTGCGCGTGCTTGTAGGCTGTACCTACTAGCTGTAGCACTGCCTATTGGATAGGAAGCCAAGCACGTAGGTGGGGGGCTCTGGCCACTTCAATATATATGCCGGTACGTCCTGAGGTGTGCAATGAGGGAGCCGCCCATGTGAGCAGAAGCATGGGACATGGCTTCCATGGTAAAAGTGTCTCAGGATGCGGGCCACCTCTCATGAGGTTAGGGGCAGGGTGCATGGCAGTGGGCACTTTTTCCGGGTGCTCCAGGGGGTGCTGCTTTGTGGCAGCCTCCATGCACTGTTGGTGTTGATAGAGTTTGTCCACCAATGGAAATGAATCAATAAATGGTCTACCCCATATAAACGAACGCTCAGCTAGCTTGTTGAACTTGTCACTTCTTCAGCCCGTATGGTTCAAACCTGGCGACTTACTCTCTGTTATACCAGTATCTCGTTCTCTCTATGTCCTTTTTATTTTTTGTAGTGTCTTGTCGAACTACCTGGTAGTTTGCAATCAAGCACCTAAACATGTCCCATGTATCAATGCTGATGCGCCGCTGCACATGGAAACAAACACATGGATGCATCGCAGGTATTATGCGGTGCCGAGCTAGCTGGAGCTGTGGACAATCCCAAACTGCAGCAGGCCTGCTCAGTGTTCAGCACGCAACAGCAGATGCTCGAGCTAGAGGCGCTCATTAGGCAGAGAGGAGCAGCTGCTGCGGGAGAGGGCGGCTCCCGGTCATTGGACCTCTCTCAGATGATGAACAGTATGCCCCCACTGCCAGGCAATGCCGGAGCAGCCTTTAACAAGGTCATTGCAGCTCACAAGTACAGAGAAGGGCTCTGCGCATGCGGGACAACCGCTAATCCTGCCATGGCTGTGAAGCTATACACAGAGGGGGCGACGCTGGGTTCGGCTAATGGCATGTTGAATGCAGGGCTGATGATGCTCCGCGGCCCATCCGAGGTAAGGCTTCCAGACATACCGGTACTCACCCTTCCCTGGTAAATGGATTCGGCCGTGTTTTCAATAGTTATTCAATTTACTTATTGATTTTTTAGGGATGTCATAAAGAAGCACCAATGTATATCACTAAATCATCCTAAGAAGTTAGAAGTACGCATGGTTTCCAATCCTTCGTGCGTGTTAACAAATCCCTAGGTGTAGATAGGCGATCCCGGAGGACAGACCTTCCCGTACAGGATACGCGCATCCTTCCCCGTCACATTGAGATTGTAGTTCAATCACTCGACGGTACCTCATTAATATCTTGCGATTTACCTCACAACCTGCGACGGCATTTCACGCCGAGAGGTTTTACCAATCGTTCAGGCGACTCCAATGAGATTCGAACCCACATACATACGGTACCCATTCTTCGCAGAATGATGCTCTACTATTTGAGCTACATACGGAACCCCAACTCATTCTATCACTACTTATGAATGCCCAGCCGTACACAACATCAATTGTGTAGTGAAGGCAATTCGAATCAACTGTACCGGATAGGGGACGCGCTCCCCTATTCTTCGTATGATATTCATAAACTGGTCATAAACTGGCACATGGTTTAGTGCACTCAGCGGACATCCCGGTGATTGCAACTTTGTTGCATATCCATGCCCTGATTGTTTTAAGCCCATTGCTACCCCATTGCAGGTGCGTGACCTCCAGCAAGGCAAGCTCTGGCTCGAAAAAGCAGCTGCCCAGAAGCCGTACCTGCCTTCAGGAGACAGGAACTTGGGCGTGGCTGAGGCGAAGCATGGTCTGGGCACTTTGTACAGGGACGGGCTGGGCCTGCCAGCACCTGACATACCTACAGTAAGAAGGGAGCAGAAGGGAGCAGAGGGGAGCAGAAGGGACATCAACGCAGGGGACCTGAATAAAGGATCGAAACCGCTGTCAAACGCAGGCTTTACCATTCTGGTTTTCTCATGGATGATGAAGATGCCATGCCCCATGCGATCATGCAATGTCTAATTTTCTGGTGTAGGTATCAGTTAACCTTTTTTTGTTCTGGCAGCAAGACAAGGCCAAATTGGGGCTCAACCTTGACAGGTCCACGGCCCGTGAATGGCCCTAGCAGCAGGGCTGGCCACGCTTGGGACCCCTGCCAAACGCCAGGATGTGGCTGAAATATAGCGGAACTGATGCCGATGTACAAAATGTACAAAATGTACAATGACACGCCTGAAACACCGCACCGCTCAACCTTGTCCACCAATTTATGTTTGCCTGCCTGCTGCTCTGTGGACACTATATCTTGGAGGGCTATGATTGTTTGACCTTAAAACAAGGGAAACCCTAAACCCTTGTGGTTTTTAAAACTGGAGTCCTAAATCAACCCTTAAGTCCTAAACCCTACACCCTGAATTATGCCCAACATCTTCGCTGTAAATCATCCCTAAACCTAAACCCTTATAATCCTTAACACCATTTTGTTTGTCTGTTTCGCGTTCCCAGCATTTTGAGGGGCTGACGTTTTTTGTTCATTGTTGGTTGCTGTAAGGGGGAAATAACTGAAGGTCGTATTCATACCATTGCATTTCACACAAAAAGCGCGCGCTAGCGCAGCTGGATGTTTTGACGTGGTCCCTGGGGAAGGAAGCTGTTGGCCTGTCTGGGCTAAAGACGATAAAGGGCAGGTGGCCAAGAGGGGTCGTGGCAGAGACGGGTCGTGGCGAAGAGGGGTCGTGGCCAAGAGGGGTCGTGGCAGAGAGGGGTCGTGGCAAAGAGGGTCGTGGCAAAGAGGGGTCGTGGCAGAGAGGGGTCGTGGCAAAGAGGGTCGTGGCAAAGAGGGGTCGTGGCCAAGAGGGGTCGTGGCAGAGAGAGGTTGTGGCGAAGAGGGTCGTGGCCAAGAGGGGTCGTGGCAGAGAGGGGTCCTGGCAGAGAGGGGCCGTGGGGAAGAGGGTCGTGGCCAAGAGGGGTCGTGGCTAAGAGGGGTCGTGGCAGAGAGGGGTCATGGCCAAGAGGGGTCGTGGCCAAGAGGGGTCGTGGCATAGAGGGGTCGTGGCGAAGAGGGTCGTGGCCAAGAGGGGTCTTGACAGGCCCCCGTGGGGGGGGGAGGGGGCAGATGCAGGTGCAGGGCTGCAGAGGTGGTGCATGTCCAGGCTGTCGAGTCTGACCCTGAGGCTGTTGAGTCGGGGGCTGGTGAGGTTGATGAGGAAGGGGATTCTGAGGGTGGGAACTCAGAGGGGCAGGAATCTCAGGGGAGGGACCTTCTGAGATGAGCCGTGCATGCCGGACACTCAGGCGACCAATACACGACACATGTAAAAATGCGGCAGCAATGGCTGATGCTTAACGAATCGTTGATGTGATTGATTGGCTTGTTTTGGTGGGGAAACTGAGGATACGAGACATTGTATTTGTTGTGTTTGACTTTAAGGGCTGATGAAATACTGGTATGGCAAAATGAATGGCTCTGTTTTTTAATTAAGGAATATTTAAGCCCAATTAAACGAACATAAACATGACACTAGTGTAACAATACGATTTTGTAAGCCGTGAACCCTAACCCTACAAGCCTTCACTCTAAATCATCCCTTTAAACAAAACCCTAGATCACCCCTGTACTCTCAACCCGCAGGCTATCAGCTGGTTTGAGAAATCTGCGGAGGTGGAAGGCAGCAGCTCGGCCATTGCAGCGAATGACCTCGGTTGCATTTACGAGGGGGCAGGCACTCCCCAAGTGATGCCGGACCCGGCAAAGGCCGTCAGGTGGTTCCGCAAGGCTGCTGATCACGGCTTTCCAACCGCACAGTTCAACCTCGGCACCATGTACTATAAAGGCAAGGGGGTGGCCTGCGACCTCGCTAAGGCCAAGGAGTACTTCAGCATGGCAGCCGAGCAGGGATGTACGCCCGCGCTGGCCTCGCTGGCCTCGCTGGAGACGGAAATGGGTGCTGAGCTGGTGCGGCTGCAACAGGCCGCAGAGGCAGGAGAGAGCAAGGCATGCTGCCAGCTGGGCAGGTCGTACCTGAAAGGCGAGCTTGGGCTGAGACCTGACGCGGCTGCGGCAAAGCGCTGGCTGAAGTGCGCGGCCAAGGACAACTTGGCGGAGGCGCAGTACACTCTGGGGATGACCTACTGGCAAGGAGCCGAGGGCTGGGAGGCCAATCCCAAGAAAGGCTTCCTCTTCATGGAGATGGCCGCACAGCAGCAGCTACCCCATGCCGAGTACGCTTTGCACTTGATGTACCTCGAGGCGGTCGGGGTCAAGCAGGACCTGGCGCTGGCCAAGATGTGGCTTCAACGTGCAGCTGAGCATGGCTTGAGGGAAGCAGGGGAGCTGCTGCTCAACTGGGATAGCAAAGTGTCTGCCTTCTGCTCCGGCAAAAAAGCTGTGGACAGGCTCGCTGCTGCTGCTGCTGCTGTCGCTGCAAAGACGGGCACTTCTGCTTCTGTTTTCAGCCAACCTGGCGGCAGTGGCGGTGCTCAGCACGTGGAGGATGAACGACGACGGCTCGCCAGGGAGGCGTTGCTTGCATCGGTTGGCGATGAACAGCGCCCAGCGATGCAAGAGATGTTTGACATGTTCCAGAGCCTTCAGAGTCGCAAATCCGCGGAGCCCACCTCAAGATTAAGATATGAGAAATATCCTCTAGAGGCACTGATGCAGCATGCTAGGTGGGTAGGGGTCCCCACTACAGGGAGAAGGCTTGTTGTAAGCTACTGTGTCTGGCATACGGTAATGTGTGCGGTCTAATTCATGATTATGTACCCCTAACCCTGAACCCTGAACCCTGAACCCTTATCCATAAACCCACTCACGTGCTGTCAGGCTTAAGATAATGCACTGTTGTTTAGTTAAACTGCCAGGTACAAATCTGGGATTTGGGATCAGGGAATTTTGACAACTATCCTTCTCTTTTACGTATGCAGTGACGAGTCTGTTCAACCTCTCATCAAGGCCAAGCTCCATTGTTATCAGGCACAAGAGCACGCATCCCGAAACGATGACGCCGCAGTGGTACGGGAGTTCACAGTCGCCTTCCTGACTGCTGATTGGGTGATTGAGATTCCTGAACAGATGCACATCACCATGGAGGCTTGCTGCGAGCGGGAACTGCGGCGGGACCTCAACAATGCGGAGGCTCGCTTCAGCCTGGCTCAACTGCGCATGGCAAAGAGACAATATGACCTACCCCGCGTTATCCGCGAACTGGACTTGATCATCAAGCAGCGGCCAGCCGAGCCTCAGTTCTGGAGCATGCGGGGCAGCATGAAGGCCTGTGCAGGGAGGCTGCCTGAGGCTGCTGAGGATTTCTCAGCAGCCATCCGGCTGGGAGGCGGGCCAGAGGAATGCGATCCCGAGTTCCTCTATCTGAGAGGAACTGCAACAAGGGCAAGGAGCAGCGGCGGTGGCAGTGCGTGCAGCCCTGCTGCCTCAGACCTGGAGACGTTCCTGCGTCGTGCCCCGCGGCGACACAGGAACGTGCCCATGGCCTTTTACACTAGGGCAGAGATGGAATTGAGGCCGGGACGTCAAGACATTGAGGCGATGAAGGCGTGGTACGCTAAGGGACTGGAGGCAGAGGCAGAGAGGTTGCCCATTCACCCGCCAGTGGACTCGCCTGCCAAGGTCACCCTTGGAACCTTCATCAAAGTCATGGGGACTTCAGGAAACAAAAGAAACAGCGCCCTAAACCCCATTCCTACCAGCTCCAGGCCTAGCCTCGGCTTGCGCAGTGTTCTCGATGGATCTGCCAGTGGTGTTGCCGGATCTGTCGGATCTGCCGGAACTACTGGCAGGGCGGGTTGCAGCCACTGTGGGCAGATGGCTACGTCGGATCTCAAGCCCAAGCGGTGCACGAGGTGCGAGCGTTCCTGGTACTGCAATAAGGAGTGCCAGACGGCTCACTGGAAGCAGCACAAGAGTGTGTGCAAAGCTTGACGTCTAAGGACAGCGTTCAGTCAGCCGCAGTTTAGAAGGCTGGCAGGCCAGGCAGACTGATGTTGGGATGCCGGGGCTAAAGCACCCCACAGGATATACATGTCAATGACATTACACCTCTGGGCCATGGTGCAAAGGCTTAGCCGCATGGGCGCCCGACTGTCTGGTCGGAGGAAAAGAAACTAAAGGCTAGAGGCTACCACCTGCATGTAGGGTACTCGGTTAAATGCACCGCATGACCTTTATGTCTCCCACCATGTGTATACTTGTCTGGGACATGTTGCTTGTGCGCGGAACACAAGGTGGTTCTCGGTGTTTTACTGGAACCATGTTTCCTTTCGCCTTACTGGATATTTGATTGCTTTATAGACGTTTGTTTATCCAGCTCTTGCACCTGTCCGGCTGTCCTGTCCATGAAAGGGTTCCTCATCTGCAGTCCCTCGTAAAATTGAATCCTTTCTGCCAAAACATTTAACATCCCACCAGCCTGTTGAAGGCCTGAAGGCATATCAGTGGCGGAATTCTCCCTCAAAAATCTACCTCCTCCTTCCCTATGTTATATTAAAGTTACCCATTGTCACTCACCATCTTGCTCTAGTTTGTGTCACACTACTACTCAAACCCTCTGTTTTGGTAGGAAGAAAACCTACCAGTTTCAAGGCAAATGCATCATTTGGACAAGGCCCCTAAAATGATTATGGTAGGTGAATTGGTAGGTTAAAATCGGCCGAAAACGCGACATCTACCGATTTGCATTTTGGTAGGTTTAAATTTCGGTAGGCCCAGAACCTTCCGAAATAGGTACTCCTTGGCTACCATTTTTGCCCTGGTTGGCCTACCGATTGCCCTACTGTCGCTACCATATTTACCTACCAGTTATCATCATTTGGTCGACCATTTGTTGCTCTGATTGGCCTACCGATTCCTCTAATGTCGCTACCATATTTTCCTGCCAATTAGTATGATTTGGTCCACCAGGCGTTGCCCAGACTAGGCCGATTCATTGCGCTCCTTTTGGTATTAATTGGGATCGGCTTGCTGTACCCCCCTATGTAGGTGGGGCTGACTAATGATGTGCTGGCTATTTCAATAAACTGGTTTGCTCATCGCTTGCTGGAGGAATCAATTTGCAATGAAACAATTGCCAGGAGATCTATACCGGTAGAAATTAAATCAATATTTGACAGCTGTGGAATCTATACCGGTTGAAAAATTAAATCAATCTTTGACGGCCAGGAGATCTATACCGGTAGAATAATTAGATCAATATCAACGGCCACGAAATATATGCTGGTAGAATAATTAAACCAGTATTTGCTAGCAAGCAAGGAAATGCATGGCAAAGGAAACGAATAAATCATAAATAAGCGACCATTGTCAGACCATATCAAGCATTCACTTGTCATACGTGCCTTGATCAAATTCAAGAACAATCTGCCTAAGACAAAACTGCCATTGGCGCAACACCCCTTGCAGCTCCCTTGACACTTCATCAATGTCCTTCTGGGCCAGCCCCTGAAGGGGCTGGATCTCGTCATAGCCCAAGGTGACCAAGCTGCTCCAGGTTTTGGGGGTGCACCACGCCTGCGATTGGGAAATTAACACTTGATTCAAAGCATGGCTGCCGAGCAATGCATGGAATACGGGCTCATGAAATACGGGTAGGCGGGAAGGGCACCAAGAAACCATCTTCAAACAACGGAAGGGGTCAGCAGGTCAGGCACTGGGGTAATGGACATCAGTAGGCAGGGCAGGAGGCAGTTCACAGGTAAGGCAGGATGGCAATTCATGGGTAGGGGTCAGCAAGGCAGTGCAGGTCATGAGGAAAACTTACCACAAGTGTTGCAACCTGGCCGATGCCAATGAACACTAGCTGTCCCGGCAGGTCGTAGCTCTCTTCCACCGGGAAAACAACCACTCCAGGCTGAAGCAGTCCCTTGACACATGATGCTTGCCCCAGCCAGCCAGCTGGAGCTGCGGGCAGGCCAAGGGGGGGTCACCGAGGGGAGCACCGGTGAGGAAAGACATGCTTTTAGGCGGGCCCTTGTTGAGGCGGCCGTTGTTAGCAATGAGGTCTTCAACCGTAAGCATAAAATGTCGGCACGTCGGTATAGCAGGCAGGCAAGTTGAAGGGCATGTACATTTAAACAGGCACCCTACATGGTAGACAAGCACGCCACATGACACGTTCGTGCGTTGTCATGGCGTGCTTGCCTCATGGTTGGCGTTACATGGCAGTTAGTCAGGTACGCTTACGCTTGTGGCCACCATGTTGCATGGTTAACAGGCACAAAGCCATGGCAAGCATACTTCATAGCATGTACGCTTCATGCACGATACGTTAGGAATGCTTCATATTACGATTTTTAGGGCATGCATGCTCCATGGTTTTCTCGTTCTCAAGCAGATCACTATTCATGATCCATCATATTGTCAAGTAATCCACTTACCAAATTTTAAGGGATACATGCTAAAAGGCAGTCGGATTGGATCGCTGGATCGAAGGCAGACAAGATACCAGTACCGGGAAACGGCAGCGAAGAAGGAAGCATAGTGTTAGCGTCAGCGAATGGGATCTACAATCGCATGATGCAGTAAAATTCGGGGGCAACTGGGTATAGGCTTTTCGCGTTCATGGCAAGTCAAAGACGCTGGCAATAACCGACCAGCGCTCGTCAAACTTCTTGAAAGACAAAGTGTGTGTATGTGTATAAAACGAATGCTTTCATTGCAAGCGCCCAAGCTGTCCATTCATGACGAACCACTGCGCGTTTGCCCATGCCGGTGATAACATGTACGGCATAAGGGCATGCCGAGCTGGTTTTCACAAAGTCGAAAATATTTGAACTTTCGTCACCCCTGATCGTCATTATGCCGCTCTAATTCCAAGCTCTGTTTGAACCTTTTGTGTGGTGCCTGTCCCACATTTTTCATCATTGATAAAATCCCTGATAGAACGCAGGCATTCCGCTTGATGGTGGACATACTCAGAAGCTAAGTGTTGGAATGTATTGAGGCGGGTCATGTATACGAACGGTGCCTTGACATATGTGCATCACAGCGCATGCCCGACCGCCAATACGGTAATCTGGGCTCATGTTTTGATCATTAGATGTGGACCTCTTCTCTTCAACGACCAAGCTACCGTATGTTCACGATCTGCATATGCCTCACTGGCAGGCACATGACATATGCATTTGTCAATACCGTATTGTACGGGCCGTTCCCAACACATTTATTTCTCATGAGTGTCATGACATGATGAGTGATGACTTGATGATCTTGAATGCAAACTTCTTTCTTCTTCCCTCAAGCTCCCACAACCTTCTACCTCATGGAGTTATTTCATGCACATCAGCCTCCTCAGTATGGTGACATGCATAACTTACCATGACAGGCCACGCATTTTAGGGTTTGCACTCTGCTTGCATGTAACCTTGCTTGTTCCCTTCATGCATGCAGTCCATGCATGTTTGTACCCTTGCATGCATCCCTTTTCTGCTACCCCTTACATGCAACCCATGCATGCATGTACCCTTGCATTCATGCATGCACCATGTCTGCATGTAGCCCTTACGTGCACCTCTTACATGCACCCATGCATGCGACCCATTCATGCATGCATGTACCCTTGCATGTATTCATGCGAATCAGGTTTCCCCGACAAACCCTTACCCCCTGACGAACCCTTATCCTCCCAATTTCTAGGAGAGTTTGACGCAAGCACCGACATGAGAGCTCGGATAATGAAGAAGATAACGCGTGAACGAACAAGCGATAGATGGCGCAAGGAGACCCATGGTTCGTACCCATGGTTCATACTCTTGGTTCGTACATTGGTTCAGACCCTTGGTTCAGACCCATGGTTCAGACCCTTGGTTCAGACCCATGGTTCAGACCCTTGGTTCAGACCCTTGGTTCAGACCCATGGTTCAGACCCTTGGTTCAGACCCTTGGTTCAGACCCATGGTTCAGACCCTTGGTTCAGACCCATGGTTCAGACCCTTGGTTCAGACCCTTGGTTCAGACCCATGGTTCAGACCCTTGGTTCAGACCCATGGTTCAGACCCTTGGTTCAGACCCTTGGTTCAGACCCATGGTTCAGACCCTTGGTTCAGACCCATGGTTCAGACCCTTGGTTCAGACCCTTGGTTCAGACCCATGGTTCAGACCCTTGGTTCAGACCCATGGTTCACACCCTTGGTTCAAACCCATGGTTTAGACCCTCCTACTCCTGATGTCCTACCACTCATGCTCCGACCGCACCTGCCTTTGCCGCTCCTACTCTTACCGCTTATGTTCATACCGCTCATGTTCTTGCCCCTACCGCTTATGCATATACCACTCATGTTCCTACTATTCCTTCTCCCGCTACTGTTCCTCCTACTACCGCTCCAACTTATACCGCTCCTACTCCTACTGCTCCTCTCTCTGCTGCTCTTACCGCTGATGCTCCTGCCGCTCCAGCTCCTACCGCTCAGTCTACTTCCGTTCATGCTTCTCCCACTCTCGCTCTTACCGTTCCAGCTCTTACCACTTCTGCTCTTCCCGCTCTTACTCCCACCGATCCTGCTCTTTCCGATCTTGCTCCTCCCTCTCATGCTCATACCGTTCCTGCTCCTCCCGCTCTTGCTCTTACCCTTCCTACTCCTACCGTTTCTTCTCACACCGCTCCCGTCCCTACAGCTCCTAGTACTCACGCTCATACCGCTCATACTTTTACCGCTCATGCTCCTACCACGCCTGCTCATGCCGCTCATGCTTCTGCCTCTACCACTCATGCTCATGTCGTTCCTGCTCATGCCGCTCCTACTCATCCAACCCTTGCTCTTACCGCTCATGCACCTACCGCTCCTGCTCATACCGTTCCCGCTCCTCCCGCACTTGCTTTTACCGCTCTTGCTCTTACCATTCCTGTTCCTACCGTTCCTGCTCAAACTACTCCTGCTCCTACCACATTCTCATGTTCTTGCTCCTCCATCCCTTGCTCTTACCGCTCATGCTCCTACCGCTCATGCTCCTACCGCTCCACCTCATACCGCTCATGCTCCTCCTGCCCCTGCTCCTGCCCCTACCGCTTAAACTCCTACTGCACCTACCGCTCATGACGCTCATGCTCCTACCCCTGATGTCTTGCCACTCATGCTCCTACCGCTCATGCTCCTATCGCACTTGCCCCAACCGCTAATGCTCTTACCGCTTCTGCTCCTACCACTCAGAATGCTCTTGATCCTACCGTTCAGGCATATGCCACTCATGCTCATACCACTCCTTATCCTCCCGCTCCTCCTCTTGCCACTACCGCTCATACTTAAACCGCTCCTACCCCTACCTCTCCTCCCTCTCCTGCTCATACCGCTGATGCTCTTGCCGCTCCTGCTCCTCCGCTCTTGCTCCTCCAGGCCTTGCGCTAAATGGTCATGCTCCTACCGCTCCACCTCATACGGCTCATGCTCATACTGCCCATGCTCCTGCCCCTACCGCTTCTACTCCTACTGCTCATACCGCTCATGACGCTCGTGCTCATACCCCTGATGTCTTGCCACTCATGCTCTTACCGCTCATGCTCCTACCACACCTGCCCCAACCGCTAATGCTCTTACCGCTTCGGCTCCTACCGCTCAGACAGCTCTTGCTCCTACCGCTCATGCATATACCACACATGATCCTACCACTCCTTCTCCTCCCGCTCCTGCTCTTGCCACTACCGCTCCTACTTAAACCACTCCTTCTCCTACTGCTCCTCCCACTCCTACTCATACCGCTGATGCTCTTCAGCTCCTGCTCCTCCAGCCCTTGCTCTTACCGCTCATGCTCCTACCGCTCCACCTCATACCGCTCATGCTCCTACTGCCCCTGCTCCTGCCCCTACCGCTTCTACTCCTACTGCTCCTACCGCTCATGACGCTCATGCTCCTACCCCTGGTGTCTTGCCACTCATGCTCCTACCGCTCATGCTCCTATCGCACTTGCCCCAACCGCTAATGCTCTTACCGCTTCTGCTCCTACCGCTCAGAATGCTCTTGATCCTACTGTTCATGCATATGCCACTCATGCTCCTACCACTCCTTCTCCTCCCGCTCCTCCTCTTGCCACTACCGCTCATACTTAAACCGCTCCTACTCATACTGCTCCTCCCTCTCCTACTCATACCGTTGATGCTCCTCAAGCCCTTGCTCTTACTGGTCAGGCTCCTACCGCTCATGCTCCTACAGCTCCACCTCATACGGCTCATGCTCCTACAGCCCCTGCTCCAGCTCCTACCGCTTCTACTCCTTCTGCTCATACCGCTCATGACGCTCCTGCTCCTACCCCTGATGTCTTGCCACTCATGCTCTTACCGCTCATACTCATACCGCTCCACCTCATACCGCTCATGCTCCTACTGCCCCGCTCTTGCTCCTACCGCTTCTATTCCTACTGCTCCTACCGCTCATGACGCTTCTGCTCCTACCCCTGATATCTTGCCACTCATGCTCCTACCGCTCATGCTCCTACCGCACATGCCCCAACCGCATTCTACCGCTCATGCATATGCCACTCATGCTCCTACCACTCCTTCTCCTCCCGCTCCTGCTCTTGCCACTACCGCTCCTACTGAAACTGCTCTTACTCCTACTGCTCCTCCCTCTCCTCCTCATACCGCTGATGCTCCTGCTGCTCCTGCTCCTCCGCCCCTGCTCTTACCGCTCATGCTCCTACCGCTCAACCTCATACCGCAGTCCCATGTATGTGTGCTAGCGGCCCCGTTGTGCGCAGTCCCATGTATGTGTGGTGGCTGCCCTGCTGTTTGCAGTTCCATGTACACGTGCTAGCGGCCCCGCTGTTTGCAGTCCCATAATGTGTGCTAACGGCCCCGCTGTTTGCAATCCCATGTATGTGTGCTAGCGGCCCCGTTGTGCGCAGTCCCATGCATGTGTGGTGGCTGCCCCGCTGTTTGCAGTTCCATGTATGTGTGCTAGCGGCCCCACTGTTTGCAGTCCCATGTATGTGTGCTAGCGGCCCCGTTGTTTGCAGTCCCATGTATGTGTGCTAGCGGCCCCGCTGTGCGCAGTCCCCCCTCTCCACAGCACACTCTCACCCCCTCAGCCACCAGTCCCCCCTCTCCACAGCGCACCCTGACCTCCTCCGCTAGCAGTCCCCCCACCCCCAGCGCACTCTGACCTCCTCCGCCACCAGTCCCCCCTCCCCCGAGCGCACGCTGACCTCCTCTCCTACCAAGCCCCCCTCCCCCAGCGCACCCTGACCTCCTCCGCCACTTGTCTTCCCTCCCCTAGCACACTCTTAACCTCCTCCGCCAGCATAGCCAGCAGTCCCCCCTCCCACCAGCGCATTCCGACCTCGTCCGCCACCAGACCCCCCTCCCCCAGGGCACTCTGACCTCCTCCCCCACTTGTCTCCGCTCCCTCCAGCGCATTTTGACCACATCCACCACCAGCCCCCCCCCCCCCCCCCTCTGCACACTCTGACCTCCAGTCCTCCGCCACCAGTCCCCCTTCCCCCCAGCGCACTCTGACCTCCTCCGCCACCAAGCCCCCCTCCTTCCAGCGCACCCGGACCTCCTCCGCCACTTGTCTTCCCTCCCCCCTCCGCACTCTGAAATCCTCCGCCAGCAGTCCCACCTCCCCCAAGTGCACTCTGACCTCCTTCGCCACCAAGCCCCCCTCCCCCCAACACACTGTGACCTCCTCGGCCACCAAGCCACCCTCCCCCCAACGCAATCTGAACTCCTCCGCAAGCAGCCCCCCCTCCCCCGAGCGCACTCTTGACCTCCTCCGCCACCAGTCCCCCCTCCCCCTAGCGCACTCCGACCTCCTCCGCCACCAGCCCACCCTCCCCTAACGCACTTCTCCGGTCTCGTACGCCACCAGCCCACCCTCCCCCCACCACACTCTTGACCTCCTCCGCCACCAGTCCTCCCTCCCCCATGCACACTCCGACCTCCTCCGCCACCAGCCCCCCTCCCCCATCGCACTGTTGTCTCCTCAACAGCCCCCCCTCCCCCCCACGCACTCCGACCTCCTCCGCCACCAACCCCCCCTCCCCCAGCGCACTCCAACCTCCCCCGCCATCAGCCCCCCCTCCCCCCCGCGCACTCCAACCTCCTCCGCCACCATTCCCCCTCGCCCCAACACACTCTGACCTCCTCTGCCTCCAGCCCCCCTCCCCCCAGTGCACTCCGACCTCCTCCGCCACCAGCCCCCCTCCACCCAACACACTCTGACCTCCCCCACCACCAGTCCCCCTCCCCCCAACACACTCTGACCTCCTCTGCCTCCAGTCCCCCCTCCCCCCAGCGCACTCTGACCTCCTCCGCCACTAAGCCCCCCTCAACCCTGCGCACTCCTGTCTCCTCCGCCACCAAGCCCCCCTCTCCTCAGCGCACTCCGACCTCCTCCGTCACCAAGCCCCCCTCTCCCCATCGCACTCTGACCTCCTCCGCCAACAAGCCCCCCTCTCCCCAGCGCACTCCGACCTCCTCCGCCACCAGCCCCCCCTCCCCCCGCACACTCCAACCTCCCCGCAACCAAGCCCCCCTCCTACCAGCGTACTCTGACCTTCTCCACCACCAAGCCCCCCTCTCCCCAGCGCACTCCGACCTCCTCCGCCACCTAGCCCCCCTCCCCTAGCGCACTCCAACCCCCTCCACCACCAAGCCCCCCTCCCCCCAGCGCACTCTTGACCTCCTCCGCCACCAGTCCCCCCTCCCCCATGCACACTCGGACCTCCTCCGCCACCAGCCCCCCTCCCCCATCGCACTCTTGTCTCCTCTACAGCCCCCCCTCCCCCTCGCGCACTCCGACCTCCTCCACCACCAGCCCCCCCTCCCCCAGCGCACTCCAACCTCCCCCGCCACCAGCCCCCCCTCCCCCAGCGCACTCTGACCTCCTCCCCCACTTATCTCCGCTCCCTCCAGCGCATTTTGACCACCTCCACCACCAGCCCCCCCCCTCTGCACACTGACCTCCAGTCCTCCGCCACCAGTCCCCCTTCCCCCCAGCGCAATCTGACCTCCTCCGCCACCAAGCCCCCCTCCCCCCAGCGCACTCCGACCTCCTCGGCCTCCAGCCCACCCTCCCTCAGCGCACTTCTCCTGTCTCCTACGCCACCAGCCCACCCTCCCCCCACCGCACTCTGACCTCCTCCACCACCAGGCCCCCCCTCCCGCCAGCGCACTCCAACCTCTTCCGCCACCAGCCCCCCATGCCTCCAGGGCACTCCAACCTCCTCCGCCACCAGTCCCCCTCCACCCAACACACTCTGACCTCCTCCACCACCAGTCCCCCTCCCCCCAACACACTCTGACCTCCTCTGCCTCCAATCCCCCCTCCCCCCAGCGCACTCTGACCTCCTCCGCCACTAAGCCCCCCTCGACCCAGTGCACTCCTGTCTCCTCCGCCACCAAGCCCCCCTCTCCACAGCGCACTCCGACCTCCTCCGTCACCAAGCCCCCCTCCCCCCGTCGCACTCTGACCTCCTCCGCCACCAAGCCCCCCTCTCACCAGCGCACTCCGACCTCCTCCGCCACCAGCCCCCCCTCCCCCAGCGCACTCCAACCTCCCTGCCACCAAGCCCCCCTCCTACCAGCGCA
Organism: Limnomonas spitsbergensis; assembly: GCA_037349105.1. Lineage (NCBI taxonomy): Eukaryota > Viridiplantae > Chlorophyta > Chlorophyceae > Chlamydomonadales > Limnomonas > Limnomonas spitsbergensis. The sequence goes on along the minus strand of JAYJMM010000019.1, from coordinate 1,431,324 downwards.
CTCTGACCTCCTCCACCACCAAGCACCCCTCTCCCCAGCGCACTGTGACCTCCTCCGCCACCAAGCCCCCCTCCCCCAGCGCACACAAACCTCCTCCACCACCAAGCCCCCCCCCCCCCCAGCGCACTCTTGACCTCCTCCGCCACCAGTCCCCCCTCCCCCATGCACACTCCGACCTCCTCCGCCACCAGCCCCCCTCCCCCATCGCACTCCTGTCTCCTCAACAGCCCCCCCTCCCCCCCGCGCACATCCGACCTCCTCCGCCACCAGCCCCCCCTCCCCCAGCACACTCCAACCTCCCCCGCCACCAGCCCCCCCTCCCCCCCGCGCACTCCAACCTCCTCCGCCACCATTCCCCCTCGCCCCAACACACTCTGACCTCCTCTGCCTCCAGCCCCCCCTCCCCCCAGCGCACTCCGACCTCCTCCGCCACCAGCCCCCCTCCACCCAACACACTCTGACCTCCTCCACCACCAGTCCCCCTCCCCCCAACACACTCTGACCTCCTCTGCCTCCAGTCCCCCCTCCCCCCAACGCACTCTGACCTCCTCCGCCACTAAGCCCCCCTCAACCCTGTGCACTCCTGTCTCCTCCGCCACCAAGCCCCCCTCTCCTCAGCGCACTCCGACCTCCTCCGTCACCAAGCCCCCCTCTCCCCATCGCACTCTGACCTCCTCCGCCACCAAGCCCCCCTCTCACCATCGCACTCGGACCTCCTCCGCCAACAAGCCCCCCTCTCCCCTGCGCACTCCGACCTCCTCCGCCACCAGCCCCCCCTCCCCCCACACACTCCAACCTCCCCGCAACCAAGCCCCCCTCCTACCAGCGCACTCTGACCTTCTCCACCACCAAGCCCCCCTCTCCCCAGCGCACTCCGACCTCCTCCGCCACCAAGCCCCCCTCCCCCAGCGCACTCCAACCCCCTCCACCACCAAGCCCCCCTCCCCCCAGCGTACTCTTGACCTCCTCTGCCACCAGTCCCCCCTCCCCCATGCTCACTCGGACCTCCTCCGCCACCAGCCCCCCTCCCCCATCGCACTCTTGTCTCCTCAACAGCCCCCCCTCCCCCTCGCGCACTCCGACCTCCTCCACCACCAGCCCCCCCTCCCCCTCGCGCACTCCAACCTCCCCCGCCAACAGCCCCCCCTCCCCCAGCGCACTCTGACCTCCTCCCCCACTTGTCTCCGCTCCCTCCAGCGCATTTTGACCACCTCCACCACCAGCCCCCCCCCTCTGCACACTCTGACCTCCAGTCCTCCGCCACCAGTCCCCCTTCCCCCCAGCGCACTCTGACCTCCTCCGCCACCAAGCCCCCCTCCCCCCAGCGCACTCCGACCTCCTCCACCACCAGCCCACCCTCCCCCAGCGCACTTCTCCTGTCTCCTACGCTACCAGCCCACCCTCCCCCCACCGCACTCTGACCTCCTCCGCCACCAGGCCCCCCCTCCCGCCAGCGCACTCCAACCTCCTCCGCCACCAGCCCCCCATGCCTCCAGCGCACTCCAACCTCCTCCGCCACCAGTCCCCCTCCCCCCAACACACTCTGACCTCCTCCACCACCAGTCCCCCTCCCCCCAACACACTCTGACCTCCTCTGCCTCCAATCCCCCCTCCCCCCAGCGCACTCTGACCTCCTCCGCCACCAAGCCCCCCTCTCACCAGCGCACTCCGACCTCCTCCGCCACCAGCCCCCCCTCCCCCAGCGCACTCCAACCTCCCTGCCACCAAGCCCCCCTCCTACCAGCGCACTCTGACCTCCTCCACCACCAAGCACCCCTCTCCCCAGCGCACTGTGACCTCCTCCGCCACCAAGCCCCCCTCCCCCAGCGCACTCAAACCCCCTCCACCACCAAGCCCCCCCCCCCCCCAGCGCACTCTTGACCTCCTCCGCCACCAGTCCCCCCTCCCCCATGCATGCACACTCCGACCTCCTCCGCCACCAGCCCCCCTCCCCCATCGCACTGTTGTCTCCTCAACAGCCCCCCCTCCCCCCGCGCACTCCGACCTCCTCCGTCACCAGCCCCCCCTCCCCCAGCGCACTCCAACCTCCCCCGCCACCAGCCCCCCCTCCCCCCAGCGCACTCCAACCTCCTCCGCCACCATTCCCCCTCGCCCCAACACACTCTGACCTCCTCTGCCTCCAGCCCCCCCTCCCCCCAGCGCACTCCGACCTCCTCCGCCACCAGCCCCCCTCCACCCAACACACTCTGACCTCCTCCACCACCAGCCCCCCTCCCCCCAACACACTCTGACCTCCTCTGCCTCCAGTCCCCCCTCCCCCCAACGCACTCTGACCTCCTCCGCCACTAAGCCCCCCTCAACCCTGTGCACTCCTGTCTCCTCCGCCACCCAGCCCCCCTCTCCTCAGCGCACTCCGACCTCCTCCGTCACCAAGCCCCCCTCTCCCCATCGCACTCTGACCTCCTCCGCCACCAAGCCCCCCTCTCACCAGCGCACTCTGACCTCCTCCGCCAACAGTCTTCCCTCCCCCCAAATGCTATAGATGGGCCCTAGTGGCCCACTTGCTCTATAGATTTTGGTTTAACTCTTTAATTCCCCTTCTTTAGCCCCCACTCCCCATTTCCTTTCTTTCATCATTCCCTCCTTCCCCTAAAACACCATCTCGATGTCCTCTGTCCAATGAACCTCCACCCGCCCTACGAGTGTGGCTTTGCCTGCCCTTATAAAACAAGGATTGCTAAAAAGTTAAATGAGGGACATCATGTCGATTGACTGGATTGTTTGCTATTTGTCTGCCCCATTTGTAGCAACTTGGCTCACTTGGCATTTTTGTAGGGGCTGGACAATAAATGGCAGGTTTTGAGATCTTTGGTAGGGGACTAGGCAAGAAATGGTAGGTACAAGCCAATTCTGGTAGGTCGGGGAATCATAGCCCTAATTTTTGGTAAGTTGGCTGAAATCGGTAGGAAAACCTACCAGTTTTGACACCACCTACCTACCAAAACAGGGGGTTTGAGTAGTAGTGTCATCACATGTCAGATTAGGCAGCAAATGGCACAACAGCTTGACGCCCCGATTGTAATTTATAAGGATACAGTTAATACAATTTGCAAAGTAAATGAAGTACACCGTGTGGGCACCCAACCATCTTGCTAGATCACGCTCAACCATCAGAAGCCTAGAGGCGGCTCAAGTAAAAAAAAAAGTAACGGAATTTTTCTTTTGCATAACTAAAAATAGGACTATACAGCAATAAAAAAAATGCATAGCATAACTAAGAGAAAAAAGATGCTTAGCATAACTAAGGGTGACAAAAAATATGCTTCAGCCTAAAAACGGCAACTGACATGCAGGAGGAGACAAAAACCAAACAGGAAACCAGGTAGGGATCTGCATGGACTGGTAAAAGTGCGTACAGTACACCAGAAGGTCAATGTCATAACACTACTGGGCCCTGCTCAAAAAGGCTCGGCCGCATGGGCGCCCAACTGTCCCGTTAAAAGAAAAGAAACTTAAGGTAAGAGGGAAAGAAGGAGAAGAACACAAAGGACTAAAGGAGAAAGAAATCCCCCCCCCCAAAAAAAGAAAAGACAGCCCGAAGTATCTATGCCCCTCTCAAGCCTACTTATTCCCCCATAAGGCAAAAACAAGCAACAATTCTAGGCCTCGACAATGCTTGCAACGTCCTCAACAAAAGGCAGAGCCTCCCATCCAAGCCTGCCCTGGTACACCAAAAGGTATGGCCCCCACCCGCAAAGACACAGCTCGCACATTAGAAGCCATAAGGCCCAAACTACCCAGAGGCCCTCACAACAAAAAGCAAGAACGCAAACATGACACACACAGCCTAATATAGGGCCGAGTCAGGAACTGAGTTCAAGAGGGGGCAAGGAGGGACCACAGGGTTTCATGTATAATGCAAAGCATGTCAATGACGGTACACCTCTGTCATTCGGGCTTGAGAGAGGCAGGAATACTTCGGGCTGCCTTTTCCTTTTGGGGGGTGTTTCTTTCTCTGTTGTGTTTTTCTCCTTCTTTCCCTCATCTTAAGTTCCTTTTCCTTTTTCCCAACGGTACAGTTGGGCGCCCACGCGGCTAAGCCTTTTTTTGAGCAGGGCCCAGAGGTATTATGTCATTGACCTCTGTCATCCATACCCAGAGATTGAATTATTGAACCCGCCATCCACGCGATTTTCTCCCCCCTGTCTAGATCGCCGGGTTCCATGTTCGTATCCCCTCACATAGGAGGATGGTATGGCTGCACCATGGCACTGGCTGTGCATGGGACCTGAAATTGAGCTTAGGCACTCCCTACCAGCCCCACGTGGCCGAGCGTTCAGCACTCAGCAGGGCCCAGCGGGCCATGGTAGCCATGGACGTTACACCTCTGCCTAGGCCCTGCCCTCAAGGCCCAGCGGGTATGCACCGTTCTAAACCTCTGGGCCATGCTAAAAACGCGGCCGTGTGAGCGCCCGACAGTTTGTCCATATGAAATAGAATAGCATAAGAAGGATTATGCTGTGGTATAGGCTTCGCAATCTGGCGCCAGATGCTCTAGTGGCATAGCGAAGCCTATATCACAGTATCACACCAGATTATGCTGAGGGCCTTATCGAAACGCGACACTTGAGAAGACATGGTCATGGCTGACCGCTGACCTGTGCATAGCCGAGTTGTGTAAAAGAGCAGGAGCACCAGTCATGCTGATGAATTAAGTCCCCCCAGACTCGATTCATTTTATTTCAAACTCTTCCTCCTTCCCCCCCCCCAGCCCCCTTGTGTTTGTTCCCTTCAGTTAGGTGCCCACGTGGCCGAGCCTTTTTTAGCAAGGGTAGGCTCAGAGGTGTAACGTCATTGACTTGGTCCCCCAACAGCCTGAAGCACCAGTGTCTGACCCGCCCAAAATTGTGAAGCCTCAGGCTAGGATGCTGCTCAACGCGGTGGCGGCCACCGGCATGCTGCTGCACACATGCCGCAAGGGAGACCTAGGGGACGCGACCTTCCTGGCAGCTACTGGCCGGTCCCTCGTAGACCACATCGCTGTGCACCACTCCGTGTTGGGGCAGGTGCAGGATAGTGCGGTGCTGCCCACCGGATCGGATCTCTCGGATAATAGGCCGGTAGCGGCCACCCTCAGGCCACCCGGAGACAGCAGAATCGATGTGGGGGGGAGTCAGCCAACAGTTGGCCAGCCAGCGGGAAGGAGCAGAACAATCCTGAGTTGGAAAGCGGACAAGGCAGCAATTTACAGCGGAGCACTGGCCGGAGATGAGCAGGGCCTACAGCGCTCCAGAGCGGCCATTGCGGCGGGTGACGATGAGGAAGCTGCAACAACACTCATGGCCGCAGTTTGGACTGCGGCCGAAGCGGCGGGCATGACACACGTAGCCAGGCCACATGGCCAGCGCGGACAACATCAGCGTCCCCTATGAATGAGGAGGTTCAGGTGGAATGAGCCAATGAGGAGGTTCAGAAAGCTTAAGCTGAGCTACAATCGATGTCGTTGAGCAGTGCCTCGGGTCCGGAGCGCAAGACAGCCAGGCAGCGGTACAAGTCCACAGCACGCCGCCACCGCCGGTATTACTCGCGCCACGTGGCCGCGGCTATAGCGGACAGGCTGCAGCATCATGACAACAACGTCTTCCGAGAGCAGCTGCAAGAGAAACGGCAGGCCTGCCCCACCACGGCAGTCTCCTCCCAGAGGTAGGAGGCACACTTACGGCAGCAGTTCGCCGCCATCACGCCCCCTTGCGTTGCGGCGGCACAGCCAAGTCTGTCACCTGTCAGCATGCAGCATGATGCCCTAGGCGTGACGGCCGAGCAGCTAGCCTTTTGCTTTGATAAGGCTATTTCCCGCATGCGCGTGCATCCCACGGCGGGCCTCGAAGGTATGGCAGCGCCCTTCATCAAGCTGGCCTTAGTAGACGATAGCCCTGAGGGGGAGCAGCGGCACGTCCTTAGTGACCTGCTGCATGAGTGGATGGCTTCGATGGTGGTGCGGGGGGGAATGCCTAGTGCCTGGCAGCCTGTCCGTATTCAGCCTATCTACAACAAAGGCGACCTCCTTGAGCCCGGTAATTACCGACCCATTGCCATCACCAGCGTGTTGCACCGGCTATATGTTAGCATGCTCACCGCCATCACTGATCAGTGGGCGCGCTTGCACGCGCACATCGCTCCTGAGAAGTTTGGATTTCAGCGGCACTTCTGGCAGCTTTCCTTTTAAGACATGCAGTCCATGCACAGCGGGCAGCCGAAGGCCGTGGCAAGCTGCAGGTGGCCTTTGTTGATTTTACCACAGGAGCAGCTTTGGCGGCATCTGTCAGAGCACCTTCGCATGCCATCAGACATGGTGCGAGCTGTGCAAGCGCTATATAACGGTGCCGTCTACACGCTGACAGATGGCCTTAAAAGCACTGACCCTGTCCCTTGCACCCGCAATGTCAAACAGGGCTGCCTTCTCAGCCCCCTCCTCTTCAGCCTTTATATCAGCGACCTGCCAAGCACGATCGCAGCCCTGTGTCCGGCAGAGAGCATTGCGCTGGGGGCAGGGCGGCGGCTCAGGTGCCTCTTATATGCGGATGATCTCTCCCTGCTAGCCAGCAGCCCGGCAAGACTACAGCGCATGCTGCACGCCCTGCATGAATATGCGGCGGTCAAACAGCTCCAGGTCGACGTCAGCAAGACAGGAGTTTGGCAGCCGCTTAGCAGCGCAACGCCGACAGCCAGCCCATGTCTGCGAGTACGGCTCAGATAGGACAGTGTTGAAGCGTGTCCAAGAATTCAAATTATTGGGCACCTTTCAACGCGAAAGCGGCAGCATGAGGAAGGTCATTCAAGGTAGACAGGCGCCTCTGGCTACCGCGTTGCATCGCCGCATGGCCGCCAGACCGCCAGGGTGCGTTTGAGGCATCATTTGCCTACGTGCATCCAGCTAGCGGCTGTCTATGCAGCGCCTGCGGCGAACTACGGAGATGTGGTGTGGGCTACCGGTCACCTCCAGCCGCAACACTGCCTCCGGAGCAGGATGCAGTCAGCCTACTTCAGTACTTGCGCCAGGCTGCGGGGCTGCCGGCCTCTGCTGCCAACTGGGGGGTTATGAGGGAGTTGCAGATCCAGCCGTTACAACGCGCCTGGTGGCAGCACGTGCTCCGCTTCTACAACGCAGCAGTCGCACCAGCAGCACAACAAGACAGCCCACTCATGGCAGCATGCATAGCGGCCGACATGCAGCTCGCACTTCGACAGAACACCAGAGGGCGCACATGGTGCGGTGAGCTGATGGAGGCATTGCAGGAGTTGGAGCATGGAGCAGCTGTACCCAAACTGTGTGAGGCAGTCTCTGACCTGCAGCCGCTTCCCATCCCAGAGGTGCCACACCTAGTGGACGCGGCCTACAAGCAGGTGCAGCTTCAGGCGACTGGCGGAGGAGAACCCAGGGACCCCGCCACCGAGCACATGTCTGCGGGGGGATTAGGACTTTTTGTTTTGTTTTTGAGGGGGTGTCTTTCCTCTCTCTCTTTAGTTTCCAACCTTACTGTTGGACGCCGGCGCGGCCGAGCTTTGCAGCCTGGCCCAGTGGTGTAACGTCATTGACATGTCTGCGGCCGCCTACCGCGCGCTTGATTCCAGTCTACGGCAAGCTAGGAGCCGCACCAGTGATAGGGCATGCGCTTGTGTGCGCACAAACTCATGGCTGCGGCCCGGTGCGTTTAGCACGGCGGACACGAGAGGACGGCGGAGGGTCAACAACGTAACAAAAGCTGTTGCCAGCGGTGTTTGGCAAGGGGAGATGGCGAGCATGTGGAGGATGCGCGGCATGTCTGCTTCTAGTGCCCTTGCGTGAAGGAGAGGCTTAGGGAGAGACAGGCCCCCCGGAGGGCGCCATAGACTTTCAACAGCTGTATTGGGTGTGAGGCTCTGACTTTTGTTGAGGACGTGGTAGGCATTGATGAGGCCTAGTTTGTAGCTGTCCCACCGGGACAGTCAGGCGAGCACGTGACCAAGCCTCTTTACCTTTTTAGCAGGGCCCAGAGGTGTAATGTCATTGACCCGCAAAACGACCCACTCTCTCCCCCAATCCAGGTCGCCGGGTTCCATGCCCGTGCCCCCCTCACATAAGAGGGTGGCATGGCTGCACCACTGTCATGCCTTTGCATTGCAGCTGGATTTGAGCTTGCCCATCGAGTTCCACACGACCGGGCGTTCAGCAGGGCCCAACCGGTATGCATCGCTCTAAACCAGTCAATGACGTTACAACTCTGGGCTCCCCTGGTGTAACGTCATTGACCTCTGGTCCTTTGTGCCCCACTCTAGAACAGTATATCTAGTGCTGTCCAGGTGATAACGAAAATGCAGCCTGACCTGTTGTTGATGCAAACGACAGGGCAATAGAAGGACGCTCTGTTACGCACCGGGGAATGTAAGTGCAGCAAAGACAACGAGCATGGGGACTGACTAAAAGCATGCCTCAACTAGCACATCGAGTAGCGGTCGAGCAACTAGTCTTGGACGGGCAACAACTTGAAAACCAGTCCCATCACGATTGGCACATCTTGCAATCTTTATTATGGGTATAGACAATGCAAGCCATGATGTCTCTAGGAATCTCTCTGTGTTCCATGCTAAAATGTGCGCCAACAAAATGCATTTCCACTCATTTAACTCTTGCATGGCATACCGTAGTTCAATGCAGACGCACATTTGAATATTTCACCACGAAATCTGCCACTGGGCCAATAAAGCAGAAACATCAGAGAAGACCGCTGAGAGCGAGGCTGACAGCATCCTCCTGTACTTGCTGCCTGATGATAACGGCGTGGATGTGGCTGCGGCCCCAAGCTGCCTTGTTTCTCCAACCCCCACGCCCTGGTAGAGTTAATTTTATTTCTTTCCTAGGTATCATCCGTAAGTCCATGACGTTACACCTCTGGGACCTTCTCAAATAGGCTCGGCCGTGTGGGCGCCTAACTAAAGGGCATCATCCGTTAGTGATCGGTGTCAACGGCGATATAACATGGTACACAGACCCCATTCTCATGAAAATTAACAAGCTACTGAGTGAAAAAATACGGTACAGTACTGCCAAATGGTACGGTGTAGGTACAGGTGCAATGCTGAGGTAAGGGACACGTAGGATGATGGGAAATTCATGCACATGGGCCCCGACTGGCCCTCGAAAGTCACCATGCATATTGCACTCTGCTCACGGAAAACTGAATGGTAAAGCAGTGATCCAGTCCGTGCACAAACAGTACAGTGATGAAACAAGCCATCCCCTATGCATGGGTCCAAATAACACCCAAGAGTCACTGACCATGCATGCATGCCGACATGCAGCTTTGCCATGCAAAAGACGACGGCACCCTGTCCCTGGCCGTTATGGCCACTGCACGACAAAGGGTTACATACACTTTGCATCTGGGCCTAAACGTCCGCACCAGGCAACGGCGAGCACCGGTAAACAAATCATTCACAACACTGGCTACCGGTATGTGCCCCTTGCTATTCGCGGAAACATATTCGCGGAAACCTATTCGCCGAAACAAGCCCACTTCTTATCTTGCGCCACGCACACCAAAAAAAGCTGGAATCTGGAATCGACATTAAGAGACCACCTCCAGCCTCTGGGCACCACAGCCACTGGACCTCAACCCTCAAGACCCCCACAGTTGCCAGACAGGCCAGCAGAAGCTGAGGGACTGATCCAGGCCAGCAATAGCTGAGCGCCGGAGTCGGGCCACGAGTTGCTTCGCGCCTGAACTAGGCCAGGGGCTGGTGAGCGCCTGAGCCAGCCCAGCAGGGTTCTATTCACACATAAGCCAAACCTCGGCCCTCACCAGCCTTCGAGCGCATCACGACCGGAAGCTCAACCAATAATGGCTGAGCCAGCCCCGGCACCCCCCGCATAAGTTCATGACACAAGAACAATTTCTATATGTTACAATGTGGCCCGTCACCACAAGAACAAGCATGCGAGTATTTTTCTCAGCCCAGCATCCTCCAAGCCACGCTTGGCCGATGGCTGTGGAGGTCATGTGCTCGTGTGCTCAAGCCCCGGGTGGCATCCCGCCCCGCTGCACCTGCCCGACCCGGGCCGCCACCTGCGCCTTCCCGTACTCCCCACTTATCTCACCATGGAAAGGGGACATGGTGGCGCCACCCCTGTCCAGTCCGCTCTCCAGGCTGCCTTTGGCCGCCCCTGGCCGCCCTGCCGAGGTCCATTCCGCGGTCCAGCCGATTCCCCGCTGCTGAGGGACCCTTTCTGAGAATCAGGATGCCAACACTGACATCCATGAAAAGGAGATGTGATGCCACCGGTGTCCAGTCTGTTCTCCGGGCTGCCCTGGCTGCCCCGTAAAGGCCCGAGCCACCTCCCTGCCGTTCCCCACTGAGGACCGTCCCGGGATTTAAAATACCACCACCGCGACAATCAACAGAGATGAGGGAACGCCAACACCGTCCAGTCATCAATCAGACCAATGCCCCCCCTCTGCTGCCCTGCCCCGCAGCCCGACCAAAAATGGAGCCAAAGGGTCCGCACAGGGGCAACCCCTGCTTCCCCGCTCCCCAGCCGCGGCCCCAGCAATCAGGATTTCACCAAATAGATCATCTCAAGGAGACGGCGACACCACCAACGTCGAGTCATCATCCGGGTCAGTGCGCCCCCCTGCCGCCCCGCAGTGGATCGCGCCGCAGGTCCTCTCAGGAGAGTCCCCCCTTTTCCCCGCTCCCCAGCCCAGGATTTCACCACACAGATCTTCTCAAGGAGACGGCAACACCACCACCGTCCAGTCATCATCCTATCCAGTGCCCTGCCCCGAAGCCCCGCCGTGGATCGCACCGCAGGACCGCTCATGGATGTCCCCCTTTCCCCGCTTCCGCTCCACCGCAACTCCAGCAATCAGGATTTCACCACACAGATCATCTCAAGGAGACGGCGACACCACCACCATCCAGTCATCATCTGGGCTGCCAACACCCTTACCGCCCCGCGCCTCAGCCCCGCCGAGGGCCGCCCCGGGAATCGGAATGCCACCCGAAGCCGCCCAGCTGACCGAAACATCCCTGCCGACTGCGGCAGCGAGATCCCAGCCGCCCTCCCCGCTCCTCCGCCCAACTTGGCTGCTGGACATGGCCCGGGCAAATCCTGTCTCGTAGTCAAACGGGGCGCCTGATGAGGGGGGGGGCGACAACATACCGACATGTTAGACCTAGACAACCAAGGGCTTATGGTTTATGGTTTAGGGTTAAGGGCTTAGGGCTCAGGGTTGTGGGTTAAGGGCTTAGGGCTCAGGGTTTAGGATTAAGGGCTTAGGGCTCAGGGTTTAGGGTTTTGGGCTTAGGGCTCAGGGTTATGGGTTAAGGAAATATTATGACTACCGGTAGTCTAAACAAACTAAATATTTAGACTCAAAAGTCACCACGTCGAGCCGTCGGGTCCTAGACAGTGCAGTCTCTAGTCAAACGGGGCGCCTGATGTGGGGGGGGCCGACAGATACCACGGTGATACGGTCTAGACATCCACGTGACATTCACTATCATTGGCATCACATAACAAACTAGATATTGAAACTCTGAATGGTCTCCACGTCTAGCCGGGGACTCAGAATGTCAAGACAAGGAGCTGACCCCTCAAAAATCCACCCCTACATCTCACCCTCCTCCTCCAGCCCTCCCAATGCCACTCCTAACCCTCACACATCTAATCCTAGCCCTCACCCTCATCCTCCAGGTCCACATCATGCCCTCCAGCCGGCAGCAGCAGTGCCTGGCGCACACGCCCCTCCTCGCTCAGCTCCTCCTGCCCCAGCAAGATGGCGACCAGCACATCCGCCTCAGACGCCGCCGCCGCCAGCGCAGGGATCGCCGCACCGCCCGGCGCCAAAACAGCAGCCGCGCCGGCCAGCGCCGGGGAGCCGGCGTCAGCACCCACCAGCCCTGCGGCCACATCAGCCGCGGCGTAGCTTTCGACTGACGCAACGAGGCTGCCGCTGCTGCTGCCGCTGCCGGCCGCCAGTGGCTGCAGGGCACCACCCAGCGCTCGTCCATCACCGCCCGCTCTGTCCCCCCGAGGCTCGTCGACCCCCGCCCCAACCACCACCGCCTGCATCCCGATAGCAGCGTCTCTGCCCTCTAGATCCAGATCCTGGTCCAGATCTAGATCCAGCACAACTCCACTGCTGCAGCTGGTTCGGGCCGTTCTGGGGCCTGCCTGGGGCACCTCAGCGGCAGCCGGCATGCCCGTCACTGTTTCCCCAGACGAGCCACCATCAAGCGGTGCAGCATCAGACCGTGCTCCAGAGGAGATCAGACACTCCTCCTCCTCCTCTTGTGCCGCGTCCTCGTCCTTCAGTTCCGAGGCGGCCATGGCTGCGGCGCCCATTGTCACCAGCCTCACACTTCGCTTGGCCAGCTGCTCCCTCTCCAGCTCGATCTGCGCTACCCCCCCCCCTCGCTGCTGCTGCTCAGGCTGCGGTGCGCTAATGGTCAGCCTCGACACGTTTTCCTCCTCATGCTTCCTCTGTAGCAGCTCCTGATACTCCTCCCAAGCCTCCTCCTCCTCCTCCACCTCCCACTGTGCCGCAGCTGCCAGCCGAATCTGGACCTCATCCCATTGCTCACCCTGCAGACGCGGCTGCCCACTTTCTGCCAAGGCTAGCAGAGCCGCATCTCTGCAAGGGACCGCCCCATCAGCCTCAGCCTCATCAAGAGCCTCAGCCCCCGCGTCGGCGTCAGCGCCCTCGGCAAGCACAGGCGGAGCCGCATCCAGGCTCACGACCACACCACAGGACCTTGCCTGTGCGTCAGCCTCGGCGCCAGAAGCGGGGAAATGAGTAATCTCCGGGACGTCATCCAGAGAGGGAATCTCTGCCTCTGCCACCGCCCCCGCCCTCGTATCAGCTGCGACCTCTGCCTCAGCCTCAGCGCCGGTGCCCTTGCCTTCACCCTTGCGACCGCGTGCGCTGAGGGCCGCAAAAGGCGATGCGGCCCTCCCTCCCCTCGCCTCCTGGAGAGGCTGCTCCTGCAACCCCTGCCCCTGCTTCGCCTCGGCATCTGGTGTCCTCATCTCGGCCTGCAGCTCCCGCAACTCCTCCTCGATATCGTCGTACTGGCAGGCATCCTACATCGGGGAGGTGTGAACAGCGTGGGGCATACTACCGGTAATGGAAAGTGCATATCAGCTCCTTCCTGATATCGTACTGGCAGGCATCCTACATCGGGGAGGTGTGGGCAGCGTGGGGCATCATAATGGAAAGTGCACAGCTCCCGCAAATCCTCCTCCTGGATGTCATTGTACTGGATGGCAGGCATCCTATACAAGAGGTGTGCGCAGTTGTGAGCCCTGTACTGCAAACTGTTGGCAGTTGTGGGCCCTGTACTGCCTAGTGGGCCCTGTACTGCAAAGTGTTGGCAGTTGTGGGCCCTGTACTGCAAAATGTTGGCAGTTGTGGGCCCTGTACTGCCTAGTGGGGCCTGTACTGCAAAGTGTTGGCAGTTGTGGGCCCTGTACTGCCTAGTGGGGCCTGTACTGCAAAATGTTGGCAGTTGTGGGCCCTGTACTGCCTAGTGGGGCCTGTACTGCAAAATGTTGGCAGTTGTGGGCCCTGTACTGCCTAGTGGGGCCTGTACTGCAAAGTGTTGGCAGTTGTGGGCCCTGTACTGCCTAGTGGGGCCTGTACTGCAAAATGTTGGCAGTTGTGGGCCCTGTACTGCCTAGTGGGGCCTGTACTGCAAAATGTTGGCAGTTGTGGGCCCTGTACTGCCTAGTGGGGCCTGTACTGCAAAGTGTTGGCAGTTGTGGGCCCTGCACTGCCTAGTGGGCCCTGTACTGCAAAGTGTTGGCAGTTGTGGGCCCTGTAATGCCTAGTGGGCCCTGTACTGCAAAGTGTTGGCAGTTGTGGGCCCTGTACTGCCTAGTGGGCCCTGTACTGCCAAGTGTGCCCTGCTGTACTGAGCAGTCCAATTGCATCTCGGGGGTAGAGGCACAGCTACAAAGGACCACAACACCAACATGCTGCGGCCATGCCGTGATCATCAATTCATCGGGCCCTGCATCTTGTCACAACAGCAACTGGGCAATCCAATTGCACCTCAGGGGCAGAGGCGCAGCCACCAAGGCACACAATACCAACATGCGACGGCCACCGTTCCTCCAATACACAGATTTCGAGCATGCTTTCTCCCATGCGTGCAATGGCAATGGCCATTTCCTCATTGAGTTCTCACACCAGCCAACGCCTCCAACCCCCTCTACTATCGAGCTTTGGGAGTATATGCAAAAACTTGAATCCATCGGGCCCACCCACGCATGAGAATGGCGAACCACCCATGCCTAAGGAAGACCCCAAACCCTTGTGCCTTACCGATCCTCCTCCTTGAAGATTCGCTGGGAGGTATCGCCCAAGCGGGTTCCCTCACAATCTGTTCCGTCACACTCTCCCCCCTGAAGCCCTCCCCCCTAAATTTCAGCAGCTGACAGGGCGTCCGCTCATCTACTCCAAACAACAGCCCCTGATACCTCCTTGAGCCCCACCACACATCCTTCAAGGTCTTCCTTCCTGCCCTAGCTACTAACCCCTTAATTTCACCCTTAACCCCCCCCCCCTTAATTTCACCCTGACCCCCCCCCTTAATTTCACCCTGACCCCCCCCCTTAATTTCACCCTGACCCCCCCCCTTAATTTCATCCTGACCCCCCCCCCTTAATTTCACCCTTAACCCCCCCCCCCCCCCCTTAATTTCACCCTTAACCCCCCCCCCCTAATTTCATCCTGACCCCCCCCCCCCCCTAATTTCACCCTTACCCCCCCCCTTAATTTCACCCTGACCCCCCCCCCTTAATTTCACCCTGACCCCCCCCCCCTTAATTTCACCCTGACCCCCCCCCTTAATTTCACCCTTACCCCCCCCCCCCCCCTTAATTTCACCCTTACCCCCCCCCCCCTTAATTTCACCCTGACCCCCCCCCCCCCCTTAATTTCACCCTGACCCCCCCCCCCTTAATTTCACCCTTAACCCCCCCCCCCCCCCTTAATTTCACCCTTAACCCCCCCCCCCCCTTAATTTCACCCTTAACCCCCCCCCCCTTAATTTCACCCTTAACCCCCCCCCCTTAATTTCACCCTGACCCCCCCCCCTTAATTTCACCCTTAACCCCCCCCCCTTAATTTCACCCTGACCCCCCCCCCTTAATTTCACCCTTAACCCCCCCCCTTAATTTCACCCTGACCCCCCCCCCCTTAATCACATATACCTGCATGCAGGGCATCAGCTTTTCTGCTCTAGATGCCACCTCTGCCAGCCGGGTGCTGATGGCGGCCACACGGGCCATGTGGAGCTCGACCTGCAAGGCACAAGGGTTCAGGGTTTGGGCGTTTAGAAGTTGGCGTTTGGGAAACAGGGTTTGGGCGATTAGAAGTTGGCGTTTGGGAATCAGGGTTTGGGCGTGTAGAAGTTAGAGTTTGGGAATCAGGGTTTCGGTGTCTTAAGGCCAGCTTTCAAGGTTTTGAGGGGGTATGAATATAAAAGGGGGGCATGATAACCCGGGCCATCTGAAGCGCCGCCGGCAAGGCACAAGGGTTTGGGGTCTATGGTCGGAGGCTTTGGGGTTCAGGGTTCAAGCTTCAGGGCTCTCGTTGTCTGCAAGGAGGGCAATTAAGCAGGCCATGTGTAAGCTCCACATGCAAGAACAGGGAACGAAAAGGCAGGGGGGGTGGGGGGGAGTGGTGTGGGAAAAACTACCATGTCACCACCGGTACACCTACTTATCTTACCCACCCTACACCCATCCTGCCCACCCCCCCACCCACACATGACACGTGACACCTTCACATTTTTAATTAATTATTTTATTTCCACCCAACCTGTCTTAGCCCCCTCCCCCACCCCCCTCATTGAGTTTGTATTCCCATGCCATTGGACATCTACCCCACCAGTCACAGGCCCCCCCCCCTCCCCCCCCCCCACACACACCTGTCACTTCCCTTTCACAGCCCCCTCCCCCACCCCCCTCACTGAGTTTGTATTCCCATGAACTTGGATATACCCCACCTGTCACAGGCCCCCCTCCCCCCCCCCCACACACACCTGTCACTTCCCTTTCACAGCCCCCTCCCCCACCCCCCTCACTGAGTTTGTATTCCCATGAACTTGGATATACCCCACCTGTCACAGGCCCCCCTCCCCCCCCCACACACACACCTGTCACTTCCCTTTCACAGCCCCCTCCCCCACCCCCCTCACTGAGTTTGTATTCCCATGAACTTGGATATACCCCACCTGTCACAGGCCCCCCTCCCCCCCCCACACACACACCTGTCACTTCCCTTTCACAGCCCCCTCCCCCACCCCCCTCACTGAGTTTGTATTCCCATGAACTTGGATATACCCCACCTGTCACAGGCCCCCCTCCCCCCCCCACACACACACCTGTCACTTCCCTTTCACAGCCCCCTCCCCCACCCCCCTCACTGAGTTTGTATTCCCATGAACTTGGATATACCCCACCTGTCACAGGCCCCCCTCCCCCCCCCCCCACACACACCTGTCACTTCCCTTTCACAGCCCCCCCCACCCACCCCCCTCATTGAGTTTGTATTTCCATTCCATTGGATATCTACCCCACCTGTCACAGGCCCCCCTCCCTCCCCCCCCCTACACATAAACACCTACCACCTCCCTTTTACAGCCCCCCCCCCCCCCCACACACACACACCTCCACAAGATTGAATTTCCATTCCATTGGATATCTACCCCACCTGTCTCAGCGCTGCTTCCCGGTGCTCGGTGCCTTTACGTCCTGCCTCCAGAGCACTGCCCGTCACACCCAGATACCTGAAAGAGGGTGGCAGCAGGAACAAAATAACTTGATTTGAATGTGGATGCAAGCTATCATAGTATGCAAGCTATCATAGTATGCAAGCTATCATAGTATGCAAGCTATTCATAGTAAGCAAGCTATTCATAGTATGCAAGCTATCATAGTATGCAAGCTATTCATAGTATGTAGGCATCGGCAATATACTTTACATGCCCCGCCAATGTAAAGTATATAATATATATATCATATATATAGTATATAAAGTCAGAAAAAAGTGGGCCAAAGTAAAAAAAAATAGAGGTCTGGATTCAGCTTAATCAGGGCATTCAGAATCTGCAGCTAACTCGTCCCATCTAAGAAAGCTAAGTCCTCAAAACATAAAAACACTGTATTTGTTTGACGCGGATCACGGGTTCGAAAAATGGGGCAGGTCTGGTCCAGAAGTTCAGTTTAAGTACCACTACATGATTACTAGATATACATTTGAGTCTCATAGCATGACTGTTCCGAAGTTATCAAGTCAGTCGGAGTAATAGTTCAGAGAAACCTCCTCGTGCTGAACCTCCTTGACCTCGCCGTCGTCACGGTTCGCCTTGACATAAATCAGCTTCTCAGCCCGCGCGATGCCTAGGCGAGAGCGGCTACTGGTGTATGTCCGCCCCCATGCTGACCAGTTCCGCTGGACCGATTGTTCCAAACTCGCTTATCTTATTCAGCTCGGCACACAAAGCCGCAGGCTCCCACTCGGTTCCTAAGTGCAGTTGCTTGTCATTGTCGAGAAGGATAGATCGTTTCACTTTCTCAGGGGCAATTCCAGGTAACACGAGTATTATTCGAGTATAGAATCGGACGAGAAAGCATGCGCTTGTCTCACAAGTAGCCCACAGTAGCTGAAATGCCGTATTTCCACGTTTTCAGTCGCGACATTCGGGATTTTCGCGACTTTATATAAAGTATATATGATATGCCGAATTCGAATATACTTTATATAATATATAATATACTTTATATACTATATAATATTATATAATATTGCCGATGCCTAATAGTATGCAAGCTATCATAGTATGCAAGCTATCATAGTATGCAAGCTATCATAGTATGCAAGCTATCATAGTATGCAAGCTATCATAGTATGCAAGCTATCATAGTATGCAAGCTATTCATAGTATGCAAGCTATTCATAGTATGCAAGCTATTCATAGTATGCAAGCTATTCATAGTATGCAAGCTATTCATAGTATGCAAGCTATTCATAGTATGCAAGCTATCATAGTATGCAAGCTATCATAGTATGCAAGCTATTCATAGTATGCAAGCTATCATAGTATGCAAGCTATCATAGTATGCAAGCTATTCATAGTATGCAAGCTATCATAGTATGCAAGCTATCATAGTATGCAAGCTATCATAGTATGCAAGCTATCATAGTATGCAAGCTATCATAGTATGCAAGCTATTCATAGTATGCAAGCTATCATAGTATGCAAGCTATCATAGTATGCAAGCTATCATAGTATGCAAGCTATTCATAGTATGCAAGCTATTCATAGTATGCAAGCTATCATAGTATGCAAGCTATTCATAGTATGCAAGCTATCATAGTATGCAAGCTATCATAGTATGCAAGCTATCATAGTATGCAAGCTATTATAGTATGCAAGCTATTCATAGGCCCATCTTGCACTGTTTCCTGAACCCTCACGCCACTGCGGAAGGTAGTTTCCTTCCTTTCTTCAGCGCCCACCTGTCACAGTAGTCCGCCACCTTGGTCTTGGCCTCCTCCAGCTGCTTCCGCACAAACGAACGAACGTGCGAGGAGATGGCGCGCTCGGTGCTGGCCACTGCCGCGTCCACCATCGCCACAAAGTGTGACGCAACCTGATGAGTGGGTGCATGGAAAAGAGTGACGCAACATGGGCAACCATGTTGGGACATGGGGATTCAAAGTGGGTTGCATCTGCACAAGTGTAGAAGATGGCGTGTTCGGTGCTGGCATCTGCAGCATCCATCATAGCCACTAAGTCCTGAGCCGCATGTGTGGAAAAAGTGGCAAAAAGAGGGCGGTGGGTTGGTAAAAGAGATGCGACCGGGGCAGTACATAAATAAGTGTGATGCAACATGGGCAGGGTCCATGCCCCACCGGAAAAAGTGTCCAGCCAGCACATCTGGTTAAGGCCCGTTACTCCAGCGCCCTCCGCACACTGCCCCCTACAGGATCCATACCCCACCGGAGCCCAGCCCGCACAAAAGGCCATCTCGCTTAGAAGGGTCGAGCTTTCGCAACATGTCCCCCCCCCTCAACTCCACTGCTCTAACCCTGCCCCCCTAAAGGATCCACACCCTAACGAGGGCCCAGCCCACACAAAAGGCCGGCTTGCACAGATTCCCAGCCTGCTTCCGAGGGCCCAGCTTGCTCATGGGAGTCCAGTCCTCGCCTTGGGTCCCACCTCGCACCTCCCTCCCACCCTGCCCCCCTTTAATCCTTACCCCCCCCACACAACCCTAGGCCCAGCGCTCACCTCTGATGGTCGCAGTTCAAATAATGAAACAAAAGTACATTCAGGTCCACACCACATTCAGGTCCACACCTGGATCCAGCCCCCACTCAGAGCCCCGCATTCAGCCCTGGATCCCTGGAGCCCTGGATTCAGCCACCACATTCAGGTCCACACCTGGATCCAGCCCCCACTCAGAGCCCTGCATTCAGCCCTGGATCCCTGGAGCCCTGGATTCAGCCACCACATTCAGGTCCACACCTGGATCCAGCCCCCACTCAGAGCCCCGCATTCAGCCCTGGATCCCTGGAGCCCTGGATTCAGCCACCACATTCAGGTCCACACCTGGATCCAGCCCCCACTCAGAGCCCCGCATTCAGCCCTGGATCCCTGGAGCCCTGGATTCAGCCACCACATTCAGGTCCACACCTGGATCCAGCCCCCACTCAGAGCCCTGCATTCAGCCCTGGATCCCTGGAGCCCTGGATTCAGCCACCACATTCAGGTCCACACCTGGATCCAGCCCCCACTCAGAGCCCCGCATTCAGCCCTGGATCCCTGGAGCCCTGGATTCAGCCACCACATTCAGGTCCACACCTGGATCCAGCCCCCACTCAGAGCCCCGCATTCAGCCCTGGATCCCTGGAGCCCTGGATTCAGCCACCACATTCAGGTCCACACCTGGATCCAGCCCCCACTCAGAGCCCTGCATTCAGCCCTGGATCCCTGGAGCCCTGGATTCAGCCACCACATTCAGGTCCACACCTGGATCCAGCCCCCACTCAGAGCCCTGCATTCAGCCCTGGGTCCCTGGAGCCCTGGATTCAGCCACCACATTCAGGTCCACACCTGGATCCAGCCCCCACTCAGAGCCCTGCATTCAGCCCTGGATCCCTGGAGCCCTGGATTCAGCCACCACATTCAGGTCCACACCTGGATCCAGCCCCCACTCAGAGCCCTGCATTCAGCCCTGGATCCCTGGAGCCCTGGATTCAGCCACCACATTCAGGTCCACACCTGGATCCAGCACCCAATCAGCCCCCCCCCCCCCCACCTCCCCTCCCCATACTGCTGAACCCTGCCCTTAACTCTGATGGTCGCAGTTCAAACAACGACACAATAATACTGTCATATCTCCACACATTCAGGTCCACACCTGGATCCAGCCCCCACTCAGAGCCCCCCAACCCCCTCCCTCTACTGCTGAACCCTGCCCTCAACTTAGATGGTCGCAGCTTTAACAGCAAAATTGTACCGTAAGATCTCCACCACTTGCAGGTCCACACCTGGATCCAGCCCCCACTCAAAGCCCCCCAACCCCCTCCCCCCCACACACTCACACACACACACTACGCTCACCTCTGATGGTCGCAATTCAAAGACTGCCACCGAGTAGGTCTCCACCACAGTGCGAGTGCGAGGTACGGTCTCCCAGTACTGGCCTGCATCAGGGGGCACAACAGGAGGAGGGGTGAAGGGGGCAGGGTTAAGTGGGCAGGGCAGGAGGAGGGGTAAAGGGGGCAGGGTTAAAGGTCAAGGATTAGGGCGGCAGGGCGGAAGGAGGGGGGCAGGGTTAAGGGGGCACAGCAGGAAGGGCTGGTGTTACAAAGTTGACGCAACCACCCACAGCAGGAGGGGTTGGTGTTACAAAGTTGACGCAACCACCCACAGCAGGAGGGGTTGGTGTTACAAAGTTGACGCAACCACCCACAGCAGGAGGGGTTGGTGTTACAAAGTTGACGCAACCACCCACAGCAGGAGGGGTTGGTGTTACAAAGTTGACGCAACCACCCACAGCAGGAGGGGTTGGTGTTACAAAGTTGACGCAACCACCCACAGCATTTTGCGAAAGGGCCAGGCAGAGCGAACCGGGAGGAAACCACAAACGGAAACAAGCACCAGAGAACAGACAGAAACACCAGCAACAGAGGTGAAGGGGGCGGGGTTTAAGGTCAAGGGTTCAGGCGATAGGGCAAAGGGGGGGGGCAGGGCGAAAGGGGGGGGTCAGGGTTGGGGGGGCATTCGGGGCGAAAGGAGGGTTTCAAAGTTTCAAGGAGGGGTTCACAGCTCTGAAAGCCCTGATGAAGTCCCCTCCCCCGACCCGCCCTGAAGGCATGGACTTCTCACCTGATGGTCTGAACCTCTCAGGCCCTAATTAAGTCCCCCCCCCCCCCCCCCCCCCCCGGCCCTGAAGGCATGGACCCTGGGCATCACTTCAGCTTTCAAACCCCTCTCGCCCCCGCCCGCTCTGCCCTGAAGGCATGGACCTCTCCTCACCCCATTTGCACACGCCATCCCCATTCCTCAGCACCCGCTCCTGCGTCTCGCGTTGCGCCACTCGGATATGCTTCTCCTGGCTCTCACTCACACCTGCAAGGGGGGTTGGGGGTTGGGGGCTTGGGTCGGGAGGTTGGGGGGCTGGGTCGGGAGGTTGGGGGGGTGGGTTGGGGGGGTGGGAGGTTGGAAGGTTGTGAGGTCGAGGATTTGGGGGGTTTGGGAGGACGTATACTCGCATTGGCAGGTATTCGTACAGGGCGTACAACATCGCTTTGAAGGGCGTACAACATCGCTTTGAAGGGCGTACAACATCGCTTTAAAGGGCGTACAACATCGCTTTAAAGGGCGTACAACATCAATTTGAAGGGCGTACAACATCGCTTTTAAGGGCGTACAACATCGCTTTAAAGGGCGTACAACATCGCTTTAAAGGGCGTACAACATCGCTTTAAAGGGCGTACAACATCGCTTTGAAGGGCGTACAACATCGCTTTAAAGGGCGTACAACATCGCTTTAAAGGGCGTACAACATCGCTTTGAAGGGCGTACAACATCGCTTTAAAGGGCGTACAACATCGCTTTAAAGGGCGTACAACATCGCTTTAAAGGGCGTACAACATCGCTTTTAAGGGCGTACAACATCGCTTTTAAGGGCGTACAACACGCTTTTAAGGGCGTACAACACGCTTTAAAGGGCGTACAACATCGCTTTAAAGGGCGTACAACATCGCTTTGAAGGGCGTACAACATCGCTTTAAAGGGCGTACAACATCGCTTTAAAGGGCGTACAACATCGCTTTGAAGGGCGTACAACATCGCTTTAAAGGGCGTACAACATCGCTTTAAAGGGCGTACAACATCGCTTTAAAGGGCGCATCATACAGATACAGCGCCTTGGATGTGCTTCTCCTAGATCTCACTCACAGCCTGCAAGTATGCTGTTGCGGGGTCAGCGCAACCACCCACAGCCTTTTTCGACAGGGCCAGGCAGAGCGGACCAGAGCAGGTCGAGGGAGGGAGGGGGGAATGCTGGACGTATGCATGTGCTCATATGGCATGCATCATTGCTTCAAAATGTGAGTTTTGAAGCAAAGCTTGACTCTCCTACTCACCCCTGCTGATCAGGTCCTGTAGGTCTGAGTGGAATTCGTCGGCGGTAGGGGCCGAGAGCCGCAGCGAGACCGGCTCCAGAGCCACATCTAGGCAGGAGCCGATTGTGGACTCCACCTACAGGGCGCAGGAAAGCAGAGAGGTCAAAATGATGTGTATTTCATCGGATTATCGTTTACCCCCCCAAATGTTTTGAATACCATGTCAAGCGGATTGTGGACTCCACCTACAGGTCGCAGAAAGAAAGCAGAGAGGTCGACATGACATGCATTTCAGTGGATATGACACGCAAAGTTTTAGATCAAACTTTTAATTTGTGGCTGAAAAAACTGGTATTGACAATCGAACCCCCAACAGCATTAATTATGAGGGAAGGCAAAGCAAATCTATGCTCATGGGGAATGGAAGAAACACACACAAAGAATGGACGGAACAATGTCAAGATTCAAGGAGGAGGGTACATGTGGTGAGGGGAGGAGACGGGGCTTGTGGGGTACCACACCCGGTAAGAGCTGAAACGGGACTCCACCTGCGATCCGGTGAAAGCAGTTAAGATGTCATCACCGATGGAAGTGCCGACATGCGGAGAGAAGAGAGAGAGGGGAGGGGGACAAGACGGACTGCTCGCCTGCGTTTACCCATATATCAACATGGCGCAGCGCCCGCAAACAAGGGTTCCTGCAGGCGTACACCGCCAGCCCCTTCCCCCCCCCCTGGCTATCTAGAAAGCTTGCCCCTCCCGCCAGCCCCCCCCTCCCCCCCACCGGGGCTATTTAGAAAGCTTGCCCCTCCCGCCAGCCCCCCCCTCCCCCCCCCCCGGATATCTAGACAGCTTGCCCCTCCCGCCAGCCCCCCTCCCCCCCCCCACCGGGGCTATCTATACAGCTTGCCCCTCCCGCATGCCCCCCCCTCCCCCCCCCACCGGGGCTATCTAGACAGCTTGCCCCTCCCGCCAGCCCCCCCCTCCCCCCCCCACCGGGGCTATCTAGACAGCTAGCCCCTCCCGCCAGCCCCCCCCCTCCCCCCCCCCACCGGGGCTATCTAGACAGCTTGCCCCTCCCGCCAGCCCCCCCCTCCCCCCCCCACCGGCTATCTAGAAAGCTTGCCCCTCCCGCCAGCCCCCCCCTCCCCCCCCCCACCGGGGCTATTTAGAAAGCTTGCCCCTCCCGCCAGCCCCCCCCTCCACCCCCCCCCGGCTATCTAGACAGCTTGCCCCTCCCGCCAGCCCCCCCCCCCACCCCCACCGGGGCTATTTAGAAAGCTTGCCCCTCCCGCCAGCCCCCCCCCTCCCCCACCACCGGGGCTATCTAGAAAGCTTGCCCCTCCCGCCAGCCCCCCCCTCCCCCCCACACCGGGGCTATTTAGAAAGCTTGCCCCTCCCGCCAGCCCCCCCTCCCCCCCCCACCGGCTATCTAGACAGCTTGCCCCTCCCGCCAGCCCCCCCCTCCCCCCCCCTACCGGCTATCTAGACAGCTTGCCCCTCCCGCCAGCCCCCCCCTCCCCCCCCCACCGGGGCTATTTAGAAAGCTTGCCCCTCCCGCCAGCCCCCCCTCTCCCCCCCCCCCCGGCTATCTAGACAGCTTGCCCCTCCTGCCAGCCCCCCCCTCCCCCCTCAACCGGCTATCTAGACAGCTTGCCCCTCCCGCCGGACCCCCCCCCCCCCCCACCGGCTATCTAGAAAGCTTGCCCCTCCCGCCAGCCCCCCCCTCCCCCCTCCACCGGCTATCTAGACAGCTTGCCCCTCCCGCCAGCCCCCCCCTCCCCCCCCCCCCGGCTATCTAGAAAGCTTGCCCCTCCCGCCAGCCCCCCCCTCCCCCCCCCACCGGATATCTAGACAGCTTGCCCCTCCCGCCAGCCCCCCCCTCCCCCCCCCCACCGGGGCTATTTAGAAAGCTTGCCCCTCCCGCCAGCCCCCCCCTCCCCCCCCCACCGGGGCTATTTAGAAAGCTTGCCCCTCCCGCCAGCCCCCCCCTCCCCCCTCCACCGGCTATCTTGAAAGCTTGCCCCTCCCGCCAGCCCCCCCCTCCCCCCCAACCGGGGCTATTTAGAAAGCTTGCCCCTCCCGCCAGCCCCCCCCTCCCCCCTCCACCGGCTATCTTGAAAGCTTGCCCCTCCCGCCAGCCCCCCCCTCCCCCCCCCACCGGCTATCTAGACAGCTTGCCCCTCCCGCCAGCCCCCCCCTCCCCCCCCCACCGGGGCTATTTAAAAAGCTTGCCCCTCCCGCCAGCCCCCCCCTTCCCCCCCCCCCCGGCTATGTAGAAAGCTTGCCCCTCCCGCCAGCCCCCCCCTCCCCCCCCCACCGGGGCTATTTAGAAAGCTTGCCCCTCCCGCCAGCCCCCCCCTCCCCCCCCCCACCCGGCTATCTAGACAGCTTGCCCCTCCCGCCAGCCCCCCCCTCCCCCCCCCACCGGGGCTATTTAAAAAGCTTGCCCCTCCCGCCAGTCCCCCCCTCCCCCCCCAACCGGGGCTATCTAGAGAGCTTGCCCCTCCCACCAGCCCACCCCTCCCCCCCCCACCGGGGCTATCTAGAAAGCTTGCCCCTCCCGCCAGCCCCCCCCTCCCCCCCCCACCGGGGCTATCTAGAAAGCTTGCCCCTCCCGCCAGCCCCCCCCTCCCCCCCCCCACCGGGGCTATTTAGAAAGCTTGCCCCTCCCGCCAGTCCCCCCCCCCCCCCCAACGGGGCTATTTAGAAAGCTTGCCCCTCCCACCAGTCCCCCCCCCCCCCCCAACGGGGCTATCTAGACAGCTTGCCCCTCCCGCCAGCCCCCCCCTCCCCCCCCCACCGGCTATCTAGACAGCTTGCCCCTCCCGCCAGCCCCCCCCTCCCCCCCCCACCGGCTATCTAGAAAGCTTGCCCCTCCCGCCAGCCCCCCCCCTCCCCCCCCCCCACCGGGGCTATCTAGAAAGCTTGCCCCTCCCGCCAGCCCCCCCCTCCCCCCCCCACCGGCTATCTAGACAGCTTGCCCCTCCCGCCAGCCCCCCCCCTCCCCCCCCCCCACCGGGGCTATCTAGACAGCTTGCCCCTCCCGCCAGCCCCCCCCTCCCCCCCCCACCGGCTATCTAGACAGCTTGCCCCTCCCGCCAGCCCCCCCCCCCTCCCCCCACCGGCTATCTAGACAGCTTGCCCCTCCCGCCAGCCCCGCCCCCCCTCCCTCCACCGGCTATCTAGACAGCTTGCACCTGAAACCTCAACCTCGAACCAATATTTTCAACGAGTCCAGGTCTGTGATGAACTAATGATGCCAACCAACAGCTCAACAGTGGCCAGTGCTGGTCCTCGCCTCTTAACCTTACATCCTATACAAGATGTCCATGTGCTTTACGATACCAACTAACAGCTTGCGCTGGCGGATGCTGACACATGCTTTGAAACCCTGAGCCCTAAAACCCTAAACCCCATACCCCACACCTGTTTGGACAGCGCGTCTAGATGCTTGTTGATGCCGACCAACAGTTCACGGTGGCGAGTGCTGGTGCATGCCTCCAGGACAGCCCAGAACTCGCCCACCTCAGCATGAACCTGAAGCAGGACAAAATGGGGCCAGCTCATTCATAAGAACAGAGAGATGGGGTGGGAACATGCCTATAGGTGCGGCCCAACACACCAAAACCTCAATTCGGACCTAGACCAGTCAGGGCAGTCAGAGGCAGGGAACAGGCTCCAGGAATCGGTTATCCGACCTAATGCTTCAGCCGAATGAGTGGCTTCCTTGACCCTCAGGGTGTATTGTTTATCTACTAGCGGGAATGTTCCATACGTGTCCACCGTTCTACATTCTCAGTTTCAGAGGCACTCCGCCGTCCAGCCATCAAAGCGCCCATGTCACCTACCCGCTTCAGTCAGCACCCCAACCCCAAACTCCAAACCCTTAGCCCACCCACACCCACCCAACCACCACCACCACCAGCAGTTGGTATGTAGTTCCAGTAGCAGTACAACTACTCTCTCACCCACCCACTTACCGACCCACCCAGCATAGGAATCATTTCCTACCACCCACTTAAACCAGCAAACAGATTCCCAACACTTTATCAACAAGCACACTACCCGAGATCTGATCACCCATGCCAGCAGATGTTTGTGGAGCTCCAGTAGCAGCACAACCATTTCCAAGTATCCACCCACCCACCCAGCATGGTCTTCATATCCACCCTTCCATCCAGCATGGCAACAGCTTCCACCCACCCACCCACCCAGCATGGTCATCTCCACCCACCCACCCACCTGAGCCAGCAGATCGTCATGCAGCTCCAGCAGCAGCGCGACCATCTCCTCTCGGCTCCGAGACCTGCGGCCACCCACCGCCGAAGCCACACGATACAACCCGCCGCCGCCGCCTCCCTCAACCGCCTGCCAGTCACCGCCCCCTCCCGCCGCTACCGCTGACGTGGTGCTGAAGAAGGCGAGAAAGCGCTCGCGCACGCGCCGCCACTGGATCCCCCTCGAGCCGCCGCCGCCGGCATCCCCACGCTCTGCGGTCGCCGCGTCGTAAAAGCCGCCCTCGTCCAGCGTCTGGACGATCTGTGTGAACAGGCGGCCGCGCAGGGCCTGCAGCAGGCCACGCACCTGCAGCAAGAAGAAGCCGGGGGTGTCATAGAATGTTTGAACCCGGAGGGGAGCAAAATGGGGGGGGGGGGATAAAAAAATAAGCACCTTTATTTTATTTGAAATAAAGAAACAAAAAACTTTCCAGTAAGGAAAACAGGGAGAACACGAAATGGACATAAGAGGGAAAACAACAAAAGGGAAAATCGCCTTCAATAGATCGCCTTACTTTAACCACCGTGAAAGCAGCTGAATCGCAATGTGTAGAAACAGAATGACCCTGGGTGTGGCTGAATGACCCTGGGTGTGGCTGAATCACCCTGGGTGTGGCTGAATCACCCTGGGTGTGGCTGAATCACCCTGGGTGTGGCTGAATCACCCTGGGTGTGGCTGAATCACCCTGGGTGTGGCTGAATCACCCTGGGTGTGGCTGAATCACCCTGGGTGTGGCTGAATCACCCTGGGTGTGGCTGAATGACCCTGGGTGTGGCTGAATGACACTGGGTGTGGCTGAATGACCCTGGGTGTGGCTGAATCACCCTGGGTGTGGCTGAATCACCCTGGGTGTGGCTGAATGACCCTGGGTGTGGCTGAATGACCCTGGGTGTGGCTGAATGACCCTGGGTGTGGCTGAATGACCCTGGGTGTGGCTGAATGACCCTGGGTGTGGCTGAATGACCCTGGGTGTAGCTGAATGACCCTGGGTGTGGCTGAATCACCCTGGGTGTGGCTGAATCACCCTGGGTGTGGCTGAATCACCCTGGGTGTGGCTGAATCACCCTGGGTGTGGCTGAATCACCCTGGGTGTGGCTGAATCACCCTGGGTGTGGCTGAATCACCTAGGAAAAATTGGCCTTCAATAGCTGAGCCACCGTGAAAGAAGCTGAATCACACTTAAAGTAGATGAATGTCCCTGGGAGTAGCTGAATCTTCCTGCATTAAGCACTCACCTCATCCGTCACTTCTTCAGCGACGCGGTCAGACCCAGCCATGACCGTGTCAAAGGACTGGAGAGTCGCGCCCAGCTCGGCCTCCAGAAGTGTGGACTTCCGGGCCAGCGCCTCCACACCTTGCTGCAGGCAGCCGCGGCACAGCGTGGCCACGTTGCGCACCTCCTGAGAGAGGGTACGGCTTGAGAGTTCATGTTTTATGCTATGGAGGCCTCTGGAGGGTTGGAGGGGTGACACATTGCGCAGCTCCTGAGAGGGTACGGGTCACTAAAGAGTTCAGGGTCTGTGGCTTTGAGGGCCTCTGAAGAGTTGAAGGGGTGACACATTGCGCAGCTCCTGAGACATTCAAGGCTCGGGGATTTTGGATGGCAAGGTCTCGTGTTCAAGTCAGAGGCCCACCTGGGGCAGACGGGAGCTTCTGTCTGTTGTGGCCATCAGCTCACATCACAGGTTACTGGATTCAGGGAATTAGGAGCCAGTGTTAAAAATGAACCGAAACCTGAAACCTCATGCCGGCAGTGGATGGGAGGTGATGTGGCAAGCAATGGACAGCACAGGTACCAGTTTTAACTCAATTAAGAAACCCTATAACGTCATACCCCAGGTCCCCGAGCCCTTCCTGCAGTAGATGGGACGTGATGTGGCAAGCCATGGACAGCACAGGTATCAGGGTCGTAATTAACCCCAAAACCTCGTACCCCGAGATCCTAAGCCCTACCTGCAGTAGACGGGAGATGTCATCCACAGTGGCCAGCAGCTTCACCGCGCCGCCATGGGAGTAAAGGTAGGCAAGCACCTGGGTGCAGGATGCAGAGATGGGTCAAGGGGTGGAAGAGCAATATTTGTTTTTGCCGCGTGATTGCTGCAGGAGCACAGCTGCACCGCTCTGCCCCCGTGGTTGGAGGGGGGAAGGCAAGAAATAGTTTTCAAATGATTAATGCGTGCTTGGCAAGTTGGGGGGGGGGTGCAGGAAAAGTGTGTTTCGCGTGATTGCCACGGGATTGCCATATGACCGCCGCATGCTTGACGGCAGAAATAACCACTCGGTTGGGGGGATTGCAAGAAAATTCATTGATGCGTGCTCGTCCCATAAATGTCGCGTGGCCACCCAACAGCACATTGGCTGTGGCCATAACCTGCTGATATAGATCTGCAATATCTTCTAGATCTACATCAAGATCTGCCATGTCATCATACCTGCTGCTCTAGATCCATGAAACCACTGTCACCCAGCAACGCGATGGCTGCAGCCATGACCTGCTGACATAGATCTGGGACATCTTATAGATCTAGATCAAGATCATCCATGCCATCATACCTGCTGCTCCAGATCCATGATGCCGCTGTCACCCAGCAGCGCGTTGGCCGCAGCCATGACCTGCTCATTCCCGATGGCCGCCGCTGCTGCTGCGGCGCCCGCAGCACCCGCCTTCCCCCCCGAAAGGCCCTGCTTGACCATGGCCGCTCCAAACTGCCCGAACGAGAGGTTGAGGAAGCGGTCCAATGAAGGCTCGGTGGCGCGGCCAGTGAGGACGAGGCGGGACAGCAGGGCATTGCGTGCAGAGATGAGCACCACCTGATGGAAGGGGTGACGGGGGGCAGGAAGGTGAAGTGAGGAAGCAGTTTAGGGACGGCTCGGTAGCGCAGCCAGTGAGGACGAGGCGGGGCAGCAGGGCGTTGCATGCAATGATAAGGACCACCTGATGTAAGGGGTGATGGGGGGGCAGGAAGGTTAAGTGAGGAAGCAGTTTAGGGGACGGCTGGTTAGCGCAGCCAGTGAGGACGAGGCGGGACAGCAGGGGCGTTGCGTGCAGAGATGAGCACCACCTGATGTAAGGGGTGACGGGGGGCAGGAGGGTGAAGTGAGGAAGCGGTCCAATGAAGGCTCAGTAGCGCGGCCAGTGAGGATGAGGCGGGACCGTAGGGCGTTGCGTGCAGAGATGAGCACCACCTGATGTAAGGGGTGATGGGGGGGCAGGAGGGTGAAGTGAGGAAGCGGTCCAATGAAGGCTCAGTAGCGCGGCCAGTGAGGACGAGGCGGGACCGTAGGGCGTTGCGTGCAGAGATGAGCACCACCTGATGTAAGGGGTGATGGGGGGGCAGGAGGGTGAAGTGAGGAAGCGGTCCAATGAAGGCTCAGTAGCGCGGCCAGTGAGGACGAGGCGGGACCGTAGGGCGTTGCGTGCAGAGATGAGCACCACCTGATGTAAGGGGTGATGGGGGGGCAGGAAGGTTAAGTGAGGAAGCAGTTTAGGGGATGGCTGGTTAGCGCAGCCAGTGAGGACGAGGCGGGACAGCAGGGCGTTGCGTGCAGAGATGAGCACCACCTGATGTAAGGGGTGACGGGGGGCAGGAAGGTGAAGTGAGGAAGCGGTCCAATGAAGGCTCAGTAGCGCGGCCAGTGAGGACGAGGCGGGACCGTAGGGCGTTGCGTGCAGAGATGAGCACCACCTGATGTAAGGGGTGATGGGGGGGCAGGAGGGTGAAGTGAGGAAGCGGTCCAATGAAGGCTCAGTAGCGCGGCCAGTGAGGACGAGGCGGGACCGTAGGGCGTTGCGTGCAGAGATGAGCACCACCAGATACAAGAGGTGACGGGGGGCAGGAAGGTGAGGTGAGAAAGCGGTTTAGTGAAGGGGCAGGGCTGGGCACACTTAAAAAACTCCATGATATCCCCGTCCCCTCTCACCTGTTCCGGCTTAAGCCTAAATCCATCCAGGTGCAGCTGCTGCATAAACAGGGCGGGGCTGGCTGTACCCCCAGAGCCGAGCAGGCGTCACAGAACCCTTAACCCAAACACGAGATATCCCACACCCTGAACCCTAACAAGCTTAACTATGAATCTGAATGTCCCGAAGCCTGAAGCCGCCTAGATCCAGCTGTCCTGTGACCAGGGCAGGGCTGGATGCACCAGCAGGGCTGGGCAAGCTTCACAAACTCCATTATATCCTCAACCCCTCTCCTCAAGCCCCCTCACCTGCTCCGGATCCAGCCTGGACCCGTCCAGGTGCAGCTGCTGCATAAACAGGGTGGCGCTGGGCAAGCTTTATCCTGAACCCTGATGCGGTCAACCCCTCTCACCTGCTCCGGATCCAACCTAAATCCATCCAGGTGCAGCTGCTGCGTGACCAAGTTGGCCACATACTCCCGGGTCTCGTCCGGACCTAGACCCTCCGAGGTGGACATGGCATCAACCTGCAGGCAGCGTTCAGGGTTGAGGATCTTAGGGCTCAGATAAACCACGTACACCCGGGTCTCATCCGGACCTAGACCCTCCGAGGTGGACATGGCATCAACCTACAGTCAGGGTTCAGGGTCAAGGATCTTAGGGTTCAGGGTCAAGGTTCTTGGGGGTCAGGTTCTCATGGTTTAGGTTGGCTACGTACTCCCGGGCCCAAAGCCTGGCGCACCTTGTTAACCAAGAACAACAGGCCATGCACCAGGGTTCAGGTTCATAGGGTTCAGGTTCTCATGGTTTAGGCTGGCCACGTACTCCCGGGCCTCGTCTCGAACCAAACCCTGGCGCGCCTTGTTAACCGAGAACAACAGGCGATGTACCAGGCCCGCCCAGGCTGATGGCAATGCTGCAGCTAGATGTCAGCTACTTTGCTGCTCAGTTCTTGGCTCACGCGGCCTCAGATGCAGTTTGGCGTGCGTGGCTTGTGTTAGCGCCTTGTTAGCCACAAAGCACAGGCACTACCAGTCGCCAGGCCTTCCTAGGCTATCGGACGTGTAATATCTGGTTTTCAGTTACGGTGCAGGTAGCTGAAGCAACCTCCACTTTCTTCAACACACCAAAAGAAGCTCCTAGCTGTCGCGCACCTTGTTGACGACGAATAACGAGCATTGATCTGGGACCATCCAGGCTGCTGGGTAAAAAGCTTCCAGTGCATCTCAATTTCAGCTACATCGCCAGTAGCTGATACAACCTCGGCTTTCTTCAACTGAGGCGTTCCCAGTGCTTGCCCACCTTGAGTTGGTCATCATGATGATCAGACGCTGCGCTATACCCTCCCAGGCTGTTGAATCTTTTACAGCTGAATTTCAGTGGCCGACGCAACCTTGACTTTCTTCACCTTAGTCGTGCCTAGCGTTACGCACCTTCTAGACAACAAAGGACAGGCATTGATCCATGCCCTCCCAGGCTGTTGGACGTGTTATTGCCTGAATATCAGCTACATTGCACAGCTAAGCTGTAGTTGACACAGCCTTGAATGAAACTGGCCTGATGTTTGCACATCTTGTTCCCCTTTCAGAACAGACATTGCGCCAGGCCCTCCTAGGCTGTTGGGCGTGTTACAGCTGAATGTTAGCTATACACTGCCGCTAGCTGAGGTGCCTAGCGTTTTCGCACCTTATTCACCACGAAGAACAGGCGCTGCGCCAGGCGCCGCACCAGCTGGGGGTTAATGTCAGCTAGCCTCCTGAACATGCCAGCCTCCTCAGCAGTTTTCAGCTGCATGAACAGGGAGCAATGATAAGAGTCTTGGTCACACAAATCTGATATGTATGCGCGTGGTGTCTGGCATGTTCTCCCCTCAAACAAGCCGGCCTCCTCAGCGGTTTTCAGCTGCATGGACAGAGAGCTGTGCTCAACCTGATCAACAGTTTTTCCACCTGCCCCCCCTAATATCCATCTGCCTCCCCCCCCCACCCCCCTGCCCTTCACCTAGCCCCCTGCCCTGACCCTTCCCCCGCCATCCCCTGCCCCCTGCCCTGCCCCCTGACCGCCCTGCTTCGTTGACCCTGATCCCCTACCCTGCCCCCTGACCTGCCCCCTGACCCCTGTCCTGCCGCCTTGACGCTTATCCCCGGAAGTCACCTTGGTGTAGTCCAACACATACAATGCCGCGCTCAACCTGATCAACAGTTTTTCCACCTGCCTCCCTAATATCCATCTGCCCCCCCCTCCCCCCCCTGGCCCCTGTCCTGCCCCTGCCCCTTGATCCCCTGCCCTGCCCCCCGCCCTGCCCCCTTGACCTTGACCCTCTGCACTGACCTTGGTGTAGTCCAACACATACAACGCTGCGTCGACACCGCTCAGTAGCCTCTCCACCTGGAAGCGGAGCCCCTCCTCTCCCGCCTCATTGGGACCAGGAGTGTCCAACTGCAACAGACGGTGGTGTGGGGGGGGGGGGGGGGTCCAAGATAAGTGAACGAAATATGAACATTTGTATTTGAAATACCGGTAGGTGGATCAGCCTCTCCACCTGGAAGCGGAGTCCCCCCTCTACCGCCTCATTAGGACCAGGAGTGTCCAACTGCAACAGACGCCGGGTGTGGTGGGGGGGGAATGAGTCGATAAGATACGTTAGCGAAATATACGTCGGAAGATACGTCGGAGGATACGTTAGCGAAATATACGTCGGAAGATACATTAGCGAAATATGAACTTCTGCATTTAACTAGGTTGATCAGCCTCTCCACATGGAAACGGAGCCCCTCCTCATGGAGGGCAGGAGTGCCCAGCGTCAACAGGGAGGGGGGGGACGGCTCAGCAGCCGAGATTTGTGACACGATACAATTCCATCCATCAAACATGAAAATTATGCCAAGCTGGCATGGTGTATCCAGCTACTTGGGGGGCAACATAACAGCCGGGGATTGTAAGAGGGTATGATTTCGTGATTGTATAGCGTAGATTTGGTTTGCCTTCCCTCAGGTGTGAATGAACGATGCTTTTAATGCTGCCCTCGAGGCGAGCTATCGACCAAAACACTTAATTCCTGACAAAAAAAACTGGCGTCGAAACTCGATCATGAATAGATTTATGGATCCCACAACCCCCAACAACGTTAATTATGAGAGAAGGCAAGTAAATCTACAGCAGAGGATCCCGGTTTCATTGAGACTGGGCCTGTCAAAATGCAAGGCGAGGGGGGCGTGAGTGCAGCTGAGCAGCCGGTTTTCAACGTCAAAAAGAATCCCAGAGGCAGCGATAGTTCAGATGAGGACGCAGCCAGTCTCGACGTCAAAAGTACACAAAAGGGTTGGCTGGGGCTGCACTCACCAGGTACAGCTTGGCGCTGTCGTGCGTGTCGTACTCCTGAAGCGCCGCAACAGGCACGTGGATTTGGAGCATCCCCGGGTCGGCGGGGTGGCCGCGGCCGGGGTCCGCAGGCGACGGCACAGCGGCTGACCCACAAAATCCGCCGGCCCCGCAGAATCCGCCCGATGGTGGAGATGAAGACAGACCTGCCCACAAGCAGAAGGCGGTGAAGGTCGAGGGTTTTGGAGGGTGAAGGTCGAGGGTTTTGGAGGGTGAAGGTCGAGGGTTTTGGAGGGTGAAGGTCGAGGGTTTTGGAGGGTGAAGGTCGAGGGTTTTGGAGGGTGAAGCATATGTCTAGGGGTCAAGAGAGTTAAGCTCAGCATCATAGAACAGCCTCCCAGGGTTGTTTGTTTGGCAGCTTGTGCATGATACAGCTGCCGACAATTCAGACTGAACACAACAAAAACCAGGAAAGTATGTGGAAAGAGCGTGACTCTCCTCTCGAGCGGCCAACCCACCACCGCAAACTAGTGGCATGGGAAAGAACCCCTTGCACGTGCAGCACGGCCGCATGCACAACGCTAGTTTTCCTCGTGACTCAGCTACATGTCAGCCACACTCCAGCCTCCGCCTCAGTTGCTGTCAAAGCAGCAAGGGGCTGCCTATGCGGCACAGCTGCGTGCATATCCCCAGACGCCGAAATTTAGGCAACACACATGTAATTTCCAAAAGTTCAAGAAAAGGCGATAGTTGGGTATCCTATGTGTGTGTCAGCACCCTTAAGGCCTCTTCCATTCTACCAGAAATACTTAACGGCAACAGAATCTTCTGCAGTCTGAAGGAAACCCCTTGAGGTAATGACTAAATTCAAACCTGCAAATACGATGAAGTCCTACTAGAAAAACTGTGCTAGGGGGGAATCGAACCCCCGTCTGTTCCGTGGCAGGGAACTATGCTACCACTATACCACTAGCACTCACATAGGAAACATCACTTGATGAGCAAGATGGCTGCCATCATTATAGACTCATTAAAGCTGAATTTAAACCACAGGATCATCTACCGAAACCAATGTTTAAAACTGTAGCCACTTAGAGGCCAAGCAAACCACGATTGCACACGAGCAAATCACATACACACAAGAGGTTCAGAGGCTAGGCGATGACAAAATTGAACACAGTCCTTGTTATCTATGCCTGACAGCCTGATCAAGGTGTGTGAGTGCCCTAAACACGAGCTAGTGCAACCAAAGCACGCACCAACGTCCTTTGTAGGGAACAAAATACCTTCGTTGGCAGGCTACTAATTGAGGACCATAGGGACAACAAACCTTGACCGGCTAACAGCCAGGCGCCCTGGCAGCAAGGCTTACTGCACCAGGCCCACCCACAGTAGATCATACCGTAGTCTCGGAGGGTTTCGCTGTTTTCGAAGTTCGTTGTTGCTTAATAAAGCCTTTTAATTTATCGCGGACCTTTTCATTGTTTTGATTCGTTGTCCCTTACGAACGCCAACATTTTGGTTCGTTTAACCTTACACACGCTGGCTTACACTGCAGGACATGCTGTAATAGAGTCTCTGGTCGGCACCATACTGGCCGTACTGCCGTACTTGCCGAACGTCGTGTCGAATGATTTTACTTCTTATGATTTGTTCCCCCTTCACACATCGCAAAGATTAATTCGTTACGATTCGTTGACACTTGAACAACGATCATAACAACGAAACACGTCCGTGACTACGGTAATGTTTATGCTACCAGCTGAGCATTAGAAGGTAGACAATGGCATACACAACATGAGACACATACAACCTGCACCCTCAGCAGGAAGGAGAATCACCTGGGTAAGAAGCATTATTCGGTGCCGATGTTCCACAGCCTGCGGCTTAAAATGTGCTAGGGGGGAATCGAACCCCCGTCTGTTCCGTGGCAGGGAACTATGCTACCACTATACCACTAGCACTCTTCTTGTTGACAAAGAAAACATTCACGGGTTCAGGAAATTTTGCATCGACTAACCTCAAATTCAAGGCGCTTTTATAAGCCACGTCCGACGACACCGGTACGTCACAATAATATGACGCCACGTAATCGCCACGCTTGTATAAACCTTATCCCTCTGTCCACACTGCAGTGTTCACACTTTCCAGTGTTCAAACATTCAAATTGCCAAGGTGGACATACCAGATTACCAGCCATTCATTCTCAGGTTTTCAAGGGACAGGCTTGTGTCTATTCGGTACCAGCCTTCCAGGCTGGTACCAAACCCTTATTAAGTCCATAGAAAAGAAAAGGCTACGTCGGGCTGTCAGCTACTGACCTTGCCCCCGTACATTTAAACTACCGGTATTTGATCTGCGCGCATTCCACACACCTGAGAAAGGAGAAGACGTCGCAGCGTTGGCAGCGGCCGATGATAACAGGGACAGGCCCGCACTGGCAGAATCGCAGGCGTCCAGGCTGGTCAGGGTGCTGACGCTGCTCCCGTGCCGGGCCAGCGTGTTGAGCTCCTGAGTCAACAGGAATGAAAGGTAAGCAGCAGCCTACGTCACCTGTAGCTATGTGTGGAAAGACGAATGTATACTTGATGGGGGGGTGGTCCAGAGGTATAACGTTGGTGGCATGCATACCCACAGGTTGAGGGATGAAACCCGCCAGACAATCTTCTCTCGCCCCCTGCTTACAAAAAACTAAGTTCCATTTTCCTGCCACCTCAAATAGGAGGATGGCATGGCTGCACCATGGCCCAAGCTGTGCATGTTAGCTGGAATTGAGCCTAGTCATTCCCTACCAGCCCCACGTGGCCGAGCGTTCAGCAGGGCCCAGCGGGTATGCACCGTTCTAAACTTGCAGCCGCGTACGGATGTCCGCGAGTTCGGCAATCATACTCCCCTATAATTTCAAACGTGGTGTAATTCATACCTGCAGCCGTGTGCGAATGGCTGCGTCCCTTATGGTGGCACTGCCTTCAACCAAATGTCAACCCAGAGCTTTATCCATACCTACAGTAGGATGCAGATGGCTACGTCCTCTTGCAGGCACTGCCTTATAGCCAGGCTTCAACCTAATTTTAACCCAGGTAAACTCATACCTGCAGCCGCGTGCGGATGGTTGCGTGTCCATAAAGACGCTGACCGTCAGCCTTGTCCATACAAGGATCTTCTAAGGCCATCCCAGCACGGCCCAGTCATTTCACCACAAATTGAAAACATACCTACAACCATGGGCATATGCCCACCCATTCCACAATCAGACTCCTCCTCCTCCTCAAATGAAACCCTGATTGCAACCCGGAACTTCATCCATACCTGTAATCGCATGCGGATGGCGGCGTCGCCGTAGTGCCGCTTTCCATTTGGCTCCTCCATGTAAGGACCCTCCGAGGTCACCCTAACACGGCCCGGCTGCTGGACTTTGGGTGTGTGAACTACCTTGCAGATGCGTGCGGTTTCTGCAAAATGTGGGAGGGATGGTGAGGAGGTAAGGACCCTCCGAGGTCATCCTAACACGGCCCGGCTGCTGGACTTTGGGTGTGTGAACAACCTTGCAGATGCGTGCGGTTTCTGAAAAATGTGGGAGGGATGGTGAGGAGGTAAGGACCCTCCGAGGTCATCCTAACACGGCCCGGCTGCTGGACTTTGGGTGTGTGAACAACCTTGCAGATGCGTGCGGTTTCTGAAAAATGTGGGAGGGATGGTGAGGAGGTAAGGACCCTCCGAGGTCATCCTAACACGGCCCGGCTGCTGGACTTTGGGTGTGTGAACAACCTTGCAGATGTGTGCGGTTTACGTAAAATGTGCGAGGGATGGGGAGGGAGGGGAGGGAGGGAGGGAAGGGAGATGGGTGACCCGGAGGGGATGTGGTTGAGGCGAGGATGGGAGGATAAGGTGGGAAGGGGTGGGGAACAGGCACACAACGGCTGCATGACTTTAAGTGGGAACATATTTGCAGGTTGGAGCGGTTTCTGTTAACCCAACGGGCACAGCGAGGGGTAGGGGTGGGTGAGGCGGGGGATAGGGTAAGAGGTTATGCTCGGCTGCTGGACTTCGGGTGTGTGAATCACTTTCATAGAAGTGTGGTTTCTATGAATGCGGGGGACACAAAGGGTATAGGGGTGGGTGAGGCAGGGAAGAGGGTAGGGGGTCCTGCCCGGCACTTAAGACTTTGGGCGCGTGCACCACCTTCATACAAGTGCGGTTTCTGTGAATGTGATAAACACAAGAGGGGCCAGGGGTGGGTAAGGGTAGGAGGAGGACTTGAGGCCCAGCCTGGCTGCTGGACTTTGGGCGCGTGAACCACCTTCATAGATGTGTGCTTTTTGTGAATGTGATAGACACAAAGGGGCCAGGGGTGGGTGAGGCGGGGAGGAGGACTCGAGGCCCAGCCTGGTTGCTGGATTTCGGGCGCGTGAACCAAGTGCATAGAAATGTGGTCGAAGCAAAATGTAATGGTCGCACAGGGGTAGGGGTGGGTGAGGCAAGGAGCGAAGCATGAGGTGCGTGAACAATCATTGGGCCTCGAGTCGAACGCAGTCGCTCGGTACCCAAATTATCCCCCCCCAAAGTGGATATTGTCAGAAACAGGTATTTGGGGGGATTGGAGTACCTGCACGAACCTGCACCCAACAAAGATCACCAGACACTGAAATAATCATTGCCGCTGTGGAGCCACACCTGGTATGTTGTTGACAGGCATCAGTTCATGGCCAACCAGCGCGTTGATCAGGGTGGACTTGCCTGCAGTGAAGAAGGCAACAAGTGTTGATGAAGAAATCCAACAGTGCAAGTCATTCAAGGGCACGGCTCGTGACGGAAATGGGAGAGAAAAAAACATGAAATGTAACCGACCAATCGCAATCTATAAATTGCAGCCATACTGACCAGCCAGCCGATGACCGATGCACTTCTGAGCATCCAGCACATTAATCACAGAATATATTATGTATGTATGACTTAAAAGCTTCATGACAGCTGTGCGCTGGGGGGGGGGGGGGGGGGCCTGGTGCAGCTAGACCAGCTGATTGGGCAACTGGCTGCAGGACGGTCAAGCAATTGCCCCCATCAGCCTAGTGATAGTTGCCCAGCAGCCTGCAACAGGTGGCCTGGTGTGCACTATACCAAAGGAAAGTCACCAGTGTCGCAAATTGCAGACTTTGAGGGCAGTTTTTCCATCGTCTAGGGATCCACCCAAAAGTTGTTTAAGAAAAGTCCAGGGACTACAAACCAGGTTTACGGAGGAATGGCAGGCACCTCTTTACGAATATCGTCTACCAGGCTTTTGCCTCGCCGCACTGAGGTTTTATGAGGTATCGCCATATCGGTGAAGGGGGGTAATGGGATATCGGTGGATGGGTTCTATGGGGTTTGGGTGGAGAGGTTTTACAGGGTCTGGGTGAACGGGGTTTGACAAAAGTAGGGTCGACCACTGTGCCTGTCAGCGCGAGCGGGCCGGCCGTGCGCGGCCAGCCTGTCAACCAAGGTCTGCGTCAGCCTACGGGCCATCCAGCAGCCACACTGCAACTCCAGGGTCCTCAACAAAAACGGGCGTAGCCTACGTTCGCTGCTACTTTTTAGCTGCTGGAGGGGGGTGTTAGCGAATCTCTTGCTTGGACATTTTTTAAGAAGTCTGGATCTATTTTGCTGAAGAGAGAACCCAAGGGGGAGGAAGGGCCGAGGTGTTTTTGAAATTCGAATGGACCCTTTCTCCTGCCTGCTGGGTGCTGCGGGACCAAGGGCTTTCGCGAACCAACGCCCGCCCTGGCTGCACGCGCTGCTGTTGCTTTATTTATATCATTTTAAAGGAGGGGGGCTCAACGGGTAATGAACGCGGACCCAGAATGCTTTGTTGCGCTGCTGTGGAGTACCGGAGGGGAGTGATACAGACGATTGAAGTGGTCGGGCCGCTATGGACACGGGTACAGGCCCTACCACTCTTCGTCAGCGCTAGTACGGCCAACGAAAGGCTGTCGTCGTCGTGTCTCTTCTTAAGGCTGCTGAAGGTTCGAAAAAACGCGTTGAGCTGCGTGTCGATGAGGGCTTGCGCTGCTTCTTCCTCCTCCTCGGCACTCCCGCCAGCGCCTTCACCACAGCCCCGAGTGGGTCGCTCGACCAGCTCGCCCAGCAGACCTCCAAGGTCCTGTAGCACCTCTTGAACGCCCGCGCGAAGACGCGTGTACTCCTCGCTGGGGGCCATTCTCAACTGGGGTTCTTCTTGTTTCGTCCGTCGCGGGGGAAGTATGTTCAACTGGAAACGATATAGGTGAGGCCTGGTACACTTTATAATTGACTGATTCGTGCTGTGAGGCTTTCATCTGCACTTTCGCAGGACGGACGCAATGGCGTATCTCGGCTCCGGAACCTCCTGCGGAACCAAGAATCCTGCAGACGCCAGAGGCTGAGATGCCAAGCAAAGACGCCATGCATGCAGCATGCAGTACTTCTGATTTGTGTCCGTTGCAACAATCTGGCCCTTCTCATGATTCACGCTGCCATTGCTGATGGCTCCTTCTGTGAATAATCCACGATATCAGTATGTGAAGAGACAGTGCACACCTCGGTGCACACATACACTTGAGCGGGCCCAGAGGTGTAACGTTATTGACACATACACTTGACCTCACAATGCCTTGGAATCTTCGACACACGTATTCCTACTTCGATGCTTCCTCAGCCCCACCGCACGCTCGTGCGTCTACCCAATACCCATGCATATTTTCAGTCCAAGGCCTGACCCATTCCCACTCCTTACTCATCCTACCTAACTTCAGCCAATTTCTTCACCTGCAATCGTCTTCTGCGATAGGGTGGGCTTGTATGTGTACAACCGCCATCAACATGGACAGGTAGGTGCAGATCATGTGATGTCAGGAGCAGGGTCAGGCGAGCCAGCCCTTGTCCTCAACTCTCCTGAAACATGCATACCTCTATTACTGTTTTCGCGGACCAACAGACTTCCTCTTTGCTAAAATAATCCCAGTCTTTCCACTTGCATAATTCCTTGCCCCTTTCAGAGACAGTGTCCAGTGAAAAACATTTTTGCGCTTGATTACCGGTATGTTGCTCCCTTCAGAATCATCATGAGTCATGACATTGAATACATTGAAGCTGGTCCACGATCACAGTATGTAATATATTTATACATAATATATACATACAATCCCTCTGATACACTCCTGTCAGGCTGTATGTCACATCTTCCATCTCAAACAAACCTTATCCATCTACATCATCGAGCTCACCTGCACCTGGACAAATCAAAATCCATTTGGACAAAATATCCATCAGGACCTGTTTGACCCCCGTTAGCGCCCCCAAAAGAAACGACTCCTTCACCTTCCTCTCTATGCCAGCTGGCACCTCCAATGCTCCCTTCCCGAGCTCCCTACGGTATCACACTATAACCAGCCACCCTGCCCCCTCTTTCTTTCACGTCCTCCCTCCGCCGATCCTGCCCTCCACCTTTCCTCCGCCCCCCCCCCATCCCTGCACTTCCGTTTTTCTCACCTCCGCTTGTCTTGCCTTGAACACCCGCGCTTCTCCCTCCCCCATCAGTCCTCGTCCCGGATCTCTCCTGTGTTTTACATGTTCTCCTCCTCCTCTCCCTCCCATATCATGTTCTCCACGCGCTGAACCTGATCTTCATACAATGCTCCGCTCCCAGCATGGCCTGTTTTATTGCGTGCCAGCCAGCCTCTGGGGGACTGACTGCCCGGCGGCCACCACAGGGCCAATAAGGCCCAAACTTTGGCCGATCTGCAGCTGGTGGCCCCAGCAGCAGGGCTTCCTGGGAAGTTGTGTGAAGTCTTTTCAGTCCAGCAGAGCATCAAATTTGATGCATGGGACATGTGCCGATTTTCTGCACCAGGCCCCCACGGCCGGGATGTAGACAACGTGTGGCTGAAGCGTGGTCAATTGAGCAGTGTATCCCAGCTTTTGCATGCTGTCCCGTGCCCGCTCCCCTACCTGTTTACGTTGTCGCCTTATACATTAGACTCTTAACGCATTAGAATCTAACGCTGTCCCCTTACCGCACTCACCTGCATTATTCATGACGTATAAAGGGATTAAAGGCATGAGTGCACCATATTACTGTGCTGGCTGTCACTTCGTTTCTTGGTTTTCTATCTGTAAATTTCATTGCTGATACTTTCTCAGTGATCAGTCAGTCCAGTCCTTTGCCGTGCCATCATGACCCTGCCCACTACTGCTCCACTTTTCTCTAGGCTTCGGTTTTCTTCTCCTTCAAGGCATCCAGACTTTTGTTTTCGGCCGTTTTCTTTCATCCCACTCTTCTTTCTCGCCTTCTCTTATGCTTCCAACCAGACCGTTACACCTCTGGGCCCTGCTCAACTAAGATGGCTCGGCCGCGTGGGCGCCCAACCGTTCAGATGGGAGAAAAAAGAAACTAATAGGATGAGGGGGGGAAGGTTATGAAGGTTAGACTTGGAAAACTTGTTGGATCAGTTGAGATTAAGAACGCGCTCAAGATGAGAAGTTAAAACATGATACTAACTTGATTTGTTTTTGTGATACAGGTATCAACAGGATCTACAGATGATGGTGATTTTTGTCCCTTCAGGACAGTACCGTAGGTTCTGCAATTTCTTAGATGTAATGTTTTTATTAATATTGAACGCGATACCGTACGGTATTGAAGTTATGGACTGGACATACAGGAAAGGGCTGACATCAGAGCCGCAGACCAGGGCGCATCCACCCCCTAAAGTGGACGCCTTGCTCGGCTTCATTATGCGCCATCAAATAGTGGCGCTTCAAGACGTCGCCGGCATGGATGAGTCAGTGATGCAGCAGCTTCTAGCACCCACCCACAGTCTCATTTGGGCCCGGCAGCGGTCGGGCAAGGAACAGGGGGAAGCCTTTGTGTTGGCCTTCAACATCTTAGGGCTTTGCAGTTTGCACAGCACCTCTAGTCATGGGGGATTGACCTGGCTGATATGCAGCGGACAGCTCTTCAGCAGCCTGGGAATGATCCCTGGCTTGTGTATACTTGCCCCCAGTAGGGCAGAATCATGATACCTCGGCCCATGCCACGTTGTTTCCCCAACCCGCACGCCCCTGCGGGGCGTATTTTTCTTTTCTTCTACCGGGGAGTTTCAGCATCCTCTCAAGGAGCTGCAGCAACATACGGAGCAGCTTAGCAAGCGCAGCACCTGCATCTGGGAAGCAGGGGACTTCATCAGTGCGAATGTTTAGCATGGCAGCGAGCTTCCGGATGGCGGTGCGGACCATGCGTATGCATGCCTTCCAGCATGCACCTGAGCTGCACAAGCACCTGATGCTCCGCGGTGAGCCGCCCAAAATGCTGAAGCCGCAGGCTCAGAACTTTCTCAACTCAACGGCAGCCACTGGGATGCTGCTGCTCACAGGCCGCAAGGGAGACCAAGGGACCACAACCTTTCTAGTTTCTAGCGGCTACTGGTCGGTCTCGCGTTGATCACATCGCGGTGCACCATACCCTATGGCGGCAGGTGGAGACCTGCGGGGTACTACCCACCGGATCGGATCTCTCAGATCATCGGCCGGTTGCGGCAAATCTCAAGCCTCCGGGAGACAGCGGAATACATGTGGGGGGAGGACAGCCTGGCGTTGGCAATCCAGCAGACAGCAGCCGGACGATCTTGACATGGAGAGCTGATAAGGCATGCATTTTCAGGGGCGCGCTGGCCCGCGATGAGCAGGGCCTACAGCGATTCAGCACGCCTATTGTGGCAGGTGAGGACAAGGCAGCCGCAGCGGCGCTCACGACCGCAGTTTGGAATGCGGCCAAAGCTGCTGGCATGAAGCGCACAGCCCGGCCACATGACCTGCGCGGACAGCATCAGCGCCCCTCCTGGTAAGATGAGAAGGTCCAGAAAGCTTATGCTAATTTGCGAGTAGTGTCGCTCAGCAGTGCCCCTGGTGCGGAACGCAAAACAGCCAGGCAGCAATGCAAGTCCTCAGCACAACGTCGCCGCCGGCATTACATGGCAGCGACTATAGCGGACAGATTGCAGCGTCAGGAGTACAGCATATATCGGGAGCAGCTGCAAGAGAGAGGCGGCAGACCTGCCCCACCACAGCTGTTTCCTCCCAGAGATGGGAGGCACACCTGCAGCAGAGGTTTACCGCCCCTACGCCCCCCTATACTGCAGTGCCACCGCCACACCAACCCCATGGGAATGCTCAGCCGGAGGATCTCAGCATGTCAGCTGAACAGCAGCTTGTCTCACGCTTCGAAAGGGCTTTCTCCCACGTGCGCGTGCACACTGCGGCGGGCCTAGACGGTATGGCGGCTCCCTTCATCAAACTGGCCGTGGTAGTGGATGATTCCGAGGAGGAGCAACGGCACGTGCTCAGGGACCTT
The DNA here is from genome assembly GCA_037349105.1 of Limnomonas spitsbergensis. Classification (NCBI taxonomy): domain Eukaryota; kingdom Viridiplantae; phylum Chlorophyta; class Chlorophyceae; order Chlamydomonadales; genus Limnomonas; species Limnomonas spitsbergensis. Next base: position 1,386,811 of record JAYJMM010000019.1, on the reverse strand, counting down.
CTGCAGGAATGGATGACTTCTATGGAGGTGCGGGGGGGGATGCCTTGTGCCCGGCAGCCCGTCAGGATTCAGCCTATTTACAAGAAGGGCCATCCCCTTGACCCCGGTTATTATAGTGAGGCCCATCACCGTCACTAGTGTTCTGTATATTAGCCTCCTCCTCCTTGCGACCGTTTGACTTGGGCCCTACCCGGTGGCCTGTTCTTAGTTGCGTCTAAAATGAGCTTGCTGGCCTACAGGACGGCAAGCATGTGGAGGACGCGCTACATGCTTCCTTCATTTTTTTCCCATTTCCCCCCCTCCTTTCTTTTGTCCTTCCCCCTTCTGTGTTTCTTTCCATCTTTCCTCCCAACTCTTTAATTAGGCGCGGAGGCGCCCACGCGGCCGTGCCTCTTTTGCGCAGGGCCCTGAGGTGCGTGTATTGTCATTGACATGCTTGCTTCCAATGCTTGTGTGTAGCGTGTCTTCCATGCAAGCATTGGAAGCAAGCAGTAGCTTATATGCTTGCTACTGGTATATATATGCTTGCTTCCCATTACCTGCTTGGAAGACCAGGGCAGGCTTGGGTGGGTTGCCCTGGCCTTTGTGGACGACGTCACGACGTGGTAGATATCGTCGAGGACTTGAGGCGTAGCCTTTTTTCAGAGGTTGCAACTTCCTTTGTATTTTCTTTTCAGCCTTTGTTTCCCCCCTTCACTTTTTTCCCACTTTGTTTTCCTCTTATCTGTTGCCCTGCCCCCTTCTGTATTTCTTATCATCTTTCCTCCCAACGCTCTAGTTAGGCGCCCACGCGGCCGAGCCTTGAGCAGGGCTCAGCGGTGTGACGTCATTGACATGCTTGGAAGATGAACTTAGGGAGCGGGGATGGCCAGGCTCCCCAGACGGTGTTATCATTGAGGCATCATTGAGGCACGTTTCAATGGCCGGGCTTCCTTTGACTGATACTCATTCAAGGCCTGGTGCATCAAGACACTTTTTATATCAGTGTGCTTCACTTCAGGCAGCTACAAGCCTACAAGTCAGCTACAGGAAAGCCTATGGTCAGGATGATCTTGCACCTGCCCTTTGCACACCATCTACAGCACCGTTACTGATTCTCTGACCCACAGGATGTGTATTCCTGCCAAGGCTTGGTCCCAATCAGAGAGGTCCCAATGGGTCGAGTGGTGGGCGCCCGGGCGCCCGGCAGCCCCCCAAAGATTGTATGGTAAGCAATGAAACAGCACTGGTCATTCGATTAGATCCATTGGTTGGATGCGTAGACGCTGCAAAAATGACAAGTTCAAACATCAGAGTTCCGATGGAGCCCGGAATAAACGGTGGTTCGTGAGCCAGGGTTTTAGAACCGCAGAAGGAATTGGACAAACTTTGAGGCATCCAAGAATACCGCGTTCTCTAACAGACCTGCCTAGAAATCACGATTGACAGTATCTTCTTTCTTTCTTTCAAGCCGCGTTCCACAGTTTGAATCTGTTTTGTGTAGTCCAGAATCCCCTCGCAGTCTGTTGATGTTTATAAATCTGGTACTGAGCGATGAAGTCGAGGGTGGTAGAGGAAGGCGCATCGAAATTTTGCAAGCAGGTAAGCGAGGCATCTTGAAAGACGCAGAGAGAGTTTATCCAGAACTCTTATACTAATGAATGCATAGGGTGTTCGAATGACTGCTACAGAAACGAATGAATTATGAACTCGGGCCCTTTTTTACACCAGGGCGTCCCCTCAGCAGCGGTATCTTGCCAACGCGCGGATTCTGGAGTGGCGAAGGCCAAATCCGTCACCGATACGGTTGCGGAAATCCGAAAGCTGCTGTCCCATGCAGTGGCAGCTCAAAAAGACGTCGAGGCTGCCCTGGCGAAGCGAAGGCCCGGTCCCGGCTCCGACCCCAGAGATCTCACATCTAGAGTGCAGCAGCTGAGCCACCATGTCATGCTGACGTTCGATGCTGCTAGTGGACTGGAGAGCGGGCTTTCCTCCCTTGCTGCTGATGAGGGTGCATCGTCCAGCCTCGCCGACCTTCCTTTATTGAGGAGGTCGACAGCAAGCGCTGCTCCCAAGGCTGGCACGCCACGCTGGAATGGTTCAGCAGGGCATTCTCAGCCCCCCCAGCCAGGCTGCGATCTGAGGAGGTCCTGCACTGCCATTCCCGGGCTCAAGCGCGCTCCTGAGCTGCCGGGGACACCGCGGACTGCTTGGAAGCCTGCCGGACCCCCTTGCTCTGTACGCAGCAGCTGGGACGGCGCCCAGTCTGAGAGGAACAGCATTCAACGCTTCGGCCCTTTCAGCACGCGGTCTGACGCACCCCAAATTAGCAGCATGCTGCAACCGCAGCACTCTCACGATTCAGCCCTACCAGCCAAGCCCAGCATCCCCATCAGCAGAGCTTCTTCGGCAGCTGGAAATCATCCAGCAGGCGTGACAATTGCTGTCAGATCTGCAGCCCCCAATCTGGTATGGAACTCCAAGCTCCTGCCTCCCCAGCGTTATGCGCCAGCTGCTGCAGTCATGGTGAACACGTCCATGCAAACTGAGGCTATGTTCACCTCATCTACGCAAACGGAGGCTACGTTCACCTCGTCTGTGCAAATTGAGGCTACAGTCTCGTCGTCTGCACAAACCGAGGCTATGATTACATCCTCCATGCAAACTGAGACTGCCTTCGACAGCGAAGATAGTGAGCCTGTCCTTTCCCTTCGACGACAGCTTGAGCTATCCCTCAAGACGACTGAAGATAGGACGTGGGAAATCAGGGCCTTGCATGCGGTCAGTGCTGTGATATTATTCAAATTCTTAACAAAATCGCCGTGAATGATTGCTTCAGACATTTCAGAAGTTGGCCATGGCCTGTCCCACTACAGGCTCTTGGTCTGTGATCTTGCTTTCGAATTCCAGCTGGGACTGTCTGACTCTTGAAAAATACTGTCGCATTGGGTGCATGCTATAACGCTATTGCGGCAACTGACAGTGTCTTCACTTGTTTAGGAACTCGGGAAGATGATTGCTGACGGCGAAGAGACCGCTGCTCTTGCCCAGCGCCAGGAGCTCGAGATTTCAAATCTCAGCTCCCAGCTCAAGGAGAGTGAAACACTGAGGTGAGGAGCAGCACGAGGTTTTAAATCTCAGCGCACATCTCAATAATTGTGGAAAACTGTCGTGTGGGGCGGTAGATTTCAACCTCTGAGCCCTGGTTGAACGCTGGAAAGACCGAGGCCAGGAATGTGAGATTCTAATGTTCAGCGCCCAGCTGAAGGATTTTGCTAGGCTGAGGTGTCGTGCGGCGGAGTGCATGATATTTCAAATCTCAGCACTCAGTTCAAGGAGAGCGTGTAATTCTTAGCGTGGCAATTAGATTTCTTTCCACCGGTATGCTAGGATCCAGAGATCCTCTGCTTGGATCAGATTGAAATCAATGCTTGTTTGTATACGGTTGTTATATGGTTCAGAAGCAGTCTTATTGCGTGTGATAGATAACCATTCGATACAAAAATTAGTTGTCCACTGCATTTCCCTGTTGAGAAATTGACAGCTGAAACCCATCCACCTCATGTGACGCCACAAATCATCCCTCAGGGAAGTATCCAGGCAGGTCCATGGTGCCGAGCTGGACCGTCATCTCAGCATGATCCTGGAGCTTCGAAACGCATTGCTGGGACACCGCAGCCAATCTGCTGCCGTGGCTGCTGCAGCTGTGGCGGCAAATGGTTTCAGCGCCCAGCTGGAGGACGCGATGTACAAGCAGGCAGCGCTGCGCACTCAGCATGAAGCGGTTGTGAACGAGCTGCTGTCTGCGCCCTGTTTGCCAAGTGCTGCAGACCGCCGAGTGGACCACCCCAGTGTATCTCCTCGGCTGTCGCACCTGGCTGCAGGGAAGGGTGCGACAGAGGCACGCGATGTCCGGGTCATAGATGTATTAACCTTTGAAGATAAGCGCAAGGACAGCCCGCCTGCCTCAGCACTTGCTTCCCCTGCCGAGCTATCCCCTGGCCATAGCGTCACCGGACGCTATGTGGAGACCCGGCATTCTTCAGAGAGGCAGTGTTTGGATGCGGAAGATTACTGCAGCATGGCCAGTCCTCAAGAGGTTGGATCTACAGGGTCTGACTGCGATCGCTGTCTTGGGCCCAGACATTCTGGCCTGAGCTTTGAAAACGTAGACCTCCAGCAAGCGGGTGAGGATGCAGGCGCCACACCAAACTCGGTGGCCTTGCTTGCAGAGATGGCGGCAGCCGGCTTTGAGATCCAAGCTGTAGCGAGGCTGAAAGCTAGCAGCTCTGGGGTGCCTGGGCAACACTGAGGGTGTACGGTGGTGTCTGTCGCACTCTCTGGTTGCACTCACGCAATCAATTAACAACCATGAGGAATATTGACATATTTCTAATGTGATGGTGCACAATCTAGTGCTGTGTATTAGCTGCTTGGGGGATTTAAAACAGACATAGAGGTGCAAGGACAATGCAAGGACCCATGAAGGATACAATCCTTTGTTTTTGCATCAATTGGCAATGCAAAATAAGCTGCTAAGACAATTTTATGGGGGGTACCGTATCAGGAAACTTCTTGTAGGGTACTGATGTTTGTTTGGTTCTGCAGGGGGCTTTAAGGCCAATTCAGCCTTTTGTGTACTACTACTTCTTTGTGTGGCCATTTTGGCTTTAGGTGCAGAGCTACAAACGCTGTCAGAGATTTGGAGAATCGTCGCAGACTAGGCTGGATCTCCATCATTGGGTTCAGGTTTGTTCGATCCATTTATTGAGAAGATGGCATTTGGTTTGGGAGGAGTCGTATCCCGCAAACCACTCCAGGCAAATATATTATTACAGAACACCGGTGCGGTAATTATGCTAATGAAGATGAGGCACATTTATCAGATCATCTTCTTGAGATAGTAAAAATACTCTATCGTGTTTTGATGTACCGGTACCTGTCCCATGCATCAAATGATTGATGCCCTTCTGGACTTAAACAACTTCAATGACATTGCACCTCTGGGCCCTGCTCAAAAAGGCCCGGCCGCATGACCACCCAACTGTCTGGTTGGGAGAAATGGAACTCTGGCTGGGAGACAAGGTATCTAGAGGGAAGAAAGTCTCTACGGTCGTGTCAGTGTACATGCTGAAACAAGTCAAGGCCCGAACATGAATCTTTTGACATGCCTTCTAGAAACAACGCTTTTAAACATGCACGCAGTCTTGCACCTAAAGAAAAAACGGCTCCAGGTTAAAGAGGCCAAGCTCCTCCCAAGCCCTGCAAGTTTTTGGAATAGAATTTATCTGAGGCCTGACAATGACCTTGTGAAAATGGCTATGCAGGAAAGTTGTGATTTGGCGAAGGCTGGCACTTCACTTTGTTGGGCTGGTTTTCTGTCTACGATATTGATGACTCTGCGTATTGATTTATTGACTGCTTCAGCCAATACCTCTTTGGATATTGAGGTCATTGTGGATTCAGCTAGGGATCAGTGGCTTTCCAAAATTTCCAGGGACATGCCACGTACGGCCCTATCAGTACGTGCTACTCCTGACTCAGAACGCTCGGGGTTCAAATTGTTTACGTTCTCTAAGTGGTTCCAAATTAAGCGTGATGTGAAGGAGACTTTTTGGTACAATTTGAGTAGGCCTAATATTATTTTCGCAGTAGCCCGGTACCGGATGGGGTCGCATTGGCTGAATGTTGAGACGGGGCGCTTTGAGAAACCTTGTAGGCCCCGTAGCGAGAGGATTTGTAGATGTTGCAATCTTAAATGTCGGGAGGATGAGCTTCACATGATTTACTGCCCGTTCTATACAGACCTTCGTTTTCAGTTTAACCTTACTTTCCATAATTTCCTAGAGGACGAGGATGAGGCCATGCAATGGTACGCAAATGGAGTGTGGGGCAAACTAAATGCAGCGGATTCTGCATATGCGTTCTGGAAGAAATTTGGTTGTTTTATCTTTCAGTGTATGATGAAAAGAGAGAATCATCTCAAAACTTTGCCAAAATTCCTGTCTCCCCCCTAACTTTTTAGGCAGTGCTCAATCGAACTCTTTTGCACCCACGTCATTTTTATGGCTGGGGCTTATCTTCTGCACTATGGGGTTCATTCCCACGCCACTGTCGTGGTTGTGTGCTAGTTGCTTGCCCAGGGGGGTCACTGGTCTTCGCTTTCTGTCCTAGTGTATTAAGTGCCTGTACCGGTTTACGGGCACATGTCCCATGCATCAAGTGTGATGCTCTGTTGGACTGTAAAAACTTCACAAACTTCACAAGCCCTGCAACATGGATCAGCTGCTTCATACCGAAGTTGAACATATTTCCCAGCGTCGTCCACCAGGCTTATTTCTCATTTTGTTTCGCTCAAAACCATGTTATGCAACAACATGAACCCAAAGTATTGCAAACAAATAAACAACCGGGATTAATTGATTTACCATGGGAAATAAACTTTGTCATAAATGTTTTGAAGCCTTATATCGCTGATTGGGTGACGGTTGGTACCAGGGGTTGGTACAAATTTTAAATATTACAAAATCAGAGGTGACCTGGGGTCAAAACATATGCCAAGATATCTACAAAATAGAACACAGCATCAATCCTAAGATGCTTTCACACTTTGTGCAACACCCGGACACGCGCCCATGCTGCCTGTCCCCCCATGTGCTGTCCATACTGCGCCCTTGCGTCGTCGCTGTCATGGGCGGCGAGCCACACCACCACTCCACCATGGCTACCGGCACCAGGCCGCGCTGGAAGCAGGCGTGTAGAAGCTTCGGTGCGCAGCAGTCGCCCGTCCCAGCGGGGAAACCCTCAAGCTTGGGCTTGGCCTCTGATCCTTTCCGTCTCCCAGCACTCAGACCGGAGTGCCGCACGTACTGCTGCTTCTGCTTCTGTACCACTCGCGGAACCTCAGCAGAGCTGTCAGGCCTCGGAACTGGCTTGCATTCCTCCGGCGGCCTCAGCTGCCGCTGCCGCTGCTCATGCTGTTGCTGTCGCGGCTGCTTGACTTCATCAAAGCTGGCAGTAGGTAATAACGCCCCCTCCTCCTCCTTCTGAGCCCCCCGATGGTCATAGTACGCCTGCAGGAGCTTCAAGGGTCTGCCCCTGAGGTCCATCGTGACGTAGCTGGCTTGGACTCGCGCCATCAACTCGTGCGACAAGCGACGCCGCCGGTCCACAAGAAGCACCCGCTGCTGCGCGCGGAACGATGCATGGCTGCTGGGCGCGAGTTTCGGGGGCTTGTGCGAGGGCTGCTTCTGCATCAGTAGGCCTCGCCCTGGATCCTCCGGTTTCGCATCTTTGTTTCTGGGTGTGGCTGCGAGGGCGATGCTGTCCCAGGACTGGATCTGTCCCGACAGCCGCTCCGTGGCCTGCCGGTAGTTCTGGTACAAGGAGTCCGCGTTGGTGATGCCGGCCATAGGCCCGACCCATCTGAGACAGCAGGCATGACGCATACAGGTGGGTCAAAACAAGGCACCAGGACTCCTCTGACAGGTGTTCTATTCAATCTAAATTTCCTCCATGTCCTCCATATTTATGATCCATAAATATGGAGGACATGGAGGAAAATCAGGGGGGGGATGAAAAAGCAATTGAAGCGTCAGATCATCACCCTAGCCCTTACCCAGGGACCAACCAAGACTCCGTGATCTGACCGCTGAACGCTCGCAGCACCACTTTGCCGCCAGTTCCTAGGCATTCGTCACTTGGATCATGGAGGTCGGCCTGCCCAGGGTGACAGTGCCGGAGTTGGTGTCAGTACCAGGGTATCAGTACATATGCAGCACCACCTTATCACGGGTACCAAGGCAGGCGTCAGACCACCACTCTCAACAGCACCTGACTGACCTAGGGCTTGTGCAGGACTGCAGGCTGTTGGTACTAGAGGGGGTGCAAGTCAAAGAGAAGAGGGAATCTTAACCCCCATACATCCCCCCCTCCCCCCCCCTTAGTTCACAGTTGGGGACAAAGCAAGTCCAAGCATAGGAAAGCATGGCACCCCCTTCACATTTCCCCCCACCTTTGTTCCGTCCTGAGCGATGAGGATGCCTAGCATTGTACCACGAGGCAGGCGTCAGTCCCCGTCACTCTCAAGTGCACCAGACACACCGCCTGGCCAGGCTGTCAGTACCAGAGGGAGTGTCAGTATGTACTGTACCGCCATCTTCCTACCGTACTGGCGCGGCGAGTGACGAGGATGCCCAGAGCATTGGTCCAGGACCCTTGGTCCCCAGTGAGGGTTCAAGCAAGTCCAAGCAAAAGAGAGAATTTTACCCCCCTTCATTCCCCCACCTTCGTTCACAGTCCGGTACGAAGCAAGTCCAAGCATAGGACAGAATCGCCCCCCTGTTGACCTGCCCCCATCTTTGTTCCTTCCTGAGCGATGAGGATGCCTAGCATTCTACTAAGCCCTTTAGTCCATAGCCAGTCCAAGCATAGGAAAGCATCGCCCCCCACTTCAAACTCCCCCACCTTTGTTCTGTCCTGAGCGATGAGGATGCCTAGCATTCTGCCAGGCCCTTTAGTCCATAGCCAGTCCGTGCTGAAGTCGGGGTTGGCCTGCTCTGAGCTGACCTACGGTACAAAGGGAGGGCAATGAGGGCATACACAACACCCATACAGTACAGTCAACAAGTACAGTACTAGTACGGTGACAGTACCGTCGTACAGGGCTAACCTTCGGGCAAAAACAACATGCACAACCCCCGCCACACTACACCAAAATGTTATCGCATGCATAACTCCATCCATTCACAAGAGAGGAGGCTTAATCCGCGAGCTGACCTCAAAGTCCAGCCGGCCAGAAGCCTCCAGCTCCTGCATGAGCTGCCGGGCTGCTGACATGGCCTCAGGCGACGTTGGGATGCTGCGGAATGGGGGGGGGATGTCGGGGCCCCTTACCGTGCCCTTTTCAGGGCAGGATAGCTCCCAAATTACCCGGGTTACGTGCAGGGTCGTTTGTGTTTTCAAACCCAGCGAATATGTGTTTCAGTATCCTAAGCCCAGGGACACTTCAGATGTGATGCATGGGACAGGTCCCCACAGTTTGCTTCCAGTACAAAAAGAATTTAGACGGCAAAGAAGGGAAATACCGGTGGCGTCCGAATCCTGGACTCTCTGGTCATGCAAACGACCCACCTGTGCTGCACCCGGCACCTGGGGCAGAGGCCTCCATAGGCCAGGCTGGTAGGAGGATCCACATCTAGGGCGGATGATAGGACCGAGGGCTGCTGCGCACCGCATGGCACATCCAGGAAAGACTTCAGGGCAGGTGCGACAACGCTGACACCACAGCTGCAGCTTACATCCCTCGTTGTCGTCAGGTGCTCGCGTGCAGAGCTGACGGGAGAGGCTTTGAATCTCTGAAATGGTGGGAGAGGCCTCCTGGTTACGCATGTATGTAGGGACCAGGTTGTGTGCATGGGCACCTCCGCATGGGAGAGGCTTCGAGGCGTTATCGGTGTCCAGACAGTGGGCGAAGACATAGGATGTTTTTGATCGGATCACATTTATGGACAATTGTGCATGATGAGGTGGTATGTCAATCGAAAAGGTATAAGACCACAGTTTATGAAAAGGCACTTAAGCTACAGTTCAACTACCATTGAGGTCCCCTGGTACCAGATTCGGTTCCCCAGCCCACCCAGCCCCCTCCTCCTCACCCCTTGCAGGTGAGCCACGCGCGCAACTCTAGATCGATGCGACTCTGCAAAACGAACGTGTTAATCGGATTCGATTCAGCCATCACGTTTTGAATCACTGTCGACGTCTCCCTCAAGATTCGAGACACGCCGCGGCGTTTCCCTTCGTTACGTCCCTTTGTCCGAGAGGTGTCAGCTACCTCTGAAGATGCGATGGCAGGCGAAGGTCTCCAAATTGTTTAAGTTGCACATGGTAAAAGAGCGATCAAGCGAATCTGCATCCACCACTTATAAAACCCCAATCCCATGCAGGCATGCAGCATCATGGCATGGTGGTCCCATGCTGTTTTTTCTTAACTTTCGTGCTTTTTGAATCCCAGAGGGTTTCTTTGCCGTGTCCTCAGCCGTCCTAGTTCTTCTGTCGGTAGTTTGCTGTGTAAGTGAATTCAAAATTGTCAAAACATGCCTGCTCTGAATCTGCTCTGCCCCATCGCTTGGTATCCTCAATTCTTGCTCGGTTGATCCTTTTTCACCTCCGGTGTGTACTGCCTGGCTCTTTCAAGACAAGGCTTTAGGTTTGTTCAAGTACGGTGCTCTCTTTACCATCATCCGGCCATCTGTTGATTCTATCCCATGCCCCAAGGTTATTTAAAAAACACGCTCTCGACACTCCACAAGCCAGGGCTTTCAAGTGACAGATAATGACTGATATGCCTAATTTGTATCTGCGCTTCAGCCCTGAAGCTTATGGAATGAAATGACCAAAACCAGATGGCGTATCCGTGCCAATTCATTCCAAGTTGTGTCTCCCCAATGCCGAAGCCTTGCAACACCATGATTTTCGCTTTCTGTCCTAGTGTATCAACTATTAAGTGCCTATACCGGTTTACGGGCACATGTCCCATGCAACAACTGTGATGCTATGATGGAATGCTAACATTCCACACAACTTCACATCATGCTGCCTGGAGAAAGAGGGTGTTCACACTCCAGTCGGATTCGTGCAATAAGTCCGTTTACAGGCAGCAACAGCAGTTGAAAGTATCTCACTTCATGACATCCCCCTCCTCCAAACCCTGCGGCAGCTCAATTCCCAGCAGCCCCGCCAGGCTCCCTGCTGGGCCTGCCAGCCCTTGCTGAGCCGCCACAGACCTGCAGGGGCACGAGACAGACACAAGCCGTCAGCACCAACAATGATGATTGAGAATCTATCATATATAAGAATATCCCCGCTGTTATACCCAGCTGTTATACCAGCTGTTATACCAGCTGTTATACCAGCTGTTATACCAGCTGGTATACCCAGCTGTTATACCAGCTGTTATACCCAGCTGTTATACCAGCTGTTATACCAGCTGTTATACCCAGCTGTTATACCAGCTGTTATACCCAGCTGTTATACCAGCTGTTATACCAGCTGTTATACCAGCTGTTATACCCAGCTGTTATACCAGCTGTTATACCAGCTGTTATACCAGCTGTTATACCAGCTGTTATACCAGCTGTTATACACCAGCTGTTATACCAGCTGTTATACCAGCTGTTATACCCAGCTGTTATACCAGCTGTTATACCCAGCTGTTATACCAGCTGTTATACCCAGCTGTTATACCAGCTGTTATACCAGCTGTTATACCAGCTGTGATACCAGCTGTTATACCCAGCTGTTATACCAGCTGTTATACCCAGCTGTTATACCAGCTGTTATACCAGCTGTTATACCAGCTGTTATACCAGCTGTTATACCCAGCTGTTATACCAGCTGTTATACCAGCTGTTATACCCAGCTGTTATACCAGCTGTTATACCAGCTGTTATACCCAGCTGTTATACCAGCTGTTATACCAGCTGTTATATGTGTGTTTCGCATCTATGAATAGTGATTTAGAAATCACCAATGATGCGCTTTTACATCTATCGATAGTCATTTAGCATTTATCAGCGATACTTTCGCATCCATCAAAAGTGATTTTACATCATCCAATGATGTTTTCGCATCTTCCATTACTTTCATGAGTGATTGAGCATCTACCAATCCTGTCTTCCCATCTAGCGTATCAGAAACCCTGCTGAGCTGCCTGCAGATCCTGATCCGCCCCTCCTTGACCCCCCCCCCCAGCAGACCAGGCGTTGGGCCAGATCCACGGACCCAGATGCATGTCCAGATCCACGGACCCAGATGCATGTCCAGATCCACGGACCCAGATCCAACCCTTTTTGATCCGACCCCTCCTTCACGCACCTCTGAGAGCTCTTAACAAGGTTTATGTCCAGATCTATGATTCCTGATCCGACCTTACTAGATCTCCACCCTGCTTCACGCACCTGAGCAAGCTCTTCACCAGATTCATGTCCAGGTCCACGGGTTGCAGCGCCCCTCCCGAGGCCTCATCGCCCGCGGCGTCCCTGCCGCCCGGCGCTTCGCGCGCGCCAGCGCCCACCGTCGCCCGCGGCCCGGGCCCCCGCTCGAACGACTCGGCCATCCTCGAACCCGCGAGCTGCTCATCAAGCGCTGACGAGTAAGCGCTGAAAAAGGGATCTCCTCGCGCCGCCGCCCCGCCGCAGCCCGCAGACGCATCCCCGCCTCCCGCTCGGGCGTCGTCCCCACCACTGCCTATCGAAAGGCCATCATCCTCATCCTCATCCTCGGACTCACAGCGGGAATCATCACTGTCAGTTTCTGTCTCCACATCGCTGTTGCCACCCCGCGCGTCAGCCCGGCCCTGGCCTGCCGGCCCCAAAGCCGCCGCTGCCGCCGCCGCCGAGCCATCCCGCGCCTGGCTACTGCTCGAGTGGTGCACGGGCACCTCAGAGCCCATCTGCCTCGCAAGCTCGGCCAGAAAACCGCGGTTGTGCGGGCCGTCCTCCCCGTCCTTCTCATCCTCCTCGTCCTCCCCGCTGCCCTCATCAGAGAAGAAGGAGGATCCTTCGGAGCTGTCCGAGGCATCTTCATCCTCGTCCTCGTCCTTGTCGTGATCACCACGATCATCAGCACGCCGTTGCCGGTTTGAGTTTCCGGCGGGGGCCGGAGGCATGCCCAGCGTTTGCCTCAGCTCTGCCAGCAGCCTTGAAGGGTCCAGGTCCACGGCCCGCTCAGAGATTGGCAGCTCAGCGCCCTGCAGGGCAGCAGCGATCAACCCTGGAGCAATTTTAATTTGAAACAGCTCAGACGGGTCCTGGACAACTGGGCAGTGCAGAATCTTACAGGAATAGAGGAGCAGCAATTAATCAGACTGAATCGGACCCCATAACATAACCTGCATATTTGTAGTTTTTTTTTTCCAATTAGGCACGACCAAGTTTGTCAGGGATAAGGGCCGCCGGTGTTTATTTTCGCGCATACAGCCTGTGCACGCAGCTGGGTCGGGTAACCACCAATACTAGATGACCCGAAGGGAACCTTGGTATGACCAGCACATCGCTGGTAGACCAAGCAGAAGCATGGCTTGCTGCACCAGCCCCCCCAGCTGAAGGCTGTTATTTAGCTGAATTGTAGCTGAATCACTGAAAATGGACACTCATGACAACATTGGTAAGCAATTTCGACCTATCGATGTTAAGCAATGGGTCATTGGGTCCGCGGCCATGGTTTCAGCCTCTCCTTTCAGCCCCATGATAAGCTCGGGGGCCCGCAGCTAAATCTATTCGCAAGCTGCTTCTCCATTTATTGAACTAATAAACTATTTTGTTTATCTAAAGAAAATAGCGGAGCGCTTGCACGATCTTTACACGTTTTGCTGCCATGCTCGCTATGCCCACCCTGATGCCTACCTAGACCCCGCCCCGCCCCGCAAGCACCCCCCAAAGCCTATCAAAGGCCCCACCAGGCCCACCATACCTGTCACTCCCGCTAATATCGCTATGCCCACCCCTCCCGACATGCCCGCCACTCATGACATGCCCACCCCCCCAATACCCCCCACTCCCTCCACTCTTTGATATGCCCCTTACGCCCGCCATACCCCCCATGCTCGCCCCATTCCATTTCTTCAGTCCCCGCCATCCCCGCCACTCGTGAGATGCCCGCAAAACCCCCCATAGTCGACACATTCCTTACCTCAGGCTCCGCCATCCCCGCCACTCCACACATGCCTGCCATTCCCCACATGCCTGCCACTCCCCACATGCCTGCCACTCCACACATGCCTGCCACTCCACACATGCCTGCCACTCCCCACATGCCTGCCACTCCACACATGCCTGTCACTCCTCACATGCCTGCCACTCCACACATGCCTGCCACTCCACACATGCCTGCCACTCCACACATGCCTGTCACTCCCCACATGCCTGCCACTCCCCACATGCCTGTCACTCCCCACATGCCTGCCACTCCACACATGCCTGTCGCTCCACACATGCCTGTCACTCCTCACATGCCTGCCACTCCACACATGCCTGCCACTCCACACATGCCTGCCACTCCACACATGCCTGTCACTCCCCACATGCCTGCCACTCCACACATGCCTGTCACTCCTCACATGCCTGCCACTCCACACATGCCTGCCACTCCTCACATGCCTGCCACTCCACACATGCCTGTCACTCCTCACATGCCTGCCACTCCACACATGCCTGCCACTCCCCACATGCCTGCCACTCCACACATGCCTGCCACTCCAGTACTCCACACATGCCTGCCACTCCCCACATGCCTGCCACTTCACACATGCCTGCCACTCCCCACATGCCTGTCACTCTACACATGCCTGCCACTCCCCACATGCCTGTCACTCCACACATGCCTGCCACTCCCCACATGCCTGCCACTCCCCACATGCCTGCCACTCCCCACATGCCTGCCACTCCCCACATGCCGGCCACACGCCTGTCCAATCCCCTACCCCAGGCCCTTCAGTGCCCCCCCACTATTGCTATGCCCGCCACTCCTGACATGCCCCCGTACCCCGCGCTCTTGCCATGCTTGCCCCTCCCGCCATACCCCCACGCCCTCACCCCATTCCTCTCTTGGGCCCCGCCATGCCCGCCATACCCCCCACCCTCACCCCACTGCCTACCTCAGGCCCCGCCATGCCCGCCACAAACATGTTGAAACGTCGCACCAAGTCAGCTGCCTCGACCACTTGCTCCCGTTCGGCAGAACCGTCATCGTCCCCACCTTTCGGTGCCTCTGCCTCATGCCTTCCTACAGCGATCAGACACGGGACAGGTCGCGTTTAAGTGTTTAGTTTTTAGTGAGCACCAGGCGACCATGCTACAGTTTAGGGTTAAAGGGCAAAGGCTTTAGGGTTAAAAGGGGTTTAGGTTTTAGTGCGAACCAGACCACCTTTCGGGTCATAGGATGCCTACATTCTCAAGGCAGTCAAGACCTGAAAGGGAGCTTAATCCTCCTCGGAGCCCCAAGAAACACGCTCCCTGCAATATTCAAATAAGAGTGTGGCATGACGATCAATTATGGTGTGACTAATGGGCACACTTTTTCTCCCCCTCCCCCTTTTCCTGTTTGCCTGGGGCCCAAGCTTGCCTAATGCCAGAGTTCAAATAAGATTGAAGTGTGCATCATGGACATCATGAACATCATGCACACCTCGTTGTTGTTACCTCCCCACCTTTTCCTGTTTGCCTGCTGGAGTACTCTTCGAGCTCAGCTTGCCTGCGGGCCAGCTCCTCGTCCAACTCACGGGCCTGAGCATTCAAACAATGCAGTACAATTTTGACTTGGAGGTTGTACTTGCAATCAAATGGTGAAGAGGACTACATCAACAGCGGTGCTCGAATCCTGAAATGCAGCAGTTGGTTGAAAGCTACAGCCGCCGCAACAACAGGCAGGATCAGCAGGCAGGATCAGCAAACAGGATCAGCAGACAGGATCAGTAGGCAAGCAGAATCAATAGGCAGAATCAGCAGGCAAGATCAGTAGAAAGTCCCAGTGTACCTGATCCTCCGCCCCCTTGTCCTTTGTCTCGCGATACACCGGCATGCCATTCACGCCACCGGCCGCCCGCTGTGCCACCCAGGCGCAGGTGAGCTGTCCCCCTGCCTCCTGCTGCGCCGCGTCGATGGCCCGCAGCGCCCGCTGGACCGGATCCGACAGAAGCTCAACGCTGCGGGGCAGCAGGGGGCCGCTGCAGAAGTCTGCCGCGGCACGGCCCAGGAGCTCCTTGTACCTAAAACATGCAGAAACATATACAGAAACATAAGTGAGGCTGAAGCAGCGGATCTGACAGAAGTTGTGCAGCAGCAGGGAGGCAGCAGAGATCCGCTGCAGAAGTCCTGCTGCGGCGCGCCTAGGAGCTCCTTGTACCTGAAACACACGCAAGCATAAATGAGGCTGGAAGTGCGACTCCAACAGACGCTTTACACTGCGGGGCAGCAGGGGGGCGATGCAGAAGTCTGCCACAGCGCGGCCCAGGAGCTCCTTGTACCTAAAACACACACACACACATACAGAAACATAAGTGAGGCTGAAGCAGCGGATCAGGCAAGCTTCACGCCGCGGGGCAGCAGAGGGTAGCCGCAGAAGTCTGCTGCAGCATGCCCAAGCAACTCCTTGTAGCTCAGAACGGAGGAGGCCATGCATGATGAAGGCTACCGGCCAACTCCTTTGAGGGCAGGCGGGCGGGCGGGCGGGTAAACTGGCGGCTAGACCGGCAGGCACTCTCTTCGTCCCTGAACTGCCCAGGCAGGCAACCTCTTCGTCCCTGAACTGCCCAGGCAGGCACTCTCTTTGTCCCTGAACTGCCCAGGCAGGCACTCTCTTCGTCCCTGAACTGCCCAGGCAGGCACTCTCTTCGTCCCTGAACTGCCCAGGCAGGCAACCTCTTTGTCCCTGAACTGCCCAGGCAGGCACTCTCTTCGTCCCTGAACTGCCCAGGCAGGCACTCTCTTCGTCCCTGAACTGCCCAGGCAGGCAACCTCTTCGTCCCTGAACTGCCCAGGCAGGCAACCTCTTCGTCCCTGAACCACCCAGGCAGGGAACCTCTTCGTCCCTGAACTGCCCAGGCAGGCACTCTCTTCGTCCCTGAACTGCCCAGGCAGGCACTCTCTTCGTCCCTGGAATACCCTAAAGCGTAAAGCCTGAATGTTCTCCTCCTCAAACAATTCGGTCCACCTGGCTGAGCCTGCAATGCTGTCTTCAAATAAATCCAAGCACCGGGTCCCCTCTAAACCCGGGTCCCCTCTGAACCCGGGTCCCCTCTAAACCCAGGTCCCCTCTAAACCCGGGTACCCTCTAAACCCGGGTACCCTCTAAACCCGGGTACCCTCTAAACCCGGGTACCCTCTAAACCCGGGTACCCTCTAAACCCGGGTACCCTCTAAACCCGGGTCCCCTCTTAACCTGGGTCCCCTCTTAACCCGGGTCCCCTCTTAACCCAAGACCCCTCTGAACCCGGGTCCCCTCTATACCCACCTTATAGGCCATGCCAGCCTGTCACCCCCCTGCCCACAAACCATGTAAGCCACAAACATAAATAAAGAAATCAATACACCCTTAAGGAAGCCCACCCTTAAGGAAGCCCACCCTTAAGGAAGCCCACCCTTAAGGAAGCCCACCCTTAAGGAAGCCCACCCTTAAGAAAGCCCACCCTTAAGAAAGCCCACCCTTAAGGAAGCCCACCCTTAAGGAAGCCCACCCTTAAGGAAGCCCAACCTTAAGGAAGCCCACCCTTAAGGAAGCCCACCCTTAAGAAAGCCCACCCTTAAGGAAGCCCAACCTTAAGGAAGCCCACCCTTAAGGAAGCCCACCCTTAAGGAAGCCCAACCTTAAGGAAGCCCAACCTTAAGAAAGCCCACCCTTAAGAAAGCCCACCCTTAAGGAAGCCCACCCTTAAGGAAGCCCACCCTTAAGGAAGCCCACCCTTAAGGAAGCCCACCCTTAAGAAAGCCCACCCTTAAGGAAGCCCACCCTTAAGGAAGCCCACCCTTAAGGAAGCCCACCCTTAAGGAAGCCCAACCTTAAGGAAGCCCAACCTTAAGGAAGCCCACCCTTAAGGAAGCCCACCCTTAAGGAAGCCCACCCTTAAGGAAGCCCACCCTTAAGAAAGCCCACCCTTAAGGAAGCCCAACCTTAAGGAAGCCCACCCTTAAGGAAGCCCACCCTTAAGGAAGCCCAACCTTAAGGAAGCCCAACCTTAAGGAAGCCCACCGTTCGGCTTTAGTACTAGGTGGGCTACCGCACACAATCCAGCCCACCTGGCAGAGCCTGCTATGTTGCCCTCGAAGTACCCAGTCCTCTCCAGAAACGTTTTGTAGGACTGCCAGGCTGGCAGCCTCTCCAGCATTGGGAGCTGCTCAAGGTTGAGCCCCTTGGACTCTGCGGCGGTGTTTGAAGGTTGCTTGGGTGCAGCAACTGTGTTTAAAGGTTGCTTGGGTGCAGCAACTGTGTTTGAAGGTGGCTTGGGTGCGGCAACTGTGTTTGAAGGTGGCTTGGGTGCAGCAACTGTGTTTGAAGGTGGCTTGGGTGCAGCAACTGTGTTTGAAGGTTGCCTGGGTGCAGCAACTGTGTTTGAAGGTTGCTTGGGTGCAGCAACTGTGTTTGAAGGTGGCTTGGGTGCAGCAACTGTGTTTGAAGGTGGCTTGGGTGCAGCAACTGTGTTTGAAGGTTGCTTGGGTGCAGCAACTGTGTTTGAAGGTGGCTTGGGTGCAGCAACTGTGTTTGAAGGTGGCTTGGGTGCAGCAACTGTGTTTGAAGGTGGCTTGGGTGCAGCAACTGTGTTTGAAGGTGGCTTGGGTGCAGCAACTGTGTTTGAAGGTGGCTTGGCTTCCGCTGCGGTGTTCGAAATGGGCGCTGACGGGGCATTCTCAGCTGCAGCTGTCTTTGAAGGTCCCTTGGCTGCCCCCGCAGTTTTTGACGGGAATAAGGATGCACCCTCACCTGCCGCGCTATTTGAAGGCGGAGGCGGTACCAGCCCATCCTCATTGGCAGCAAGAGCGCCTGCCGTCTGACCTGGCAGACGTCCCACCCTGGCGGCCCGAGCCCACAGGATCTCAAACCCGGCTGTGATCTTGAGACCCAGCTCCGCGGCCTGCCGCTCTTCCGGCTTCTGGTTGGGAGAGGGCATGGGGAAGCCGCGGGGAGCGACGAAGCGCTGCTGCAGCAGCTGCGCGAGCTGGCACGAGCTCATGCGGACGATGCACGGGGCGGAGTCATCAGAGGCGGGGAAGTGAGCCATCCTGCCGGCCGCACGCATGTCGTCTGCATCCCTAGGAGGAAAGGGGATCAGGGTTTAAGGTTCAGGGTTCAGAGCATGGGCTTCCCTGGGAGGAAAGGGGATCAGGGGAGAGAGCTTGGGGCGTAAGATTTATGGATGTGTGGACATGGGCATTCCTGCCAGCGGCAGGCATGTTATCTGCATCCCTAAGTGATGGCTGCCTAGAGGCATGCCCTAGATGATATAGCTCGCACTCATATAGACTGAGGCGCAGACTCTCCCAAACAAGAGGTCATCATTTTCGGCCATATAAAGGCTCCACGGTAGGTGGTGAAAGGTTCAGGGGTGAAGGGTTGACAGTTTGAGTCAACTATCCACTTTCCAGGGGTTAAGGGTAAAGGGTTGAGGGGGTAAGGGGTCGGTCAGACCATTGCGTTTTGTGGGTTGCGTTTGACATTCATAATCGAAAATAGACCATCAGCAGATGTGCGCGCAGTAGATTCCAATTAAGCATACCAATATTTTATCCAAACGTCCCCCCCCCCCCCTGCGTTTCGCGGCTGCGTTTGCGTTTGCCCTCCCAAACGCAACCTCAAACGTAACGCAGTCTGACCTACCCTTAAAGGGTTGAGGGGGTAAAGGGTTGAGGGTTAGGGTTGAGGGCTAGAGTTAAGTATCCACTTTCCATCATGTCCCATAGTGGTCTGATTACCATGTAGCCCCTCACATCAGTGACAAGTCAAATTCAATTCCACAAAAAATCAAATTGAAACCAAACTCAAATCCACTACCAGTTAATCCCGAACTCGAGTCTGAACCCAGAGAGGACATCACTCCCGGAAAATTGTGTCCGCTCTCACGTTTCCAGCAACGTTTCTCCGCTGTAAAGTAAGGGCTTGTGGTTTAGGGTTAGCAGTGCTGTAGATTGACTCACCTAACCTCCGATATACCGTTAAACGGGATAGGGTCTGCGCACGCCTGTTGAGATCAAGTAAATTAAATTCGCCGCACAGGCAAAAAGTACCCTACCCGCGCACTCGCAGGCGAAATGTCATTTAAATGCATTCCTTAGCACCTAAACAAGGGGTTCGATATGAGCGAAGGCAAGTGCATAACCAGAAAGGAGTAATGATCACGATTTTAACTGTAAAAGAAGGCCTCCTGAAAGGTCTACACGTAAAATCGCTTCAGGGTTCAGGGTTCAGGGTTTAGGTTTAAGGTTGTACCTGTAAAAGAAGGCCTCCACGACGGACGCAACGATCTGCGGATCAAGCGTGAGAGCCGCTGCGATCCGCAGCGGCAGCAGCGCCTTTGAAACCTGTATCGCGTCCAAAGCGGCCTCCGGCATGCCCTTGAGCCGGGCGCCGATCGCGGCCTCCACCTTCGGGCTTGCCTGCGTGCTGACGCCGCCCGGCGGATCC
Organism: Limnomonas spitsbergensis; assembly: GCA_037349105.1. Classification (NCBI taxonomy): domain Eukaryota; kingdom Viridiplantae; phylum Chlorophyta; class Chlorophyceae; order Chlamydomonadales; genus Limnomonas; species Limnomonas spitsbergensis. The sequence continues at coordinate 1,366,660 of JAYJMM010000019.1, read as the reverse complement.
CTCAAGATCCGGAGCGCCTCGGTCAGCGTGGGGAAGGCGGGGAGGTCCGGCGCGCGAGACGACGGCTGCGGGAGGATGTGGAGGTGGCCGTTTCGGAGCCAGATCCGGTTGGTGGCGGTTTCGGGCTTCAGCCACTTGGGGAGAGAGTAGGCCGCCTCAATGAGCATGAAGTCCCCGTCATTGTCCCACACCTGGAGAGGGGGAGGCAGGAAGTGGGGAAGGGATCGGGGAATGAAAGGAGTGGGAGGGAGGCGGGGGGGAGGGGGCAGTGGTGAGTAGGCTGTCTCAATGAGCATGAAGTCCCCGTCACTGTCCCACACCTGAAGAGGGGGAGACAGGAAGTGGGGAAGGGATTGGGGAGAAAAGCAAGGGGGGCGGCGAGTATGACTTCTCAATGAGCATCAAGTCTCAGTCGTTGTCCCACACCGGATGAGGGGGAGACAGGAAGTGAGGAGGGGATCAGGGAATGAAAGGAGGGGGGGCAGGGGGGAGGGGATGGCCTGCAAAGCTGAAGCGGATATGCCACTACTGGCACCAACTGTTCATCACCTTTGAGCTAAAATGCACTTGGGGCTCCCTGGACAAAACAGCAGTTTCCTGCCTGCCTACCTGAATGGGCAGGCCACAGTGGTGCCTGCAAAGCTGAAGCAGCAATGTCACAAACATATGTTCATCATCTGACAGCAGAAATGCAGCTGAATCACCCTCGACTGAACAGCAGTGTCATGCATGCTTACTTAAATGGACGGACCACTGTGCAGCTGTGCCACTGCCAACTGTCCATCATATTTAGTGGACTTCCGGCTGTAGCACCCTCATATTAGCTGCGCTTTCATGTTTGCTTATAAATAAGTAAACAATGCCTTCCTGAATTGACAGACCACGGTGTTGCCTGCAAAGCTGAAGCAGCTACGACCACGCTACGACCACCTGTTTATCGTCCATCAGCTGAATTGTGGTTGAAGCACCCTCCACTAAACGATGGTTCCATGCCTACCTGAATGGACAGGCCACAGTGTGATCAGCAAAGCTGAAGCAGCAACGTCACTAAAGGTACTGACAGTTCGTCGTCTTACAGCTGAAATGCAGCTGGATCACCCTCCACTGAACAGCGCTTTCGTATGCACCTGAATGGACGGACCACGGTACTGTCTGCACAGCTGAAGCTGCAATTCCAGGACTATCTCTTTATTCTGTTAGTTGAAATGCAGCTGAAGCACCCTCGACTGAACAGCGCTTTCATGCTTACCTGAATGGACAGGCCACGGTCCTGTCTGCACAACTGAAGCAGCAATGCCACTACCGGTACCAACTCAACTGTTTATCGTCTTACAGCTGAATTGTGGCGGGAGCACCTTGGACTAAACTATAATTTCCTGCATACCTACCTGAATGGACCGGCCACAGTGTTGCCTGCAAAGCTTAAGTACACTGCCAACTGTTTTTGTATTTTAGCTAAATTGCTGCTGGAGCACCCTCTACTGAACAGCGGTTTCATGCATGCCTATAAATAATGAAGGGTTTAGGGTTTAGTAAATAATAAAACAAGCATACCTACCTGAATGGACAGGCCGCGATGCTGTCTGAAAGCTGAAGCAGCAACGCCACTGCAGGTACCAAAAGTTTATCGTCTTACAAGTGCAGCTTACCTGAATGGACAGGCCGCGATGTTGTCTGCAAAGCTGAAGCAGCAACGCCACGACGATCCATTCATCCTCGACGTTGTCCCCAAATTGAAGGGCTCCCCACAAGTATGGCGTGTCCGCGGGCTGACTGGCGACCCCTTTCCCTGGAAGGTCAGGTGTAAGGGGAAGACGATGAATAGCATCTATAAGTGTCGTGTCACGCGGGCGAGAAGCAAAGGGCTACACACAGACATGGCGTGTCCGCGGGCTGGCTGGCGACCCCTTTCCCTTCAAGGTCAGGTGTGAGGAGAAGACGATTGTTAGCATCTATAAGTGCCGTGTCACGCGGGTGAGAAGCAAAGGGCTACACACAGACATGGCGTGTCCGCGGGCTGGCTGGCGACCCCTTTCCCTTCAAGGTCAGGTGTGAGGAGAAGACAATTGTTAGCATCTATAAGTGCCGTGTAACGCGGGCGAGAAGCAAAGGGCTACACACAGAAATGGCGTGTCTGCAGGCTGTCAGGCGACCCCTTTCCCTGCAAGATCAGGTGTAAGGGGAAGACGATGAATAGCATCTATAAGTGTCGTGTAACGTGGGTGAGAAGTGAAGGGCTACACACAGAAATGGTGTGCCTGCAGGCTGGCTTGCAACCCCTTTCCCTACATGGTCAGGTGCGAGAAGAAGACAATTAATGGCATCTACAAGTGTCACAAGGGTGAGAAGCGAAGGGCTACACACAGACATGGCGTGTCTGCAGGCTGGCAGGCGACCCCTTTCCCTGCAAGGTCAGGCAATGTCTTTTCTCAAGTGTTTCAGCTACAGGGTTCAGCTACAGGGTTCATTATAGGGTGCTTCAGCTACGATTTAGATACAATTCAGCAACAAACCGGCCCCACAAGCATGGAGGAGTGTCTGCGTGCATGCCGTCATCGCCTTTCCCTGCAGAGCGTTCAGATGAGATGGACATAAGCTGTGTGGCTGGAAATCACCACGTGTAATGGTTGTTTAGGCCCCGGTTCTATTTACGGCTATGGGGGGGGGGGGGGCACTTTGTATTGGTGGGTCCGACCAGGTATGAACGGGAAGTGAAGGTCTCCGTACCAGCAGAGTGCGTCTGCAGGAAAGCTATCGGCGCAGTAGGCCCTGAAGGTGCAGAGAGGGTTCAGAGAAGGTGCAGAGAGGTGCAGAGAAAATGCAGAGAAGGTGCAGAGAGGGTTCAGAGAAGGTGCAGAGAGGGTGCAGAGAAAATGCAGAGAAGGTGCAGAGAGGTGCAGAGAAGGTGCAGAGAGGTGCAGAGAAGGTGCAGAGAAAGTGCAGAGAAGGTGCAGAGAAGGTGCAGAGAAGGTGCAGAGAGGTGCAGAGAGGTGCAGAGAAGGTGCCAGAGAAAGTGCAGAGAAAGTGCAGAGAGGTGCAGAGAAGGTGCAGAGAAGGTGCAGAGAAGGTGCAGCGAGGTGCAGAGAAGGTGCAAAGAAGGTGCAAAGAAGGTGCAGAGAGGTGCAGAGAAGGTGCAGAGAAGGTGCAGAGAAATTGCAGAGAAGGTGCAGAGAAGGTGCAGAGAAGGTGCAGAGAGGTGCAGAGAAGGTGCAGAGAGGTGCAGAGAAGGTGCAGAGAAGGTGCAGAGAAGGTGCAGTAGGCCCTACACTTCAGCTACAACGCAGCCGAAGGTGCAGTAGGCCCTGTCGCTTGGGCCACCAGCCGTATGCCAGGAAAGGCCTGGGTCCCATAGGCCCAGTTGAGGCGTCCAGGCCGCCACCCAAGGGTGGCCTGGTGTGCATTTAAACGAACACTGATGAATTGCCTGGCGGGCGGAGATTATGCCGGAAAGTTGTTGTTACAACGTATCGACCCCAGCAGCCTTTCTTTGAAAGAGCCGGGCAGAGCAGGTTGTCGTCAGCTTGAGGGTAGTATCACCTTTTTGGGACATATGCACCTCCATGGCTATAACGGTTTGTCCTACGGATATATCAATGCTAAAGAAGTAAGGGACATGTATTCTACATACCCATGCTCGCCACATGCTGTGCTCCCATGCAGACTACATGCGATGCGCCCATTAATGCCAAATGCTGTGCTCCCATGCAGCTGACATAACGTTCGAACATGCAGACAGCATGCCATGTGCCCATCAGCCCGCGAAGTCTACAAGCCATGCCAGTGATGCGACTATGCAGGTGGGGCCCTTCGGCCGGTGATACAAGCTGTAGGGGCATGCTTCACCAGCCATGATGATTCCTCCTAGTGGCGCATTATTTTAAATAATTACAATGCAGGGTGACAGCACACCAAGTGCCCATGCAAACTATCGGTACAAGCCTAACACGGCAACACCCATGGTGGCAGTGAGATGGAGAACCAGCCGCATGCTCACTCTGACGCCGGCGCTGCTGCTGTTGCTGCCATGGAGGCGCTAACGAGACGCTGCTTTGAAGCTCGAAAGGCTCCCGGTTCCAAATGAAAGCTTTGAGGAACGGCGACACCTTTTCCAGCAACTCGGCACGAAGCAGCTCCAGATCCTGAGCTGGGTCGTCTGAAGAATGAAGCGAAAAAGGGCGCGTCGTCATCGAACAAAAACGAAACGGTGTTTTGCAAGCTTTGGTTACCTGCGTAGAGAGCGTATGATATCGTGTTTTCCTCAACGGGCTTCTCTCCAAGCCCTAGAGTTTTAAGGAAATCCATGACAGGGCGAAGTATGTGCTTATCTAACTACTCCTGCATGCGCGAGTACAAAAACGCCCTTCTCCTGGCAGATCTGACGAGTAGATCCGGTGTGAACTGGGTGTGAAGACCATCGACGCGCCGTCAGTCCGTAGTGGGATATCAGCCTAGTCCGTCACCATACGGAGGTTAACTGGTTAAGGTGTGGTCACTGGTCAGTCTAAGAAATGCCGATTTCCTATGCTACGGCGGTTAAGTTTATTCCTAAAGGCATGCTTCAGCATTATTGCAGCAGGGGTTCCGTCATTCGTTGCGTCACGTCAAGGGGCGGGGTTCGGCAGGACGCACCGTTTCTCTCTACCGGTATTGCCTCAAGTGTAGTCAATCGCATTAGTTGATTGCCAGCTGATAGTCAGAGAGATCCACCTACAAGGCTGGTAAACTTCTGCAACGTTTCTGACTTAAGCTATTTCGGCATTCTGGCTCCTCCTGAAGCTCCACCTCGTACTCTGCTGGTAAAGCGGTGCTGAATGCTGAGTTGCCACTTAATGATGCGTTTCAACAGCTGTTCAACGCAAGCGTTGTTTCTGTTTTCGTGACTCAACTACCGTACACGTCAGCTTCTGCCCGGCCTCCAGCCGGAGCCCAGAGGCCTTACCTGCCATGCTCCTTCTGCCGCCAGCTGTAGGCCAGTCCAAGTTCAGACCCTAAGGGCCTTTTGCAGTATTGCAGTTGTGGGGCGGCCTGCTTGAGGTGGACTGGTAGCCGAATAAAGAAACAATGGGCGCAAGCTTACCCAGCACAGTCAGAATTCATGGAAAACAAACACCTCGCCCTCACCCGGCCCTTGGTCCTCACATAATTACATAATGACGTTAAGTCGTCAAGGCCTTTCTCGCTCGAAGAGTGATTCCAGGATGTTCCAAGGTATCATGAATCATTATCTGGATATGAATCATATATTCATACCGTATGATATGATATGATACCTTGACCTACCGGCACCGGTATGTTTAGAATGGTGCATGCCCGCTGGGCCCTGCTTGTCGCACTGGTACGGTATGTGATGCGACAAAATATGATACCGTACCTCGTACCGTATTCGTCTTTTGTCTTCACACACCTTACAGTTCTATTTCATTTTGCGTGTCCGCGCAGTCTTCAATTCAATCACGCAGGGGCCTCAAGGATCATCCGTGCACCTACTGAACCTGGCTTACCGGTAGAGGCCCGCTCACAGGGCAGCTAACCCCCAAGCAGCCCCGAAATGGGTCCCCAAACCACTGGCCACGTCCACCGCCGGACGCCCCGACCCTCTGATCCACCCCCGACTTAATTGGCCCCATGTCACGGTATATTACCGTATACGTGACAGAACCGTTTGAGCCGCCGTTAGCGGCCACGGAGCCTCCGCAGCTTCTCTGCGGAGTCTCCTGATTTGAACTGAGACCTAGAAACCCGCTTACGCAAGGTGATTGAGCATAATCTGTACTCAGTAATTAGGGCATGCCGGGACCTTTGAATCCCGGCGTGCCAGCTTGCTACTTACTTTTGTCCCTTTTGAAGGACAGGCTTCTGGTGTAAAGAGTATAGGCCTAGCTCTCACGGATACTAGCCCTTGCTCGCCACTAAGTCAGTACCTTAGACTTCAGTCAAGTCTAGCACCACGGAAAGTGGTGATAGCATAAGCAAGTGACAAGCGAGCCCCATCCAGATCACTGGTCATCCCCAGCCGACGCGATCTACGGAGCTCGCCCTGAAGAGCACGCGACCTACGGTGCCGATCCCTGACTACTCGTCCATCGGAGACGACTAATCAGGCAAGCAGTCCCAAGCAGATATTCACCTAAATAGACCAGGAGGCGCAAAGCCGACCAGGAGCTCTCGGCGTACCAGCTTCCAGCTGAGTCCGCCCGGCGACAAAACCCACGGACAAAGTCACCTCCGTCGCCGTTCCTTCGCAACCCCGAGCATCCCCGCTCTCAGTGTCCTTCAAAAGGGACAAAAGTGGTATTGCAGCCTGATCAGCTGCTTGCAACGAGTTCCTCGCTGAGGGAAGCTAAGCTTGTCTGACCTGGAATATTTTTTTGAATTGTTCGCCTTGGACAGCTTGAAAAAGCACCTCTGTCGCTGCATTCTGCTTGGGCTTTCCGTGCCAAATTAGATCTTGCAATCCCCGGCTGTGATGAGCCTTGGGGAGAAGCTCGATGATCCAGCTGGAGTTATAAACCCAGCTTGATTCCCTGTGCATTTGGTCAGTGGTTAAGGTTGGACCACTTGATTGTGAAAACAAAAGTGTGAACAGAAGTTGATCGGCGGATCAGTGATCAATGGATTGCTGAGGCCGAGATTTCAGTGGCCCAGAACTGTGTGCATGCAAGACAGTCTGAGCAGCGGCGTGACGTGCACCGAGGAGATCCGCAGGAGTTTAGCGGATCGCTGTGAAGGATCCAGTGAAGGATCGCTGTGCAGGTCACTGTCAAGGATCGCTGTCCAGGATCGCCCGGTAGCTGGCAGCAGCCGCACCCGATCGCTGTGAAGGATCGCTGTGCAGGACTGCAGGTCACTGTCCAGGATCGCTGTCCAGGATCGCTGTCCAGGATCACCCGGTAGCTGGCAGCAGCCGCACCCGATCGCTGTGAAGGATCGCTGTCCAGGATCGCTGTGAAGGATCGCAGTGAAAGCTGGGAGAAAGTTGGGAGAAAGAAAGCTGGTACGGGCGAAGGAGAATTCCGCCTAGCACCAGATATTGTTGAGCAAATAGAAAGATTCGGATTGCCTGTCCTTGAGCTATAATTGCCTGTCAACCAGACCTGTCTAGCAAGCCCTCAGAAAGGCAGGGCCTGGACTCAGAGCAGCAGATGGCGCTTGAGGGAGAAGCGATGCGTATTTCCCGCGGGCTAGCAGGGATCGAGGATCCCGCAGCTTTGGAGTGCAAGGTGCCCAGTGCAGATCAAGCTTGGCCCAAGGACGTTGGGCAGGCTGATGGCACTGTGGGCGCTGAAGTGTCGCACAAAGGGATCAGCCGAGGTGGGCCAGTGCCCCAATCAACCCTGGATATTCCAAGGCAAGGCCTGGAATATGCGCAGTGGTTGAGACAGGGAGGAAGAACCCCTGAGCTGACATTGGACCCGGCCGTTGAGGTGTCGCAGACCAGTGGCGCAAATCGGGACAGTGGTCCAGAAGGCGCACCAGAGCAGGACTTGTCCAGTGGGGCAGGGGCCGCCCAACGAGTCAAGAACGAGCCCGATCACGGTGATCAAGGGGCAGGCACCTCGGCAGCCCCAGAGGGGGCAGCAGAGTGCGGGGGAGCAAGAGACCTAGGCAGTGGGCCAGAATACGCGACGCAGAAGAGGCTGATGAGAGTGGCAAGTGCTGCGCAGTGCGTTAGGGAGGAGGATCTGGCTCAGCCAATAGGGTGGAACAGGCTAGGGCAGTGGGCCACTGGAGTGTGGAAAAGTGTGTGTGACGCAGAGCAGGCGGGGTTAAGCAGTCTGGCTGTGCCCCAGCAGCGCGCACTCTTGGAGGCACTGACCAGGTGTATGGAGCAGCCAGGTAATCAGGTGTCCCCCAACGGCTGGTCCATGTTTGATATCCTCAGCAGTGACAGTGAACCAAGTCCCAGGGACCAACAGCAGGCCCGGGGGAGGGCCTTTCCACCCAGGCGGGACAGCCCGGTAGCTAGCGAGCAGCTGCACCTGATCAGCTGTTTTCAGGCAGGAAGTGCCTGTCCATCCAGGCGGGATAGCCCGGTAGCTAGCGAGCAGCTGCACCTGATCAGCTGTTTTCAGACAGGAAGTGCCTGTCCATCCAGGCAGGATAGCCCGGTAGCTAGCGAGCAGCTGCACCTGATCAGCTGTTTTCAGGCAGGAAGTGCCTGTCCACCCAGGCGGGATAGCCCGGTAGCTAGCGAGCAGCTGCACCTGATCAGCAGTGATCTGACAGGAAGGGCTGAGCACAGGCCTGGCCCGCGCAGGGCAAGCGAGGCTGAGGATTATGCGAGGTTTGGGGTCGTCCCAGAGCAGGATAAACAGGATCAGGAGGATCAAACTGTGGTGGCCGGTGGCTGCGAGCCAAGCCAACTGCAGGTGCAGGCGACGCGGCATTGCTTGCAGAGGGAGGCAGGTACTGTGACACTTGTGGTGGCCGGTGGCTGCGAGCCGGGCCAACTGCAGGTGCAGGCGACGCGGCATTGCTTGCAGAGGGAGGCAGGTCCTGTGACACCTGTGGTGGCTGGTGGCTGCGAGCCAGGCCAACTGCAGGTGCAGGCGACGCGGCTGTGCTTGCAGAGGGAGGCAGGTCCTGTGACACCTGTGGTGGCTGGTGGCTGCGAGCCAGGCCAACTACAGGTGCAGGCGCCGCGGCTGTGCTTGCAGAGGGAGGCAGCCCATGTGACACCTGTGGTGGCCGGTGGCTGCAAGCCAGGCCAACTGCTGGTGCAGGCGCCGCGGCTGTGCTTGCAGAGGGAGGCAGGTCCTGTGACACCTGTGGTGGCCGGTGGCTGCGAGCCAGGCCAACTGCAGGTGCAGGCGCCGCAGCTGTGCTTGCAGAGGGAGGCAGCCCCTGTGACACCTGTGGTGGCCGGTGGCTGCGAGCCGGGCCACCTGCATTTGTGGGAGCAGAAGCTGAACCAGCAGGTGGCTGAGGAACCAGCTGGATCAAGTGAGGTTGAGGACCACGTGCACAGGCATGCGCCGGTGCCGGTGCAGATGCAGATGCACCAGCCAGAAGAGGATGGGCCTGTCACACCACCAGTGGCAGCAGCTCTAGGAGGGGTCCATGTGCCAATATCAGAACCAGGGGCGGCCCAGCAGGCCAACAAACAGCTGGGGGCGGCAGAGAATCCTGAGGGGTCAGAGGAGCAGGGAATCTCCATACCCATGCTGAGGGAAAAGGTTAACTGGTACCGGCAGAAGCTCAAAGGAGTGGCCAGGCAGCTGTGGGTGGCCAGGCAGCCAATGTTGGCCTGGAAGATGAGGATGACCAGGCAGCTGAGGATGGTGAAGCATCGCTTGGAACATGCCAAACAGAACCTACAGGCGCTGCTGCCAACAGGCGAGGAGGAGGAAGAGTAGCAGCTGCAGCAGACAGCCATGGTTGCATGGCACGTGGCACTACCCGGGGGGCACAGGGCTGAGCAGGCCAGCCATGAGGCGAAAGAAGAGGCACAACCGCCGCAGCACCAGGGGTGCGCGCCCAGATTTCCCAGGCAGGAGGGCTTCCGCTCAGCAGAGCAGTGTGGGCCAGTGGGTCAAGCCAGCCCTAGCCTGAGTCTCGGCCCAGACGGCTGCAGCAGGTCCAGCCAGGCAGTGGCAGGCAGGGCAGCTGACAGTGACGTGGAAGCAGCTAGGAGCAGCAGGTCTCCGGTGCCAGCACCCGTGGACGACAGCAGCAGCAGGAATGTGTGCCTGGTAGCAATCCATGCTGCGGTGCCTGCAGATGTGGAGCTGGCCAGGATCTGGGAGGATCGCGCAACAGGTGCCCGTCAGCAGCCGATGGACATCCGCAATGCCATGCGTCAGGCCATGAGGCGTAACACCGGAGGAGTATGTATGTTCTGCGGGTTCGAGTGCGAGCACAGCGACAGGGCATGTGAGCACCTCATGGATGTCAACATCCAGAGGGGGCTGGAGCAGGGTGAGGACCCGGCTGAGGCCAGTGATGCAGTGATTGCAGAGGAAGCAATGCGGATTGCGGTGAAGCTGGCCGGGCCAGCGGATCCGGCCGCAGGCGCGCACAAGGTGCCAGTGCAAGATCGCTCCCTGTCCGCGGAGGAAGGGAAGCTGGCTGATGACACGGTGCGAGTCCAAGTGACACAAAAAGGAATTGGCCGAGGGGGCCCGGTACTCGCGGATCCCAGGAAGGGCCTGGGAGCTGAGCAGTGGCCGACGCAAGGGGGAGGAACCCCAGAGCTGATCTTGGATCCAGCAGCTGAGGTATCCCAGAGCGGAGATACGGGGCGGGACTGTGGTCCAGACGCCGCTGTGCAGCAGAATCCGCCCAGGGGGGCAAGGACTGCGCAGCGGGTCAAGGAGAAGTCCAGCCAAAGTGACCTAAGGGCGGATGTCGCCGCAGGCCCAGAGGGGCTTGCAGGCCGTGACAAGGTCAGGGCAGGCGAGCCACTAGTGAAAGTAGAGGTGAGTGTGGCCAGGCGCGGACCTGCAGAAGTCAAGCGCGAGGGGGCAGGAGCCAAACCAGCGATGGCCGGGCAGGTTTCGCAGGAGAGCGATGAACCGCGGATCCAGAGCAAAAGGGCGGCTGTGCCGGTGGGAAAGCCGTTGGCTGACCTGATGTGGGAAGAAGAGCTGCCAGATCCCATCCCAGAGGTGCAAGTGCAAAAAGGGCCGCAACTGAGGGCAGGGCTGCATCCAAGGGGGCAGCTGAGGCCGCACCACACTCCAGTCAGGAGGGTGGTAGGGTCCACGGTGTATGGAACACCCCTGTCCAGGTTTCTCCCCAGTGTGGGCAGGCCTGTGCAGAGACCCAAGGAGGGATTTAGCGGCCAAGTGAAGAGAGGCGGCAGCCAAGGGGGCGGCCTGTATGGATTTTCCAATAATCCAGCATGGGCGCAGGAGGAAGGCCCCAGAGAGTCAGAGCACTCCAGGGAGGTGAAGGTGGCAGATCTAGAGGAGCTGATTGAGGAGGATCTGCAGCCGATCGGCTGGAGGGGGATTCTGCGGTGGGTGGCGAACCTGTGGAAGCAAGTTTGCTCCAGGTATTTCTCCCACTTCAGCGATCAGGTGAATGCGATTGAGGATTCAGGGCCCATCATCTGAGGGAATGGGCAACGAAGGCCATGATGGGGATTCCACACACAGGGCAGGACAGGGCGACGCTGTTGGCCGCCCTTGGACAGGCGTCCAAGGGAGGAGCAGGACGCGAGGCAGCCCTGGCCGTTAAGGCCTTTGCAGATGAGTGGAGCAATGGGGTGAAGGGAGATCAGGAGGAACCTGGATCTGAACCCGAGGATGAAGAAGAGGAGGATCAAGAGTGGGAAGGTTTTGAAACAGCTGTGCAGCAACCAGAGGAGCTCAGGGAGGTCCAAAGGTGGCAGCAGCGGGCAAGGGCCGCGCCCACCCCAGGGTCCAGAGAGGCTAGAGAGGAGGTGCTGTCAGATTCCTGGGCCAGGATTTACACAGGCGGAACACAGCCAGGCAGGCCGAGCCAGGAGCCGCCCAGGGGGCAGGCAGACGGAAGGGAACAGCCAAGCTGGCAGAGCCAGGAGCCGCCCAGGGGGCAGGCAGACGGCAGGGAACAGCCAAACTGGCAAAGCCAGGAGCCGCCCAGGGGGCAGGCAGAATACAGCAGGAGGACACAGCCAGGCGGGCCAAGCCAGAAACCGCCCAGGGAGCAGGCAGAATACGGCAGAGGAACACAGCCTCGGGAGTCTGGCCCAGAGGAGAGAAAAAGCAGAGATGCGGCTGATCAGCCGCCACCCGAGAGGAGCAGAGGCTCCGCGGGCGGGGCCGGCAGACAGTCGTCAGGGGGCGGACAAGCCCAGGATGGGGCTGGCCGCAGAAACAGCCAGTACCAGCGCAGTCGCAGCCCATCAGGGGGCGACAGTAGCGGATCTGGATCAGACTCCAGTTCAGACGAGTCGGGGTCAGGTGGATGGAGCGGACAGGCGCGGGCCAGGGGCCAGGCGGGAGTCCAGCGACCAGGAAATGAAGAGGCTCGATAGGGAGCAGGCAAGGATGAACCTGCAGCTGCAGAAGCAGATGGTCCTGCAGCTGACTGGTGTGACCAGGTTCACCAAGATCCCGACCATCCAAGGCAACGTGCCTGTGTTGGATATGGCCCAGCCCGGAGCTGTCGCGGTCAGGAAGTACTGCCAGGCATGCGGCTATTGGGGGTCGCACAACCGGCTGGCGTTGTCCGATGAACCGCCGGCGCTGGCCGTGGTGGCAGGGGAAATTGTTGGATCCTGCCAGTCACCCTCGGCCATGGCCATGCTCGTGCGATCCCTGGCCAGGTTGTGGAACAACAAGCCTGCCAGTGTGGGGCCGTTGATGGTGGCCATCAGGGCAGCGCCCCACGCAGGGGACAGGGCCACCAAGGAGGTGGAAAGGATCAGGGGGCAGGGGGCCGCTCCAGCAGAGGAGCAGTGCTGTGAGGTTTCCCTGCTTACCCTGTGGATCAGGGTGGTAAAGGAGGAGGTGGGGAACCCGACCTCGGATGAGAGGTCCGCGATCACCAACCTCAAGCTGGGAGTCAAGACCACCTTGGATCCAGAGGTCAAGCCAGAGGAGACAGTGGAGGCGTTTGCGCACAGAGTCCTGTCCACAGCAGAGTTGCTGCATATCTCCAGGGATGCAGTGGACTACTTTGGCAGAAGGCACTCGGTCTCGCACATGTTCTATGAGGGGCTGCCAGTGGCCACCAGGGTCAAGCTGAGCACGTTCGTGATCACTGTGCCAGGGTACTTGTGCATGACCGGTGAGGAGCAGATCACTGTGCTGACGCAGCAGGTGGTGCTGTGGGAGAAGTTCGCCCTGGAAATGGGGGACCTGTTGGTCACAGATCACAGGCCTGCGGCAGAAGAGGAGAATGAGACGGAAGAGGGGGAAGAGACGGAAAAGGAGGAAGAGGAGCGAGAGGCTTCTTGGAGGCAGAGACTTTTTGGAGGAAGATATTCCTTGGATGAAGAGAGGCCAGTGTCACCCCGCGAGCGGTCCATAGATGGGCCAAGGTGGCGCTAGGCTTCCAACAAAGAGGAGGAGTCAGCCCTAGAGGGGCATACGGAGGACGCGGGCTATGGTTAAGCCTAGCCCAGAGCGGCAAGGCTGCTGAGCACTTGACGGTCCCCACGCCGTAACCGGCAAGGAGCGGGCAGGCGCCTGCGTAGCGGAAGATACCTTCAGGCGCAGCGCGGCTTGTCCTAGTACCCGGCAGGCAGTGGGCCGGCGGCCAGCGGGCCGAAGGCTGGAAATGCAAGATTGGAACGGAGGATACGGCAGCGACGTGTTAAAAATTTGTTTCTCAAGAGCCGCAGCAGCAAGGCTGCGGTAGTACATATGCTGGAAGCGATGGACGACGACACTTGATTTTGTGGAGTAGTAATAGTACTGCAAGGGGCAGAATGCCGCTGCTGCGGCGCACATTTCCTGTGGCCTTAAAGACCAGGCGTCTATGGCGAGAGCAGCGGTTATACTTAGCCTGGCCTGAGGATTCTGATTAAGAGCCAAGTTTGGTGCTGAGCAGCTGAGATGCTTAGAATGACGCGCAGTATGTGCGCATTGCCTGCGGAGATTATGTGATTTTTGCTTTGAAGATAGCCTGAACCAGGCAGAGGCGGAGGAGGCCTGAACCAGGCAGATTTCCTTTGATACTTTGATCTTCTGAGGTGTACATATTGCCAGAAGTTTCTTCCTAACAGTACCGAGCCCTTTTTCCGGCTCCCAGCGCATGCCCTTTAGGCTTAACGCTGAGGAGCAGGGGGGCGAGTGAAGTAGTAGGGGCGGTACCCACGAGACAGGGACACCCAGACCTTACCCCTAGGCAGAGAGACTTCCTGCTAGGGCAGAACCTTACAGTAGCCAGTTAACAGCTCCTGTCTGAAGTACAAGGAGTCTGTGTGTACGGTAATGTACCGTGTTTATGAGTAGAAGGACACCTCTCTAAGGCGCCTTTACTGGAGATTACGGAGTTTACCATATTGGCACGTTTACTGCTTTATGGTGCGACACCCACCTCCGGCCACGCCCAACCCCGGCAGGCCATAAGCGACGTATCTTCTTTGCAATCCCTGCCCGCCGAAGTAACATCCACCGCAAGTTCTGGAATTGTTATTTTGCGCGAAAGCAAAGTCCCAGTACGGTATGATGTTATTCCAGTGCGTTTTTCTATATTAACCCGTGATTACCTGGTTGTCACTGTTATGATAGATCTGAAGGGAGCAAAAAACAGTAAAGTGTAAAAAGTTTGTCATTGAAATGGTCACTGAATTTTTGTTCTGAAGTGGCAAAAATCATATAATTATACAATCAAAGACGTTTTATAAGCAACAATGAAATATGACGACATTATAAAACGTTTGAGGCTTAGGGTATCAGACAACCGTTCCAGGTATGGCCCCAATCAGCCGCAATTTAGTACCGTAAAACGCTTTAGGGTCCGCGCCCCCCCCAAATTTTATTTTATTTTTCGTCGCGCAGCAAAAAGTAGTTATAAAACGGCCGCGCAGCGGCGAATAATAATTTTATTTAACGCCGCGCAGCACGAATGTAATTTAACATCGCGCATCACTGAGAATAATTTAAATCTCCGTCAGCGCAGCACTTTCAGCCAGTACAATAAAACTCATTTAAAGCCCTCGTTTCATGCCAGCAAGGATACTAGTTTAGTACACGATCAGCAATACTCAGCATAGTCGTCATCCTCCTCCTCCACCGGTTCCTTGCCTCAGGAAATGTGTGGCTGTTGGGGCCCAGAAACGTCAGCAGTCGTCAGATCGAGCTTCCAACGGGGACTTGCGTAAGGATCACTCGACGGATGTCTAATCAAACAGTCGCGCGCGAGCGCGCGGTTTTTTACATTCGTTACATCTGTTTTTAATTCATCCCGCGCACCACTAAAAATAATTGTTCGGGCACAGTCTGACTGACACGCCGCGCAGCGGCGATTTTTGAATTCTTTTAAGCAGGTCCGCGCTCCCCAATAATTAATTTATTATGAGCGAAGTCTCTGGCGTTCTACGGTACTACCATTTTGCATTAACAATAAGCTCGCAGTCACTATTCCAAAGTGCCACGGGGGCCGTTCTTCAATTGAAATAAGTTAGCAATTCCTTTCCGTTCCTTCCTTTCGGCCACAGTATATTTCTAGTTTTCGCCATGCTTGAGGGCGTGGCGCAGTTTACTGACTTGGTAAGTGGAGCACGAGGCTCTCAAAAAATATATAAGGCAGCTTTGTGACCTAACCCCTCAGTTTTCTTTAGTAAAAGGCGAAAGAAAAATATGGGCAGTGGTTGGGTCGCCGCGTACTATGATGCCGACAGACCAGGGATAGGAGAGGGCACGACTCAGAACCTCACCTTGACCGATGGTGGGGGACTAATTTCCTCACAGTGCTCACCGCGCAATAGCACCTACTCGATGAGGTGCAGAGGCTATTTGTTCAAATTTGATGTTTTTCAAGGGAACATTGATCGTCGCTGTCGCTATCTGATGGGGATGATGTCACGCAAGGCACTGGGTTTAGAACAGTGCATATCCGCTGGGTTTGTTCTAAACCGGCCCATCGCCATCACTTGCGTGCTTTACCGGCTGCATGCCAGCATGCTCACTGCCATCACTGATGAGTGGGCACGATTGCACGGCCACGTCCCTCCTGAGCAGTTTGGTTTTCAACAGCGCCGTAGCACGCTCCAGGTTGCTTTCCTCCTCAGGCATGCAGTCCATGCTCAACGGGCAGCTGCAGGCCGTGGCAAGCTGCATGTGGCCTTTGTGGACTTCACAAAGGCCTGTGACAGCGTGCCCCAGGCGCAGCTGTGGCGGCATTTATGCGAGTATCTTCACATGCCTGCATGTCAGTTACGCGCGGTGCAAGCGCTTTATGCCGGTGCAGTTCACACGCTCACTGACGGCCACATGCGCACTGGTCCTGACTCCTGTGCCTTGCACCAGAGGCATCAAGCAGGGCTGCCCCCTGAGCCCCCTGCTCTTTAGCCTTCACCTCAGTGACCTGCCGGCCATGCTCGCAGCCAAGTGCCCGGCAGAGGGCATTGAGATGCAGGCGGGACGACAGCTACGCTGCCTGCTGTATGCGGATGACCTCTCCTTGCTAGCCCGCACCCCAGCAGGGCTGCAACGCATGCTTGATGCCTTGCATGAATATGCGGCACATAAACAGCTTCAGGTCAATGTCAGTAAAACAGAGGTCGTGGAGTTTGGCAACCGCTTAGCAGCGCAACGCCGACAGCCAGCCCATGTTTGCGTTTACGGCCCTGACCATGCCGTGTTGAAGCGTGTCCAAGAATTTAAGTTCTTGGGCATCCCTCAGCACGAAAGCGGCGGCATGAAGAGGGCCATGGAGGGTAGAGAGGCGCCTTTGGCTGCCGCGCTGCACCGTGTTCGCCGCATGGCAGCCAAGGTGGGCATAAGGCGCCATCTTCCAACCCGCATCAGGTTGGCAGCTGTGTACGCAGCGCCTGTGGCCAACTACAGCGACGTGGTGTGGGCCACCAGCCACCTTCGGCCGCGGCAATGTCTCTCCAGCAAAATGCAGACCAGCCTGCTTCAGCACCTACGCCAGGCTGCGGGGCTACCTGCATCAGCCGCCAGTTGGGGAGTCCTGAGAGAGCTGCAGCTCCAGCCACTACAGCGAGACTGGTGGACCCATATCCTCCGCAGGAGTGGCACCGGCGGCACAGCAATACAGCCCTCTCATGGCTCAAGCCATGGCAGCAGATATGCAGCTTACAGTCAGCCGTTTGCCTTTCCGGCCTTCCCTTGGGCATGTTTGGGCATGTTTTTGCCCCCTTTTTCGTTTCTTCTCTTCTCCCTTCTGATTAGTGGGGCGCCCTCGCGGCCAAGCAGGGGTGGAATACGCTTGCTTTTGTAGAATTTGCTTTTCTTAGAGGCTTTGTTGAAGGCTGGTCTCTAATGGAACTCAGGTGTTGGACTTGGTCATCTTTGCCTTCCCGGCCTCTCCTTAAGTTCCTTTCCCCCCCTCTTCCTTTTAGTTCCTTCTTTACTCCCTTCTGAACAGTTGGGCGCCCACGTGGCCGAGCTTTGAACGGGCCCATATGTGTAACGTAATTGAACCGCTGGGTACTGGCACTGGGTATCTGGGTGGCACTGGCTTGCATGTCATGGGGTCCGATGACAGCTCAGCGTCAGCTGTCGTTTCAAAGCAGCTGACTCAATGAGTAAACCAAGGCTTGACAACGCTCACCTTACGAGGTAAATAAATTAATAATTTGTGATGCTTCTCGTCCCCTCCAGTGGCACGCAAAACCGACACCTTGGAACGTGAGACATAGAAACATCCATTGTGGGTTACCTTAATTGAAAGGTTGAGGGGTCGAACCGCCCGAGCGATCCTCTCTCTCCCCATTCTAGATCGCCGGGTTCCAAGTTCCTGCCCCCCTCTAATAGGAGGGGGGCATGGCCGCCCGATGGTGCTGGCTGTGCATGATAGCTGGACTTGAGCTCGCTCATCCCCTGCAAGCCCCAGGTAGCCGGGCGTTCAGCAGGGCCCAGTGGGTCAATGACCTTACAGCTCCGGGCCATGCTAAAAAAGGCTTGGCCGCGTGGGCGTCCAACAAGTTGAGAGAAGAAAAGGCAATTTAAGAGGGTAACACATCTGGGAACACATTAGTAATACCGTGTCTGTGATGTATTCCTGAAGTACTTAGCCATTTGGTTGCAGCCAAGGTATAAAGTTTGTTTCTTAAGTACGGTATCAATCAATGCTCACGGATGCAAAATCTGCATCTGCTTTGCAAAGCAATTTGGTAGTTTTGAAAGCGCTGCAAAAACATCTCTCAAAATGGATTGTCCACGTGAACAAACATTTCAGGCAGACTCTGAGAGGCATAAGGGCTGGGTGGCCATGGCCGACATAAAAAACACAAATAATTCTCGAGGGAAGGAAAGGGAATATCTCGTTTTGCCACACCATAGCCAAAAGCATCATTTAATATCCTGGACTGTCTCCCCCTCCCTATTTTCGTCGCCCCTCTGAAGGAACGTCCTCTAGCCAATTGTCCGCCCACGCCTGGTCCCTGTCGAGCTCAGGCCTCAAGCGCCGCCGCGGCTGGTGTCTGGATAGCTAGGGAACCATCCATTGAGTTCCAGCCCATTCCAGTACAGAGCGCCCGGCTTCCGCGGCCCACCCTGCTGCTGCTGCTGCGCGTGCCCATTAAGAAGGCCGCCGCTGCGACCGATGGACCGAGCATCCGTCGGCGCCTGGCCCATGATGAGCCTATTCACACCTGTTCCCTGCTGGCCCTCAGCGCTGCCGGTCGGGTCTGCCGGCCAGGGCGGAGGGCAAATGCTCCCGCCTGCTGCGGGCTGGTGGGACGCGACGCCGTTGGAGCGGGACAAGCTCGGGCCTTGGGCCCCGCCAGGGCCCACATCGGCAGGCGGGGTGTAACTTGAGCCTGCCCTGTCATTGGGTGGGTCCTGCGTCCCGTCCCGGGGAAGCAACTCCCCCGCCTCGTCCGGTAGCGGGGCGCCCAGCGCCTTCAAAAGCTCTTCGGCTTGCCTCAGGACTTGCCGGCTGCGGGACAGTTGCGCCCAGTATGTCGAGGCCTGGCGCAGGGAGGGGAGGGCTTTGTTCAGCGTCTAGGCATCCACACAATAGACGTCTTCAAAAAAACGTCCATCCAACAGCAGCTTTCAAATAACAGCGACTGGTAACAAGAATAGCAGGCTCTGGTGCGTGAACCAGAGCTTACCTGAGCCGCACTGACGATGGTGCCATCTTTCCGCCGCCACCCAACCGCTAGCTCTGGCCCGCGCGCCTCCAGACACGACAGCACCTGCTTAATGTGCACAACAGTGGCCAGCACCTGCTTTACCTCGCCGTCGCGGCCTGGGTCCGAAACCGCCGGGAAGCTGCCGCCCATGGTGGCCAGGTGAGAAGCCGCCGGGAAGCTGCCACCGCCCTGGTGCGCCGACTTCGTTTTGGTGCTCCTATCAGCGCTCCGCCGGGCTGCGGCGGCCACTGCCACGGGGTCAGACAAGTGTGGGCCTGATCGAGCCAGCTGCTCCTTCCTGGCTGCTGCTGTGCGAGCATCATGATTTACCAGCCTTGGTACCGCACCCAAGGCCCCAAGTCTTTCCGGACCTGTCGGTGCGCCAGCTTTCTCCTCGCCTGGTGTCCTGCGGCTTCTGGTCGAGCGCACAAGATCCCCGTCCCGCTCTGCAAGGGAGATCTCCCTGTCGGCCACGCGTGCGGCCCGCGCCGCTTCCCCAGCGTCCATCCTCTTGGCCGAGAGGGGCCGCTGTCGCACGGCAGAGCGGGGTTTCTTCTCGACGGAACCGATGGGCCGGCCGCGCCGGGCCGCCGACACGGCGTTATCGCTGCCTCGGCGAATGGGGGTTGCGTCTGGGGTGCCGCCCTCTTTCCTCAGCTGCCTCACGCCAGCGAACAAGTGCACCAAGGATTCAGAGGGGACGGCTGGGTCTACT
This sequence comes from Limnomonas spitsbergensis, assembly GCA_037349105.1. Lineage (NCBI taxonomy): Eukaryota > Viridiplantae > Chlorophyta > Chlorophyceae > Chlamydomonadales > Limnomonas > Limnomonas spitsbergensis. The sequence continues at coordinate 1,347,242 of JAYJMM010000019.1, read as the reverse complement.
GGGGTACGACCGGAAAGCACCTGACTCATGTCCAAATCGTACATTGCGTCGCTCTCATTGCAAGCCAGCTGATACTCCTGGTGGGGTTGAGGGTTAGGGGTGAAGGGTTGAGGGGTGAAAGGTTGAGGATTAGGGGTGAAGGGTTGAGGGTTAGGGTGAAAGGTTGAGGGTTAGGGGTGAAGGGTTGAGGGTTAGGGGTGAAGGGTTGAGGATTAGGGGTGAAGGGTTGAGGATTAGGGGTGAAGGGTTGAGGGTTAGGGTGAAAGGTTGAGGGTTAGGGGTGAAAGGTTGAGGGTTAGGGGTGAAGGGTTGAGGGTTAGGGGTGAAGGGTTAGGGGTGAAGGGTTGAGGGTTAGGGGTGAAAGGTTGAGGGTTAGGGGTGAAGGGTGAAGGGTTGAGGGTTAGGGGTGAAGGGTTAATGGTAAGGGGTGAAATGTTGAGGGCTAGGGGTGAAGGGTTGAGGGTAAGGGGTGAAGGGTTGAAGGTTTGAGGTGAAAGGTTGAGGGTTAGGGGTGAAGGGTTAGGGGTGAAGGGTTGATGGTTAGGGGTGAAAGGTTGAGGGTTTGGGGTGAAGGGTTGAGGGTTATGGGTGAAGGGTTAATGGTAAGGGGTGAAAAGTTGAGGGCTAGGGGTGAAGGGTTGAGGGTTAGGTGTGAAGGGTTGAAGGTTTGAGGTGAAGGGTTAGCCTTCCTGCTGACTGATCACACTCTCCCTGCACATCCTAGCTGCCTTCCTGCTGACTGATCACACTTTCCCGGCACATCCTAGCTGCCTTCCTGCTCACTGCTCACACTTTCCCTGCACATCCTAGCTGCCTTCCTGCTCACTGATCACACGTTCCCTGCACATCCTAGCTGCCTTCCTGCTGACTGCTCACACGTTCCCTGCACATCCTAGCTGCTTTCCTGCTCACTGCCCACACGTTCCCTGCACATCCTAGCTGCTTTCCTGCTCACTGCCCACACGATCCCGGCACATCCTAGCTGCCTTCCTGCTCACTGCTCACACGTTCCCTGCACATCCTAGCTGCCTTCCTGCTCACTGCCCACACGTTCCCGGCACATCCTAGCTGCCTTCCTGCTCACTGCTCACACGTTCCCGGCACATCCTAGCTGCCTTCCTGCTCACTGCTCACACGTTCCCGGCACGTCCTAGCTGCCTTCCTGCTCACTGCTCACACGTTCCCGGCACATCCCAGCTGCCTTCCTGCTCACTGCTCACACGTTCCCTGCACATCCTAGCTGCCTTCCTGCTGACTGCTCACACGTTCCCTGCACATCCTAGCTGCTTTCCTGCTCACTGCTCACACGTTCCCTGCACATCCTAGCTGCCTTCCTGCTCACTGCTCACACGTTCCCTGCACATCCTAGCTGCCTTCCTGCTCACTGCTCACACGTTCCCTGCACATCCTAGCTGCCTTCCTGCTCACTGCTCACACGTTCCCTGCACATCCTAGCTGCCTTCCTGCTCACTGCTCACACGTTCCCGGCACATCCTAGCTGCCTTCCTGCTCACTGATCACACGTTCCCTGCACATCCTAGCTGCCTTCCTGCTCACTGCCCACACGTTCCCGGCACATCCTAGCTGCCTTCCTGCTCACTGCTCACACGTTCCCTGCACATCCTAGCTGCCTTCCTGCTCACCGCTCACACGTTCCCGGCACATCCTAGCTGCCTTCCTGCTGACTGCTCACACGTTCCCGGCACATCCTAGCTGCCTTCCTGCTCACTGATCACACGTTCCCTGCACATCCTAGCTGCCTTCCTGCTCACTGCCCACACGTTCCCGGCACATCCTAGCTGCCTTCCTGCTCACTGCTCACACGTTCCCTGCACATCCTAGCTGCCTTCCTGCTCACTGCTCACACGTTCCCTGCACATCCTAGCTGCCTTCCTGCTCACCGCTCACACGTTCCCGGCACATCCTAGCTGCCTTCCTGCTCACTGCTCACACGTTCCCGGCACATCCTAGCTGCATTACTGGTCACTGGTCCCCATTAACGCGTTCCCTGCACATTCTAGTAATGCCCCCTTCTTCAATGACCTAACCCTTCCCCCCTCCTCCAGCACCAGGAGTGCTCCGAACCAATGTTCCAAACCAAAACCAAGGCTCCTAACCAAGGTTCCAAACCAAAACCAATGTTCCAAACCAAAACCAAGGCTCCTAACCAAGGTCCTAACGTCCTTACTGCGCACAGCTATTGCTTTCCCAGCACACTTCAGTCGGCCCTTCATTTCGAATGAACAAATCTTATCTCTACACCTCCAGCGACCATAATTCCCAAACCAAGGTAAACGTCTTGAGAACGTTATGTTCCTTAACAACGCTTTCCCTGCATGTTCAAGCAAGCCCCCCTTTTAAACCCTACACAGACACTGCCCCATACTTGTCCCATGACCAAATCCTGAACCCTTAGCCCGTGGCAGCCACCGCACCTGCTCAGTGATCAAGCCCTTTTTCACACATCCCGTGAGGGAGATTCTCCGCCCAGCCCGGCGACGACGTGCATTATCACTTTCCTGAAAGGAAGGCGGCCGGCAGGCGGGTGGGGGGTGCAAATATTGAATACGGGCGGGCAGGCGGGTGGGAGGTTGAAAATATTGAAAACGGGCGAGCAGGCCGGTGGGGGGTGCAACTATTGAAACAGGCGGGCAGGCGGGTGGGGGGTGCAACTATTGAAACAGGCAGGCAGGCGGGTGGGGGGTGCAAATATTGAATACGGGCGGGCAGGCCGGTGGGGGGTGCAAATATTGAAAACGGGCGGGCAGGCGGGTGGGAGGTTGAAAATATTGAAAACGGGCGGGCAGGCGGGTGGGGGGTGCAACTATTGAAACAGGCGGGCAGGCGGGTGGGGGGTGCAACTATTGAAACAGGCGGGCAGGCGGGTGGGGGGTGCAAATATTGAAACAGGCGGGCAGGCGGGTGGGGGGTGCAAATATTGAAACAGGCGGGCAGGCGGGTGGGGGGTGCAAATATTGAAAACGGGCGGGCAGGCGGGTGGGGGGTGCAAATATTGAAACAGGCGGGCAGGCGGGTGGGGGGTGCAACTATTGAAACAGGCGGGCAGGCGGGTGGGGGGTGCAAATATTGAAAACGGGCAGGCAGGCGGGTGGGGGGTGCAAATATTGAAACAGGCGGGCAGGCGGGTGGGGGTTGCAAATATTGAAACAGGCGGGCAGGCGGGTGGGGGGTGCAAATATTGAAACAGGCGGGCAGGCGGGTGGGGGGTGCAAATATTGAAAACGGGCAGGCAGGCGGGTGGGGGGTGCAAATATTGAAACAGGCGGGCAGGCGGGTGGGGGTTGCAAATATTGAATACGGGCGGGCAGGCGGGTGGGGGGTGCAAATATTGAAACAGGCGGGCAGGCGGGTGGGGGGTGCAAATATTGAAACAGGCGGGCAGGCGGGTGGGGGGTGCAAATATTGAAACAGGCGGGCAGGCGGGTGGGGGGTGCAAATATTGAAACAGGCGGGCAGGCGGGTGGGGGGTGCAACTATTGAAACAGGCGGGCAGGCGGGTGGGGGGTGCAAATATTGAATACGGGCGGGCAGGCGGGTGGGGGGTGCAAATATTGAAACAGGCGGGCAGGCGGGTGGGGGGTGCAAATATTGAATACGGGCGGGCAGGCGGGTGGGGGGTGCAAATATTGAAACAGGCGGGCAGGCGGGTGGGGGGTGCAAATATTGAAACAGGCGGGCAGGCGGGTGGGGGGTGCAAATATTGAAAACAGGCGGGCAGGCGGGTGGGGGGTGCAAATATTGAAACAGGCGGGCAGGCGGGTGGGGGGTGCAAATATTGAAACAGGCGGGCAGGCGGGTGGGGGGTGCAACTATTGAAAACGGGCGGGCAGGCGGGTGGGGGGTGCAACTATTGAAAACGGGCGGGCAGGCGGGTGGGGGGTGCAACTATTGAAACAGGCAGGCAGGCGGGTGGGGGGTGCAAATATTGAAACGGGCGGGCTGGCGGGTGGGGGGTGCAACTATTGAAACAGGCGGGCAGGCCGGTGGGGGGCGCAACTATTGAAACGGGCGGGCAGGCGGGTGGGGGGTGCAACTATTGAAACAGGCAGGCAGGCGGGTGGGGGGTGCAAATATTGAATACGGGCGGGCAGGCCGGTGGGGGGTGCAAATATTGAAAACGGGCGGGCAGGCGGGTGGGAGGTTGAAAATATTGAAAACGGGCGGGCAGGCGGGTGGGGGGTGCAACTATTGAAACAGGCGGGCAGGCGGGTGGGGGGTGCAACTATTGAAACAGGCGGGCAGGCGGGTGGGGGGTGCAAATATTGAAACAGGCGGGCAGGCGGGTGGGGGGTGCAAATATTGAAACAGGCGGGCAGGCGGGTGGGGGGTGCAAATATTGAAAACGGGCGGGCAGGCGGGTGGGGGGTGCAAATATTGAAACAGGCGGGCAGGCGGGTGGGGGGTGCAAATATTGAAACAGGCGGGCAGGCGGGTGGGGGGTGCAAATATTGAAAACGGGCGGGCAGGCGGGTGGGGGGTGCAAATATTGAAACAGGCGGGCAGGCGGGTGGGGGGTGCAAATATTGAATACGGGCGGGCAGGCGGGTGGGGGGTGCAACTATTGAAACAGGCGGGCAGGCGGGTGGGGGGTGCAAATATTGAAACAGGCGGGCAGGCGGGTGGGGGGTGCAAATATTGAAACAGGCGGGCAGGCGGGTGGGGGGTGCAAATATTGAAAACAGGCGGGCAGGCGGGTGGGGGGTGCAACTATTGAAACAGGCGGGCAGGCGGGTGGGGGGTGCAAATATTGAATACGGGCGGGCAGGCGGGTGGGGGGTGCAAATATTGAAACAGGCGGGCAGGCGGGTGGGGGGTGCAAATATTGAATACGGGCGGGCAGGCGGGTGGGGGGTGCAAATATTGAAACAGGCGGGCAGGCGGGTGGGGGGTGCAAATATTGAAACAGGCGGGCAGGCGGGTGGGGGGTGCAAATATTGAAAACAGGCGGGCAGGCGGGTGGGGGGTGCAAATATTGAAACAGGCGGGCAGGCGGGTGGGGGGTGCAAATATTGAAACAGGCGGGCAGGCGGGTGGGGGGTGCAACTATTGAAAACGGGCGGGCAGGCGGGTGGGGGGTGCAACTATTGAAAACGGGCGGGCAGGCGGGTGGGGGGTGCAACTATTGAAAACGGGCGGGCAGGCGGGTGGGGGGTGCAACTATTGAAAACGGGCGGGCAGGCGGGTGGGGGGTGCAACTATTGAAACAGGCGGGCAGGCGGGTGGGGGGTGCAAATATTGAATACGGGCGGGCAGGCGGGTGGGGGGTGCAAATATTGAAACAGGCGGGCAGGCGGGTGGGGGGTGCAAATATTGAATACGGGCGGGCAGGCGGGTGGGGGGTGCAAATATTGAAACAGGCGGGCAGGCGGGTGGGGGGTGCAAATATTGAAACAGGCGGGCAGGCGGGTGGGGGGTGCAAATATTGAAAACAGGCGGGCAGGCGGGTGGGGGGTGCAAATATTGAAACAGGCGGGCAGGCGGGTGGGGGGTGCAAATATTGAAACAGGCGGGCAGGCGGGTGGGGGGTGCAACTATTGAAAACGGGCGGGCAGGCGGGTGGGGGGTGCAACTATTGAAAACGGGCGGGCAGGCGGGTGGGGGGTGCAACTATTGAAACAGGCAGGCAGGCGGGTGGGGGGTGCAACTATTGAAACAGGCAGGCAGGCGGGTGGGGGGTGCAAATATTGAAACGGGCGGGCAGGCGGGTGGGGGGTGCAACTATTGAAACAGGCGGGCAGGCGGGTGGGAGGTGCAACTATTGAAACAGGCGGGCAGGCCGGTGGGGGGCGCAACTATTGAAACAGGCATGCAGGCGGGTGGGGGGTGCAACTATTGAAACAGGCGGGCAGGCCGGTGGGGGGCGCAACTATTTAAACAGGCAGGCAGGCGGGTGGGAGGTGCAACTATTGAAACGGGCGGGCAGGCCGGTGGGGGGTGCAACTATTGAAACGGGCGGGCAGGCCAGTGGGAGGTGCAAATATTGAAAACGAGCGGGCAGGCGGGTGGGGGGTGCAACTATTGAAACAGGCAGGCAGGCGGGTGGGGGGTGCAACTATTGAAACAGGCGGGCAGGCCGGTGGGGGGCGCAACTATTGAAACGGGCGGGCAGGCCGGTGGGGGGTGCAACTATTGAAACAGGCGGGCAGGCGGGTGGGGGGTGCAACTATTGAAACAGGCAGGCAGGCGGGTGGGGGGTGCAAATATTGAAAACGGGCGGGCAGGCGGGTGGGGGGTGCAAATATTGAAAACGGGCGGGCAGGCGGGTGGGAGGTTGAAAATATTGAAAACGGGCGGGCAGGTGGGTGGGAGGTGCAAATATTGAAACAGGCGGGCAGGCCGGTGGGGGGTGCAAATATTGAAACGGGCGGGCAGGCGGGTGGGGGGTGCAACTATTGAAACAGGCAGGCAGGCGGGTGGGGGGTGCAAATATTGAAACAGGCAGGCAGGCGGGTGGGGGGTGCAACTATTGAAACAGGCGGGCAGGCGGGTGGGGGGTGCAACTATTGAAACAGGCAGGCAGGCGGGTGGGGGGTGCAACTATTGAAACAGGCGGGCAGGCGGGTGGGGGGTGCAAATATTGAAACAGGCGGGCAGGCGGGTGGGGGGTGCAAATATTGAAAACGGGCAGGCAGGCGGGTGGGGGGTGCAAATATTGAAACAGGCGGGCAGGCGGGTGGGGGGTGCAACTATTGAAAACGGGCGGGCAGGCGGGTGGGGGGTGCAACTATTGAAAACGGGCGGGCAGGCGGGTGGGGGGTGCAACTATTGAAACAGGCGGGCAGGCGGGTGGGGGGTGCAAATATTGAAACAGGCGGGCAGGCGGGTGGGGGGTGCAAATATTGAAACAGGCAGGCAGGCGGGTGGGGGGTGCAAATATTGAATACGGGCGGGCAGGCGGGTGGGGGGTGCAACTATTGAAAACGGGCGGGTAGGCGGGTGGGGGGTGCAACTATTGAAAACGGGCGGGCAGGCGGGTGGGGGGTGCAAATATTGAAAACGGGCGGGCAGGCGGGTGGGAGGTTGAAAATATTGAAAACGGGCGGGCAGGCGGGTGGGAGGTGCAAATATTGAAACAGGCGGGCAGGCCGGTGGGGGGTGCAAATATTGAAACGGGCGGGCAGGCGGGTGGGGGGTGCAACTATTGAAACAGGCAGGCAGGCGGGTGGGGGGTGCAAATATTGAAACGGGCGGGCAGGCGGGTGGGGGGTGCAACTATTGAAACAGGCGGGCAGGCGGGTGGGAGGTGCAACTATTGAAACAGGCGGGCAGGCCGGTTGGGGGCGCAACTATTGAAACAGGCAGGCAGGCGGGTGGGGGGTGCAACTATTGAAACAGGCAGGCAGGCGGGTCGGGGGTGCAACTATTGAAACAGGCGGGCAGGCGGGTGGGGGGTGCAAATATTGAAACAGGCGGGCAGGCGGGTGGGGGGTGCAAATATTGAAAACAGGCGGGCAGGCGGGTGGGGGGTGCAAATATTGAAACAGGCGGGCAGGCGGGTGGGGGGTGCAAATATTGAAAACGAGCGGGCAGGCGGGTGGGGGGTGCAACTATTGAAACAGGCAGGCAGGCGGGTGGGGGGTGCAACTATTGAAACAGGCGGGCAGGCCGGTGGGGGGCGCAACTATTGAAACAGGCAGGCAGGCGGGTGGGAGGTGCAACTATTGAAACAGGCGGGCAGGCGGGTGGGGGGTGCAACTATTGAAACGGGCGGGCAGGCGGGTGGGGGGTGCAAATATTGAAACAGGCGGGCAGGCGGGTGGGGGGCGCAACTATTGAAACAGGCGGGCAGGCGGGTGGGGGGTGCAACTATTGAAACAGGCAGGCGGGTGGGAGGTGCAACTATTGAAAACGGGCGGGCAGGCGGGTGGGAGGTGCAACTATTGAAAACGGGCGGGCAGGCGGGTGGGAGGTGCAACTATTGAAAACGGGCGGGCAGGCGGGTGGGAGGTGCAAATATTGAAAACGGGCGGGCAGGCGGGTGGGAGGTGCAAATATTGAAAACGGGCGGGCAGGCGGGTGGGAGGTGCAACTATTGAAAACGGGCGGGCAGGCGGGTGGGGGGTGCAAATATTGAAAACGGGCGGGCAGGCGGGTGGGAGGTGCAACTATTGAAAACGGGCGGGCAGGCGGGTGGGAGATGCAACTATTGAAAACGGGCGGGCAGGCGGGTGGGGGGTGCAAATATTGAAAACGGGCGGGCAGGCGGGTGGGGGTTGCAAATATTGAAAACGGGAGGGAATGCTCCACGCTGGTCTCAGAGGCAGTCCCAGGGCTCAGCGTGGAAAGCAGCGGGATGGCAGGCGGGTGGGCGGCGGGCGGGCGGGCGGGTGGTGTTAATGCATGTTTGACGACATGACATAAATGCTCGACACCAATCTCAGCGGCAGTCCCGGGGGGCTGGGAGGGAAGCGGTGGGATGGCAAGCGGGCGGGCAGGCAGGCGGGTGGGTGAGTGGGGTAAATTCATGTTTGGAAAGCAGGAGGAGAATGTTTCACACCGGTCTCAGCGGCAGTCCTAGGGGTCTATGTGCAGGGTCAGGTTTCCAGGGCTTGTAGGGCAGGATAGGTTTTAGGCCTGTTATAACCAAAAGCTTAAATAATGGCTCAAATACCGTAAAGGCTTTGACCAGGAAGCTTCCATCATGTCAGGATCACCAGCTCTGGCCCTGGCTCTTCACCCTGAGCACTTCCAAGATTTCAGGGACGGGTCGGGACTCGTACTTTGGGCTTTTGGACCTGCACCACCCGGTCATGGAGCTATCTCGGAGGTATCAAGGAGCGTTCATAGATCTTTCATGGATCTGACATGGATCATGGATCCATCCTGGACTTGCCAACGAGCTTTTATGGAGCAAGCCCATGCTGTCCAGCCCTAACCTAACTTTTCAAGGCCCTCACCATCCCTTCACACGCACTGTCCCTTTGGGTTCAGGAATGAGGGTTAAGGATTTAGGGTTTCCGAGGCCCTCACCTTCCCTTAAAACGGGATGTCCCTTTGAGTTCAGGGTTAGGGTTAAGGGTTTTCAAGGCCCTCACCTTTCCTTCAAACGCGATGTCCCTTTGGTTCATGCGCTTGAATTCGACAAACATGGGGCTGGTTGCTGGCTTAATGGGGACCTGCTCCAGACGTACCTGCGGCCCAAGGGAAAGGGTGTGCAGATATTGCGAAGCTTGCTGGCTCATGGTTGCATGATGCAGGGCAGCTGGTACGGGGTGCCAGAGCTGCACAATGGGGCTCTGCTTGCAAGGAATGGTTCGCAACGGCCAGGCAGACAGGCAGGTGCTGGCTCATAACAGCGAGGCGGGCAGGCAGGTGCTGGTTCACAACAATGCTTGTACATGCAATCAAGGATCAAGGCCCCTGCTGCAGGCCTGGGTCCAGCATCCCCAGCAAAGAAAGAAAGAAAGCTACGCCCAATTAGGGCGTGGGGGTAAAGGAAACAGCGCAGCTTGGGGCCGTTGCCACATCCGTGCCCTTACCATGGCATGACACAGCAGTGAGTGCCGCTGCTGCTCTGGTCTGTATTCAGGTTGCTCCCTCTTTAGGAGCCTCCACCAGCTCCAAAGTCAGACCTTCAGCGCCCGATTTACCCCCTCTGGGTGCTGGTCCGAGCCGCACTGTCACCATACAATCGTGTACAGGATTTCATAGTGGCAGTGCAGTGCAAAAGTGCAGCTCAAACCAAGACCCGTTCCCTGACAAGCACACCTATCCGCACACGACACAAAATCTTTTGAAACAGAACCACATCCTCAGCACGCAATCCACAACCTCAAATCAAGCGCCAGCACCCGCACGGGACTCAACAACATTTCATCATTTAAAACAGAGCCAGATCCTCAGCACCCAATCCACATACTAAAGTCAAGTGCTTACACCCTTACAGGACTGTAGATATGTTGGAACAAAATCAGACCCTCAGCACACAATCCACTACCTCAAATCAAGCGCCAGGACCCCTACGGGACTCAAAATCTTTTGGAACAGAGCCAGATCTAAAGCACCCTTTTCAACGCCCTCACCTGCTCAGGAGTCAGATCGTGGTCATGCAATGCACGTCCTCAAATCAAGGGCCAGCATCCGCAGGAGACAATAATCATTTTCTAACAGAGCCAGACCCTCAGCACGCAATCCAACGCCCCCCACCTACTCCAGGGCCAGATCCTCAGCACGCAATCCACGGCTATAATTCAGGTGCCAGTACAAGACACAAATTATGTTGAAACAAAGCCAGCTCCTCAGTACGTCATGCAACGCACCACCTTCTCCGGAGCCAGATCTTTTGTATGTATTCACATTCCTTAAATCAGGTGCCAGTACCCGGCACCCGCAGGAGACTAAAAGTCTTTAAAAACAAGGCCAGATATTTTGCGCCGTACCAGTATTCAACGCCCCTCAACCAGCAGCCAAATCTTCTGATCGTATTCACATTCCTCAAATCAGATGCCAGTATCCTGAGGAGACTACACATCTTTTAAAACAGAGCAGGACCCTCAGCAAGCAATTCAAGCCCCCCCGCCTGCTCCGGAGCCAGATCTGCATAGCAAAATCCACATCCTAAATCAACTACCAGCACCCAATTGAGTTGCGGGTACTGGGAAACGCAGGCGACTAGAAATCTTTTGGAACATAGGCAGACCCTCAGCACCCAATCCAAGGCACCTCACCTGCTCCATGTCCTTTAAGAACAAATCCACGCTCTCAGAGCACGCCGCCTGCAAACAGGAAGTCCAGGTGGAATGTATTCAGCCCATTGTGTCAATCTGAAGAAATAACGAAGTTGTTTTCAGGTGGCCAGGCTGAAAAAGCTGTCTCTCGTCTGTGTTAAAGGTGTTAAGCCAAAACACGTGATCTATTTTCAGTCAATGATGTTAGACTGAAAACGTCTAAAAAGGTGTTTCCAGCATGTGGAGTTCACTTTTTCTGGACAAATGTCAGGCTATGGTTCCAGGTCTCAGGTGCTAATGGTGTCTGCTGTATGAGACGGCAGCGTTCGCAGGTTCAAGTCGGATGCTGGTCGGGAGCTCCCTTGCTGGAGCGCCTCAGGTCATAGGCACAACCTGTGGCCTTGCCGCACCTCTCATTCACACTCCTGCCGTACCTATGATTCACACATCTGGCAAACACGTACCAGCACAAGCATATACACCCTGGATCCATCGGGAAATAGACCGCATATCACACAAGTGACATGACACATGAGGTACATCACACATCACACAAAAGGCACCTGGAACGCGTCGCCCGTCAACAGCCCCAACGCCAGCATGCGGTTCAGCGTGCGGTTCCGGCCGGCCTTGCGGTTGACTGCCCTCTGTTTGTCCAGCTGGCCAGCTGCGGTCGGCGGCTGGAAATGGAAGCAGGCCAACGCGCTTTCGGAGAGCGCGGCTTTGGCAACCGCGGCAGCAGCCACTGAGGGCGTGACCCCCCTCCGGCCCCGCGTCAGAACCATCTTGGAGATTGCCAGCATGTCCGCAGCGTACGTCTCCTCGGACTGCGCAGACTGTGGGAGCAAAAAACAGGCGATTCGGATGATGGTACCGCATAAGCAGGTGATTTGGTTTATGGCGAAAAGCAGGCGATTCCGTTCATGGTAGCATATAACCAGGCGATTCAATTAATGGCAAAAACAGGCGATTCGGCTCAGTTACGGGTACCGTATGAACAAAACCGGTACCGTTTATTCATCCAGAATACTAGTCATTCATTTGAAAACCGAATAACGGTTAGCAAAGGCCGTAAATTCTGGTCCTGAGAATCGTCTCTCCTCTCAATGTCTTGAACTTGAATTGATAGTGTGCTGAACTAGAATAAGGGCCAGAGCTTGACACAGCTTAAACCCGCGTAAGTACCAGGGGATCATCCCAGATTTTCAACTGACCAAGCATAATATTTCATTGTTCTATGCCAGCGCCATGGGAGATTAAGAGCCATATTTTGGTCCGGAGAAGAGCAAGACGTGGTCATGTGCAGACATAAGAGAAAGACCTGAGCTCGATACTCTGCTTGGGCCCAACCGGACAAAGGGCCCTAACACCGGACAAAGGACCCTAACACCGGACAAAGGGCCCTAACACCGGACAAAGGACCCTAACACCGGACAAAGGACCCTAACACCGGACAAAGGACCCTAACACCCGACAAAGGACCCTAACACCGGACAAAGGGCCCTTACACCGGACAAAGGGCCCTAACACCGGACAAAGGACCCTAACACCGGACAAAGGACCCTAACACCGGACAAAGGACCCTAACACCGGACAAAGGGCCCTTACACCGGACAAAGGGCCCTAACACCGGACAAAGGACCCTAACACCGGACAAAGGACCCTTATCCTGGATCGGCATCTGGATCTGCCCTGGGTCCAGGTACCCGTACGAGAAATAATAATGAGCATGGTACCGATGCCTGTGCCAGATGATTAATTTTTATAAGCATGGCAACCGTACCAGATAATTAATTATTTTATGAGCATGGTACCGGTACCAGATAATTAATTGTTTTAAAAGGCGCATTGAAAGGGCCGGAACTAAATCTTTTGTGGGAAGGGAGGGGAAAAGTTCGCCGAGGTGCTTCAATGGCTTATCCCAGACGTTTGACCACAGGATGGCCACGGACGGGCCGGCGGAACGCCCTTGCAAAACACACTGCCACTGAGGTGCTCCTTTATTTCACATTCATAGCTCATCTTATTACGAGGGAAGAGCCTGTGTACAGTAACCCAACTTCTGATAGAAGGTGGAAGAAATAAGGTTCCTTTCCAAAACAAATACCGGTATGAGATTTGAAACACAAAACACGGTCTGAGTTTAACGCCCAAGCGTGTTCCCAAGCACATCAAGCTCCTCGAACAGCGTACATACCGGTCCTGCAATTCTACTTCTGTGCATCCGACTTCCTGCATTCTTCAAACAAATCTAAAAGCTTCATCTACCTAACAGAAATACAGGGGCATCTGGTTGAACAGCACCACCTTCACCTTAAAGTGGAACTCTTCAGCCCCGATCGCCCCGCTGGTCAAGCTAGCCTTCAGCCGGGACTCTCTCACGACCATGCGTTCATTGGCGCGCTCAATCAGCAGGCGATGGTGGGCCTCCGTGCACCCGTTCTTCCTACAAGCGCAGTGGGCAGTGTGGGTTTAGGGTGCAGGGAGGTGTAGCTGTAGGGTTCAGGGCCGTGTGGGTTTAGAGTTCAGGGCGGTCAAGGTTTAGGGTTCAGGGCGATGTGGGCTAAGGGATAAGGGCAGTCTGGGTTTAGGGCGGTGTGGGTTTAGGGTTTTTACGGTCTGGGTGTAGAGCTTAGGAGTCAGGGCGGACTAGGCTGTATGTTCAGGGCAGTGTGAATTAGGGTTAAGGGCAGTCTGGAATAGGGTTTGGGGAGGTGTGGGTTTAGGGTTCAGGGTGGTGTGGGTTTCAAGTTCAGGGCAGTGTGGGTGTAGGGTTTAGGGCAGTCTGGATAAGGGTTGGGGAAGGTGTGGGTTCAGGGTTTAGGGCAGCGTGGATTTAGGGTCCAGGGTTCAGAAGTAACAATAAGTACAATCATACTTCGAATTCCATCTTCCCGAGACTCGGTGCTTACAAGGATCGCGTCAGACTGTCAAAAAATGCCGGGCTGCCATATTTTTCACGGACCCATCAGTATTTTTGTAAGTACGCCTCAGCTTGAATCCAGCTGCATCACGAGCTGTGGCAGGAGAGGTGCAGCAAGCCCTCCTGCCCTGCCCAACCATCGACAGGATAATCCAGGTGTCGTCCCCCTCATCCCAGACGTGAGGCTGCCCTGCACCCTGTCCAAGGTGATTTCATGCGGACTGAAACAAGTACTAAACCCTACATGGCCATGTTACGCAACGGCAGTTACTTTCAGACCCCAAACTTTTGCGTAACTCCTTTCAATCCTACTTTCAGACACCCCTCCTTTCAGACCTCCTTCAAGATATCAGCGATCCTTGACCTGAACCTAAGGCCGGTGGCCCCAGCAGCAGGCCCCTGGCTGCACCTAGCCATGAATCAACCTGAATCAGCCTGAAGCAACAAAAACGGCATACCGGTAGATTGGCCAGCCTACACAAGCCCAAGCCCATATCACCATGTCCCACCTGGTTGTCGGCTGTGATGTAGCCTTATTGCGTTTGAGGCAGCCTTAACTTGCATAGTGCAGCCAACCTACAAAAGCCCAAGCCCATACCACCAAAGGCTCTACCTAGGCGGAGGTTGTTTCCTCTTGACGTGCACGAACTCTGGAGGGACAATCCCGTGCTCCTTTGTGTAGGCCTTTGCGTGAGGGTGCAGAGGCAGAGATTACGCAGGGGTCGGGGTTTAGGGTTTAGGGTTTATAGGGTGCAGAGGGAGAGATTACGCAGGGGTCGGGGTTAAGGGTTTAGGGTTTATAAGGTGCAGAGTTTTCAGAAAGAACAGGCCGAACGGGTTATCAGGCAGGGCGGGCCTCATGGTAGACATGCACGCCTGATCATAAGTCAAACTTGCAGGCATGAACTCATGGTTGCTAGACCTTACAGGGATGTGACGAGCAACACAGCGTAAGACGCGGCTGGCGTTTAAGTGTTCTGATTGATATGATGACGGGCAGCGCAATAAATTACCCGACAGGTGTAACTTACCAATGAAGCATAGAACACATGCATGCGTGGGAGCAGGGGGCTTGGGAGCAGGGGGCGTGGGAGCAGGGGGCTTGGGAGCAGGGGGCTTGGGAGCAGGGGGGCGTGGGAGCAGGGGGCGTGGGAGCAGGGGGCGTGGGAGCAGGGGGCGTGGGAGCAGGGGGCGTGGGAGCAGGGGGCGTGGGAGCAGGGGGCGTGGGAGCAGGGGGCGTGGGAGCAGGGGGCGTGGGAGCAGGGGGCGTGGGAGCAGGGGGCGTGGGAGCAGGGGGCGTGGGAGCAGGGGGCGTGGGAGCAGGGGGCGTGGGAGCAGGGGGCGTGGGAGCAGGGGGCGTGGGAGCAGGGGGCGTGGGAGCAGGGGGCGTGGGAACAGGGGGCGTGGGAGCAGGGGGCGTGGGAGCAGGGGGCGTGGGAGCAGGGGGCGTGGGAGCAGGGGGCGTGGGAGCAGGGGGCGTGGGAGCAGGGGGCGTGGGAGCAGGGGGCGTGGGAGCAGGGGGCGTGGGAGCAGGGGGCGTGGGAACAGGGGGCGTGGGAGCAGGGGGCGTGGGAGCAGGGGGCGTGGGAACAGGGGGCGTGGGAGCAGGGGGCGTGGGACCAGGGGGCGTGGGAGCAGGGGGCGTGGGAGCAGGGGGCGTGGGAGCAGGGGGCGTGGGAGCAGGGGGCGTGGGAACAGGGGGCGTGGGAGCAGGGGGCGTGGGACCAGGGGGCGTGGGAGCAGGGGGCGTGGGAGCAGGGGGCGTGGGAGCAGGGGGCGTGGGAGCAGGGGGCGTGGGAGCAGGGGGCGTGGGAGCAGGGGGCGTGGGAGCAGGGGGCGTGGGAGCAGGGGGCGTGGGAGCAGGGGGCGTGGGAGCAGGGGGCGTGGGAGCAGGGGGCGTGGGACCAGGGGGCGTGGGAGCAGGGGGCGTGGGAGCAGGGGGCGTGGGAGCAGGGGGCGTGGGAGCAGGGGGCGTGGGAGCAGGGGGCGTGGGAGCAGGGGGCGTGGGAGCAGGGGGCGTGGGAGCAGGGGGCGTGGGAGCAGGGAGCGTGGGAGCAGGGGGCGTGGGACTAGGGGGCGTGGGACCGTACTTTTTTGTTGTGTCTAATCTTCTGTGGATGGCCAATGATTTCAAACATTTGCCTTTTAAAATGTTTTCTGGTCCCAAAAATAAAATGTTCGGTTTAGGGTTGACGAAACGCCAGAAATGTGCCTGGCAGGCTCCGATGGCATCTGTAAGGAGCGTTGAATCCTTTTTCTGAGGCAACTCAATTATTTTGGAGCGTTGAATCCTTTTCCTAAGACAACTCAGTTATTTCGGAGCGTTGAATCCTTTTCCTAAGACAACTCAGTTATTTTGGAGCGTTGAATCCTTTTCCTAAGGCAACTCAGTTATTTTGTGACAATCTGTATTCATGCATTCTTTATTTTCTTTATAAATCTAAATCCTTGGAAGCCATGGCGGGGTTATCCCTGGGGAACACTCTTGCCTCTGGAGCAGTCGTGTTTGTTTCAAAGCTCACCAGCCCACCTTAAGCCGGCCGCTGGGCAGCCCCACCCTAGGGGGCCGATAGGAGCCAAACCCTGAGCAAAATTTGTCCAGCCCACACAGACCATGGTAGCGCAATCCAGCTTAACCTGTGCCGTATCGTGCTGCCCTGACAGTGCAAACTGGCCTAATCTGTGCCGTCTCGCGCTGTTTTGTGCTTCCTTGGTAGCACAATCTGGCTTAACCCGTGCCGTGTTAAGCTGTATCGTACTTTACCCTGGCAGTAAAATCCGGATTCACCTATGTCATGCCCTGCCGTATCCTGCAGTGTTTAACCTGCATCCACTTCAAAGGCGAGAGCTTAGCAGCAGGAGCATCCAACATAAATCCTAAACCCTTACCCCTAAATGCTGCACCCACTTCATACAAGAGGGCGTCAGCCTCCACCTGCTTCAGGCGCTGCTCGGCTTCAGCTTGTGACAGCTTGCCTTGCTTCAGTTCCAACTCGACATTTCGCTTGCGGCCGCCATGCCATCCGTAGATGGATCTGCAAGCGGGCGTAGAAATTCAAAAATAAGGGTTTGTCGTTTAAATCGCCGGATGAGCTTGTGGATGCCATGCCATCTGCGGATCTGCACGCAGACATGGAATGTCAAAAGGAACATGCCGTTTGTTTAAATCAACGGATAAGCTCGAGGTGTTGGATGGACCTGCTCAGTGGGCGGAAAACCAAACATTCCATTCAATGCTCCCGAAGCACGTTTACAAATCAAACATACTTTGGGGGATTGAAAGTGATTGTTCAAATCGAAGAATGATGGCCATGCAGTGCGGCACCTTGTGTGTCAGTGTGTGCGAGACCACCTTGAATCCCCCCGTAACAATTATAATCCCCCCTTACCCCTATAATACACATGATCCACCTGACTTACAACCTCCAGGGAACATCGTCTTTCGCCCTCATGTTGTTGATCCAGCCCTCCAACATTACAATCCACCCCTGAAATCCACCTTTTCAACGAACCTGAGCGCATTCACAACCTCCACGGGGACCTCGTCTTTCGCCCTCAAGTTTTTAAAGCAGTCTGGAGGCAGCACCCCATTCTCTTGAACGTACTCAATGTCGCGATCGAAATCGGCGCAGCAAATGCTGACCTGCAGTATGGGGGGAACCGTGTTCAATTTGTTTCGTGACACAGATACTCTCCCGTCTCTGGCTGGAGGCCCCATTTGAGGCCAGACACGCTGCTTCGGCCACCAGCCATGGACCGGCCCAGGTTAAGTCCCAACCGGGCCTTTCGCGGCTGACCAAGGTAGAGTCCAACCCCAAACCCGAACCCCTTAAACCTAGCCAAAAAATAAACACTGGGGAGGGGCGAATGCTGCAGGTCGGCGCGCAAGTGCGGATCATGCCAAACTGACAGGCGCAGCAAACGCTGATCTGTAGTGGGGGAGGAACGGATATTGTGGGGGGCAACAGAAAAGTGAACATCGATCCAATGTGACAGGGGCACGCAGCTTCCCACCATCCCAAGGGCTTGCCATGGGGCGAATGAAATGAGAATGGGGCGAATGAGAAAAAACAGCTGCACGTGCGCGGAGCAGGGTCCATTTTGCCTGCGCGACGAGTTTGATATATTACTTCTCAACAGGGGTGCGCAGGCCCTATCCCATTTTATGGTGTCAGTATTTTAAAACAACTGATTTTTAGAACAACCAGTCAAAACAGCCCTCACAAGCCTATTTTGTTCCACATCATTGCCATGGGGCGAATGGAATGAGGGAACCTCTCCATTTCCGTCAGAAATTGGCGCTAACAATCAAGAAATGACATTTTTTTAATGAATCCCTCACCCGAAACATTTTTTATTTTTAGGCAAGGAAATTCGAATATTTGTAAAGCACTGTAGATGTGCTTTGCCTTCCCTCGTAATTAACATTGTTTAGGGGTAAGGAAAGCAATCAAATACTATTTATCGAACATCGACGTCGGTTTTCAGTTGGTGACTGGGACTTTTGTACCCCGCAAGCAAAACTAAAAAATGGAATTAATTCAAACCCGAGGGAAGGCTATTCAAACCTACGGTACAGCATATTGTGAAGTTATTTGTCATAAGAAGGCACAGAAATTGCCCTCCTCAGAGCCGCTGCAGCCTGGCAAAAAGCAATGTGCTGCCCATGAATCATGGAGCAAAGGGGACTTATCACTCCCAGTACCGTCCATGGGGGGGGGGGGCAACTACCGGTACTTTGTTCTCTCAAATGAGAAGGGCTGGGGGGAGCTTGAATGTTCTGCTCGGGGCAAGGTGGATGGACATACCCTAGACCGGAATGGATGGAGTGACATGCAAACTAAGCAGCCGGCATTTGGAACAACCGGTACCGGAATATGAATAGCTGGTAACTGAAGCAACCTGTCGTTGAATATAATATAAATACTTTTTATGATTTTTAAAACCACCAGGATTTAAATACTCGGTAACTGGTCCTTGAAGCAGTCTTTGGAACAACCAACATTTGAATAACTGGAGTTTGAAGAGCAACCGGTCTTTGAAACAACTGGAAATTGACCTCTCAACAGCATTGTAAAAGTAATGCCCCTCCTGACCTGCTCATCTTCCTCCTCCCTCGACATGATGCGGTTGTCCAGGCAAGACAAACAACCAGCATTTGAACATAACGTAAAACCGGTTTGGCAACGCTTTTAATTAATTGATTTTTGAGTTGAGCAGAGTGGTGCGCGGCAGAAAAATAATTTACAACGATTTCGGGGGAGCAGAGTGGTGTTTCAGGCACCAAATGTCAAAAAACTGCACGTGCACCAAGCAGGGTCCTTTTGCCTGCGCGACGAATTCGATACATTAGTTCTCAACAGGGCTGCGCGGGCCCTATCCCGTATTATGGTGTCAGTATTTTACATACATCTATTTTTTAAAACAAGCAGTCAAAGCAGACCTCACAAACCTATTTGATCCACAACATTGGCATTGGCCCCCTCCTCTGGCCTGCTCATCGTCCTCCTCCCGCGGCATGGTGCCGATCTCCAAGCAAGACAAACAACCAGCATTTGAACATACCATTGTTTTTAAACAAGTGTTTTTTTGAACAGGCAGTCAAAACACCTTTGACCCCTCCTGACCTGCTCATCGTACTCCTCTCGTGCCATGGTGCCATTCTCAAGGCGGAAACTCAGGCTGGTCAGGAGTCCCACTTTGCGCCCCAGCAGCTTGCGGCGCAGCGGGAAAAACATGTCCACAGCCTGGGAGGCCTCCTTCCCGATCATGGTCCCTTGCCCTTCCGCCCCACTCCCCCCGTCAGGTTCTGATCCTGGCTGTGCCTCGGTAGCCGTATCAGCAGGGGAGGCCTCCTTCCCAATCATATCCCTTAGACCTTCACCCCTGCTGCTGCTCCGGTGCGGTTCTGCAGCCGGCTGTGGTTTGACAGCTGTATCAGCAACCTCCGGGACCTGCCAGGGTGCAAGGGGAGCAACAGCCTGAGTGGTGGGAGGGCATGAGGTATAATGTGTGGCTGACAGTGGACGGAGGGCGTGAGGTGCAAGGTGGCTGACAGTGGAGGGAGGGCATGAGGTGCAAGGTACCTGACAGTGGAGGGAGGGCATGAGGTGCAAGGTGGCTGACAGTGGAGGGAGGGCATGAGGTGCAAGGTGGCTGACAGTGGAGGGAGGGCATGAGGTGCAAGGTGGCTGACAGTGGAGGGAGGGCATGAGGTGCAAGGCGGCTGACAGTGGAGGGAGGGCATGAGGTGCAAGGCGGCTGACAGTGGAGAGAGGGCATGAGGTGCAAGGCGGCTGACAGTGGAGGGAGGGCATGAGGTGCAAGGCGGCTGAAAGTGGACAGAGGGCATGAGGTGCAAGGCGGCTGACAGTGGAGGGAGGGCATGAGGTGCAAGGCGGCTGACAGGGGATGTACGGAGGGCGTGAGGTGCAAGGTGGCTGACAGTGGAGGGAGGGCATGAGGTGCAAGGTGGCTGACAGTGGAGGGAGGGCATGAGGTGCAAGGTGGCTGACAGTGGAGGGAGGGCATGAGGTGCAAGGTGGCTGACAGTGGAGGGAGGGCATGAGGTGTAAGGCGGCTGACAGTGGAGGGAGGGCATGAGGTGCAAGGTGGCTGACAGTGGAGAGAGGGCATGAGGTGCAAGGCGGCTGACAGTGGAGGGAGGGCATGAGGTGCAAGGCGGCTGACAGTGGAGGGAGGGCATGAGGTGCAAGGCGGCTGAAAGTGGACAGAGGGCATGAGGTGCAAGGCGGCTGACAGTGGAGGGAGGGCATGAGGTGCAAGGCGGCTGACAGGGGATGTACGGAGGGCGTGAGGTGCAAGGTGGCTGACAGTGGAGGGAGGACATGAGGTGCAAGGTGGCTGACAGTGGAGGGAGGGCATGAGGTGCAAGGTGGCTGACAGTGGACGGAGGGCATGAGGTGCAAGGTACCTGACAGTGGAGGGAGGGCATGAGGTGTAAGGCGGCTGACAGTGGAGGGAGGGCATGAGGTGCAAGGTGGCTGACAGTGGAGAGAGGGCATGAGGTGCAAGGCGGCTGACAGTGGAGGGAGGGCATGAGGTGCAAGGTGGCTGACAGTGGAAGGAGAGCATGAGGTGCAAGGTGCCTGACAGTGGAGGGAGGGCGTGAGGTGCAAGGTTGCTGACAGTGGAGGGAGGGCGTGAGGTGCAAGGCGGCTGACAGTGGAGGGAGGGCATGAGGTGCAAGGTGGCTGACAGTGGAGGGAGGGCATGAGGTGCAAGGCGGCTGACAGTGGAGGGAGGGCATGAGGTGCAAGGCGGCTGACAGTGGAGGGAGGGCATGAGGTGCAAGGCGGCTGAAAGTGGACAGAGGGCATGAGGTGCAAGGCGGCTGACAGTGGAGGGAGGGCATGAGGTGCAAGGCGGCTGACAGGGGATGTACGGAGGGCGAGAGGTGCAAGGTGGCTGACAGTGGAGGGAGGGCATGAGGTGCAAGGTGGCTGACAGTGGAGGGAGGGCATGAGGTGCAAGGTGGCTGACAGTGGAGGGAGGGCATGAGGTGCAAGGTACCTGACAGTGGAGGGAGGGCATGAGGTGCAAGGCGGCTGACAGTGGAGGGAGGGCATGAGGTGCAAGGTGGCTGACAGTGGAGAGAGGGCATGAGGTGCAAGGCGGCTGACAGTGGAGGGAGGGCATGAGGTGCAAGGCGGCTGACAGTGGAAGGAGGGCATGAGGTGCCAGGTGCCTGACAGTGGAGGGAGGGCGTGAGGTGCAAGGTTGCTGACAGTGGAGGGAGGGCGTGAGGTGCAAGGCGGCTGACAGTGGAGGGAGGGCATGAGGTGCAAGGTGGCTGACAGTGGAGGGAGGGCATGAGGTGCAAGGCGGCTGACAGGGTATGGGCGGAGGGCGTGAGGTGCAAGGTGGCTGACAGTGGAGGGAGGGCATGAGGTGCAAGGTACCTGACAGTGGAGGGAGGGCATGAGGTGCAAGGTGGCTGACAGTGGAGGGAGGGCATGAGGTGCAAGGCGGCTGACAGTGGAGGGAGGGCATGAGGTGCAAGGCGGCTGACAGTGGAGGTAGGGCATGAGGTGCAAGGTACCTGACAGTGGAGGGAGGGCATGAGGTGCAAGGTGGCTGACAGTGGAGGGAGGGCATGAGGTGCAAGGCGGCTGACAGTGGAGGGAGGGCATGAGGTGCAAGGTACCTGACAGTGGAGGGAGGGCATGAGGTGCAAGGCGGCTGACAGTGGAGGGAGGGCATGAGGTGCAAGGCGGCTGACAGTGGAGGGAGGGCATGAGGTGCAAGGCGGCTGACAGTGGAGGGAGGGCATGAGGTGCAAGGCGGCTGACAGTGGAGGGAGGGCATGAGGTGCAAGGCGGCGGACAGTGGAGGGAGGGCATGAGGTGCATGGTGGCTGACAGTGGAGGGAGGGCATGAGGTGCAAGGCGGCTGAAAAGGGAGGGACGGAGAGCATGAGGTGCAAGGCGGCTGAAAAGGGAGGGACGGAGGGCATGATGTGCAATGTGAGGTGTTTTTCATGTGAGACCTAATGTGAGGTGGTTTCCCTGATTGGAGGGAGGGCACGAGGTGCAAGGCGGCTGAAAGGGGAGATGGGTGCCACGAGGAGTGACAAGTCAACAAAATAGTGGATATGGACGGTCATCTAGCACAGGCCCTATTACTGGCCTTGGCACCAACAGGTACCAAAAATACCTAAACCCTAAACCCTAGCACCAAGAGTTACCGAAAATACCTAAACCCTAAACCCTAGCACCAAGAGTTACCAAAAATACCTAAACCCTGAAACCTAAACCCCTAGCACCAAGAGTTACCGAAAATACCTAAACCCTAAACCCTAGCACCAAGAGTTACCGAAAATACCTAAACCCTAAACCCTAGCACCAAGAGTTGCCAAAAATACCTAAACCCTTAAACCTAAACCCTAGCACCAAGAGTTACCGAAAATACTTGTTTGCTCTGGGTTTTGGGAATATCTCTGTTCAGAACCCAGGAATGGACGATGCTCTAAATGTTTGCTCCCATGCCCTTCAGAAGGATTTGGGAGTGATCCGTTACGTGAACCGCAGGGTGCTGTTCAAAGGCGTAAACCCTAAACCTCTGACACAGGGTGAGTAGGTTTGCACAATTGCACACCCTGTGTTAGCACGCCAAGGGTTTTAGGGTAGGGCCGCTGACCTCACACTTAGCTTAGTCCAAGCAAAATATACCACACCCTGAAGAAGGGAGGACTTAGTGTGCGGTGTGCGGTAGTGTGACCGGCAGGGTGGATGTGAACTTCAAGGCCCAGGCTAAAGGCCTGCACCGTCGACACTTGAATGACTCATCAACTGATATATTGCAACAAGTCATATCCTGCATCAGGTGACGAGTCAGCAACTGATGTACTGCACCAACTCATATCCTGCATCAGCTGATGAGTCAGCAACTGACGTACTGCACCAACTGTATGTCCTGCACAAACTTATGTGTCATCAACTGATGTACTGCGCCAACTGATGAGTCATCAACTGGTGTACCTTCACGATGTAAAACACGTCCTTGAGAAGCTAGCAGCTCGCCCAGTGCCAGACACATTGCCCAAACCCAGCAAAAGTATGAATTCCCAGATCTGACGGTAGAGCGTGGCTCTGGAGCAAGCTTAAGTCCCAAGCACAGCTCAAGCCGGCCCAGCCCAGCCAAGCCTAGCCCAGCTGGTCAGGCCAGGCAGAGTCTACAAGCCTGCCAGGCCAAGCCTGTCAAGCCAAGCCTGCCAAGCCAAGCCAAGCCTACCAAGCCAAGCCAGCACTAATTGATCAAGCCTCAAGCTGCACATCTTGCGCCCCAATCCCAGACCCAGGCCCCCAACCTTGGCCCCAACCCCAGAGGTAAGATCCCCTCACTTTCGTAAAGTGTGCCTAAACAGCCTAGACACTTCTCACAGCAGACTAGATGTTCCTATGCTTGCTGTTGCTGTTGCATCTGTGGCAGTTGTTGCTAATGCATCTGTGGCAGCTGTTGCTCATGCATCTGTGCGTGCCGTTGCTGTTGCATCTGTGGCAGTTGCTGCTATTGCATCTGTGTTTTGTTGTTGTAGTTGTACTTGTGGTTGTCGCTGCTGTTTTGCCAGCGAGGACGCCTTGAGCCCAGGAGGTCTGCCCCTCCCTTCCTAGGCTTGACATCGACAGGTGCACCCTTGCTTGTATCCCCCTCTATTTGTTGCTGCCGTACCTGCACTTGTGGCTGCTGTTGTGCCAGCGATGAAGTCTTGCTTCCGGGAGGTCTGCCCCTTCCCCTTGTAGGCACTGCACCTCCATGAGCACCCTCCCTTGCATCCTTTTCCAGTTGTTGCTGCCGCACCCGCACTTGCTGCTGCTGTTGTGCCAAGAATGACGTCTTGCTTCCGGGAGGTCTGCCCCTCCCCCTCTTACGCACTGCACCTCCGCCTGGATCCCCCTGAGGCTCTTGCTGCCGCTTCGAGAGCGACGGTGTCTTCTTGGAAGGTCTACCCCTCCCCCTCTTCGTCTGAGGGTTCTTGTCAGGGTCAGGCTGCGCCTCCTGAGCGCCCCCTGCTGTCCCCCGCTCCTCCAAACCGCTACGCATGGTCCCCGTTGCAGCCCCTAGATCCGCTGACGGTTCAGCAGCAGCAGCAGCAACCTCTAGGTCCCTTGGATTTGCTGTCAGTTCGGCAGCAATAGTCCCTAGATCCCTTAGATCCGCTGACAGTTCAGCAGCAGCAGCAGCAGTAGCAGCATCTAGATTCCTTGGATCCGGTGACGGTTTGGCAGCAGCAGCTGCAGCCCCTAGATCCCCTGAATCCGATGACTGTTCGGCAGCAACAGTCCCTAGATCCCATAGATCCGCTGATGGTTCGGCAGCAGCAGCCCCTAGATCCCTTGGATCTGCTGACGGTTCAGCTGCAGTAGCAATAAGAGCATTCTCAGCCTTAGCAGCCTCAGCAACAGCCTCAGCCTGAGCCACAGCCTCAGCAGCAGCAAGAGTAGCAGCCTCAGCCTCAACCTCAGCATCTCCCTCGGAGTAACCTGCAGAAGCTTCTTCCCCGAGAAAAGCTGTCCGACTCATGGGGCCGGGCCGTGATGCTCGGCCAGACAAAGGGCCGGGGCTCAGCCAGGCAGCTGAGGGCAGCCGCAGGGATTTCAAGCTGCTCCTGCCCCCGCTGGCCGAACAGCGACCCCGGTCAGCCCGACGGCTTGACGGGAGGCCTGAGGTTGAGGCCGGCGTTAGGGACGCCCTGCAAGAGACAGCGGCGGCAGCTGCGATGGCGGCGATGGGAGAGCGCGACAGGAAGCAGCCGGCCGGGGAGGCAGCGGGCTCTTGGTGGACCGCGCGGGCGCGAGTGGACATGGCGCCAGGCGGATGCGCCGCGTGGGTGTGTGCGTAGGCGGCAGGCGCGGTCGCCGTGAAGGGACTGGGGAAGAACCCAACTGTTGAGGGTGTGGCATGCACCAGAGTCTGTCCTTGCCTGCAGGAGCACATCAAACAGGGTTCAGGGTTCAGAGCTTTTCACACAGGATGATGGCACATCCCTCAAGGTTACAAGGGTGATAACTTACATTGTTGGTCGAGGAAGATTTCCAGCGGCTTCCCGGATATAATTGGAATGTGTGTAAGCGACGGGGCTGCTGCAGCACCATGCGTCGCACCCTGGTGCCGCATGCGGACGCTTGCATGCAGAAGCCTGGCCTCGCATGTGGGCAAGTGTATGTCATGATGCAACTCAGAGTGATTCAAGCAAGCCTATTCAAGGCACAGCTACACTGAGATGCATGTTATGCTCTTTACAAATGGCGTCGGTAGCTAATGCATGGATCAGATGGGAGGTGGCGGGTTTCGGCCATGTTTGTGGGGATGCGGGGGGGGTGCTTATACGACTAGGTTTCATATGCTTAAATCACAGGATATACGGCGCAAGCCGCAGCTAGTGAGCATACCGCGGCTTGTGTGCATGCAAGCATGCGTTTGGGCAATGGACCATGTGGGCACGAAACGGAGCATGAACCACTGCATGCCGATGAACAAACAAGCATAAAATACAAAATTGCTTGCCCTTGGTCGTGCAATTGCACTGGCAGGCAATTGACAGCATTGCCATGTGGTCATGCGGTGAATCGGCCCGGAAGGAACGCACCGAATGGGTTTGGCATGAATGCAGGCACGACTGATTGCCATTGCGGAGGCCGGAGCAACGTGCCTCTTCGCCGTTGAAGCATGCGCAAGTTCAAGAATGACGCCCTGACGGCTGCTGAGTAGCTCCATAAGGCGCCTTCGGCGTACCGCTGCAGCTTCTACTCGGCGGTGCCGAAATTTGAGGCTGCAAAAGGTCAGTCCCAGCCTCCGATCCTCTTAATGTAGCGCGCTCGCTGATTCAGCCTGGCCTAAGGCAACTAGCGATCTGCTCATGTCAATGGAGGATGTTAGGCTCGCCAAGGTCGCAGAGCTGCTCTTTGCACGATTCAAATTATTGCGGCAGAGTCGGAGATTTCAAGGATTCCTGTGAAGGTGTTCGAAGAAAGAGGAAAAGAAAGAGAGAAACAAAGAAAGAAAGAAAGAGAACGACAATGCGGCGTGGAATTGACAAGTACGGGATGACAGGACGCCCAAGCCGAGGTCTGTAAACCCTAGGAATTAAAGAAAGGGTATATTACCTTCACAGACGCCTCGTGCCATCGGGGCGGTGTCTTGCAGCCCGTCTCTGATTGACTGCGGAGAAAACAAATGTACGATGGTCTAATGGCCTGCGGAAGCGTGCCACAGACCCCGTTTCTGTACGACAGGGCCTGCGGAGGAGTTCCGCAGTCAATCAGAAACGGGCTGTTGGTCGTCAGTTCGTCACAGCTTGGTCGTCGTCGTCGTACACAGTACAATCGTCATATCGCTCTTTCACTCGCATTCGGCAAGAGTAATGCCTGCTTTGTTGCCGCCCCGAAATTGGGGTGAGAGCCCAATTCCACTAGGGGCCCAATTCCACCTGTGTCCGGAACTCAAAAAATAGTGCCAGCTACACAAAAGTCAATTCCACTAGTGTTCGGGATCGTGTTCGGGATCCTGCCCACCCATTATCCGTACCCGGCGACTGGAGGGATGATTTTTGCATCGTGCCCAGGGGCGCGTTCACATTGGGGGTGATCCGAGCCAAAAGTGGGTGATGTACAGAATCCTGAGATGATCCTAACTCGATCCACACTAGAGGCGCGAGTTGGGCGCGAGCTGGGCGACAGTTAGTCGTTGTACTTGTGTGTACATCAGGGGTCTACAATGGGGTCTGGGAACTGACCGGTTTAGCCGGGCACTTTTTCCCGCCTCTCCGGGTTTTTTTCCCGAGCCGGAGTCATCTTTTTTTTCCGTCCGGTTTTCTTAAACAGTGTGAAAAGTGTGATTTTTTTCTTCCCGCTCATTACAAACTGTTCGATCTTCTCTAGTCTCAAAAGACACTCCTAGACACAAACCTGCACACACACATAACTACAGTCTCTCCTCCTCTTTTGGAGCTGTCGGAAGAGGTAGGGAATGAATCGAGGGCGTATATCAGGTAGGCTTTCAAGGTGCCGTCTGCCTGAGGGAAGATCGCCAGCGAGACGAGAGAGGAGGCTGTTTCGGCTGGGGCTGTTTCGTCTTTTTCGGCAGTGGCGGTTTCGGTGAGGTCGATCTCAACCTCGACTTCGCGACCGACGTTGCTCCTCGACTTCGAGACGTGGCTAGTTCCTTCGCTTTGTCTAACGACCACATGCCGAAGTTGAAGGGTTGGGTAGCAGACAACCGCTCTCTAGAACCACTAGCCATAATGGCGTGCTGAGAGTATGTTCAAGGGAATACACATGGAACAGCCGGGGAGAATAAGAGCCGGATAAGAGTTTGTGGGCCTCCGGCCCCAAATCATGACAACCGGAGAACATTCATACTTTCCCCTTTTTTCCGGCTTCGCCGGAACCCCCCTCTCGCTTTTCCCCGGCTTTTTTTTCTGTGTCCAATTCTGTGCGGGAACCCACCGGTTTGAAGAGCCCTGGTGTACATCAAGGATCATTTCAGAACCAAGGTACAAGGTAGTGTTGAGAAATGAGCCAAATTATCCTGCCACGCTGGCTGCCACGCTGCCACGCTGGCTCGGTTCAGGGTTTACGCAAACTCAAACTAGGTCGATGACGTGCATTCGTGTCTCATTCGTTTACATGGTTGTTATCTTATAACGAGTGTGATAAACAAAATGTTTGATCGAGGCGGAACCATGCTGGACATTGTCAAAATGGAAAGTCTCGGTCAGTACGAGCTCAGGTACAAGCTCGAGAATATCCGTCGCCATTGCGGTGTGGTATGTTCAAAATTGAGATTTCATAGGCATCTAACCTCTCATGGGACATGCTCACCATCTGACTGGTGCATCGACAAGAACGAAATTCAATGTCCAGGGCAGATTATGCTGCACTGGGGACCCCACAGCAGCAGGGGGCAAAGATGAAAAGGGAGGCAAAGTTTGCTAAGAGCCGATTCACACCTAGTTCGGTTCGGTTCATATCGTCAGTTTGGCGACTGGTTTCGCAACCTGCGTTCTCACCTAATTCACATCAGAAAAACTAAACCTTGCGGCCGTCGCATACTTAGACGTCAGCTTATGCAGTGAAGTGGCCAGGAAAGCAACAGACAGCAACAGACAATACAGCACGGGCTAGCATGACAGCATGTGAGCATGGTCGTCATTGCCATGCTGATCTGATGAGCACATCGGATGGCATGTCGTCCTCAGCCGACTCAACCCCATCCTCAGGGTGGGAGAATTGGAGATATTCAATCAAATAACACATTCCTTTACTGCTGTGCCTTCTCATTCGGCATGACGTTCCTAGCAGGCTGTTTGATGCGCCCTTGCCTTGTAGTTGGGGTCTGATTGCTGCCGACAACCTTTATGGCAACGAGCAGTTGGAGGTATAGAAAGAATTACAGTTGAGGAAGCTGTAATTTGAGAATCAGGGCGCGGTATGTAGACCGCAGCGAGCAATGCCGACAAATCGTGACAAAACTTACGAAACCAGCCAACCTTGCGAAACCAGCGAACTGAAACTGGTGGTCCGAGACCGGTTTCAGTTGGCGTGGTTTCGTCGAACTGAACCGAACTGAAACCACGCGAAACCATGCGAAACCGATAGATGGGAATCAGGTGTGAATCCGCTCTAAGAAGACCAATGAGTACAGCCAGAAATACTTGCAAAGAAATCTGCAGCCACTGCATACCTTCAACGGTACCTTCATGGTGAGATCCATGGTTTCAAAGGAAAAAAAATCTGGCCAATGCACACGGACATCGAATTCCCCACTTGCTTCCAGATATAAAAACTGCTCCTTGACATTGCAGGGACAGCAGGAGAATCAGGCGCAGCAGCAGGATCAGACGCAGCAGCGAGGTCCCTTCCATGGTGGCCCGCAGAGGCAACAACAGCAGTGGTTATTTTAAGGCACGATATGTCGTGAATCACGATAAATCGGGGGTAAATCGACGCTGGCCGGCACGATGAAACCGGTTTTCGCATTTTCCACTTGTGACTGCCGATATTGCCTCTCAAACTGCCACTCCGACGGGTGAAATGTCTGATAAAGCTTTGAAAGGCCATAGCGATGGCGCTTGGAGGACAGTTAAAGGCTGTGGGACGAATGCCGCCTTCCAAGAATCTTACTTCGAAGACGGTGATTCGCGAAGGGAGTGGCTGATTGATCGCGGTTTTAACGACAGCTTGAACAAGTACATGTGGCAATGCAAGTTCTGCAACGTGAACAGCGGGACTTTGAAGGACACAATCGTCAAGCACGAACGAACAGAACGCCATCAGAAAAATCTAGCGGAGTTCAAGGTCAAGACGGCAGCTAGGCAGAACTTTGCAGCTATATATTGCAGCAGGCTTCGAATCTGGTGTTGCACGCAAACAAGCCAGAGATGCATGTCCTCTCCCGGGCAGTGCTGCAGAAGCTGCTCCAGGGGCGCCCCATCTCTGGTCGCCAATGACACTCTGGGAGATCGTGGAGGTCATCGACTCGGTCATCATGGCACGGGAGCGAAAGCTGTTGCCGGCGTCCCCTTTCTACGCGGATGGGCAGCCCCTCTTTCAGACAACCCTCTGTCAGACGTTCTGGACGCACATCGAGGCAGTGCCAGCTAGAGCCGCTGCTATGAAGCAGTGGATCCTGCTGGCTCAGCTTATCTTCGTCATGGTCCCGGGGTCGGTGGAGGAGGAGCGGATGTTCCCAGCCATGAAGTATATCAAGAACCCACAGCGGAACAGCTTGCAGCAGAAATCCTCGGTTCACTATAAATCTGAGCTTTTAGAGAGTCGAAAAAAAGAGGCACTATAAAATGAAGCTTTGTCTAAATCCTTAAAATAAGCACTGAACAACAGGATCCCTTCTTTGGTGGCCCTCTGCCAAACAACAACTTCTTTGTGAGGCGCAGATTTGAAATATCCTGGTGTTTATATTATTGCAGCCAAGAAAGTGTTAGCCTTGCCCAACAGCTGAACATCAATTAAAAACCTTGCAACTAACCAAGAATTTAAATTGGCTCCTTGTCGTTGTAGGGACAGCAGGAGGATCGGGCGCAGCAGCAGGATCAGACGCAGCAGCATGATCCCTTCTTTGGTGACCCTCTGCCACGCAGCAACGTCATGGTGAGGCGCAGATCTCAAAACGCCTGATAATCTTGCCGCCAAGAAAGTGTAGTATTGCCCAGGAGGTGGACATATAATTTATTAGCACGTGAAATTGAATCAATTCACTGGCAACCTGGAATATAAATCTCACTTATAAAAATGAATATATGCATGAACCCTTGCTGTTTTCAAAGAATCAACCGCGCACCAAGGAGGTACAGCCGAGCAATGCTGCTGTACGTATAAGGCGTCTGCCGGCTGCTGGGGGAAAGCCCGCTATGAATCGCACCCTGATAGGCTGCAGGCCATGCTCAACAATAAATATTCCCTTTGAAGAGAACCAGGGCAAGCTCAAAACACTGAAAGGGATGATTAGGAAGCATGGTGATGGCCTGTTTGATGACTACGACTGCAGCCGCATCAGCTCGGTAGACTACCACGGTCAACGCCCAGTTTTTTCAGATGTCGAGACTGATTCTCAGTTGACACTACTTGACAGCCTATGCCAAGGCTGCTGATAGCACTCGCGAGTTGTGTGTGGGAAAGGAAAGACATGCAAATGGGCCACCTTCGCCGTGGTAAGCTGCTGAAATTGAATGAATGAATCACATATTTGCAACATAGGTCCTCTGGTTCCAACAATTCATTCTGGAGAGCAACATGCATACCCACTTGAAAAGAGTCTTCAAGACATCCTTTTGGTGGATCATTGCATTGTCCATCACTGCGATGCCGTGCTTCTCGAAGCAACTGCCCATCTTGGGCATCTGTGAGAGAGGATTTGCAAGGTACTGAGTGTTTATTTCCATGCACGCAATACCGCGTTCAGGGGGCCACCGTGCAGCGAAGAATAGACAATTTGGGATGTGCCAACAAGCAAATGGGTGTCTAAATACTCACAACTAGTTCAATGATGAAAAGGTCACAAAGTCTTCAGCAGTGACTGCTCCAGTGAAGCTGCGCTGGGCTATCATGCCCTCCATGCTGATTGCTGCGATGGTCGAAATGTTCTGGCCTCGTTCAAATAAGGTGGTGCCTTTGGACCGCACGCCCTTCTTCACCCATTCATAAGGATTATTCGTGACCTGGTTATTCTGTGAAATGAAGGCCAATGGCTGTTGAGTGTGACAACCAAAGGTCCAAAAATAATTAACGAACCTTTCCCTATCCGCCTTTCACACACCATGCCCACCTCGTCGATAAACACAAGCTGCTCTGCTGTGATGCCCAGATCCTTCACCAGCTTCCTGTACTTAGCTTGCTTAATGGGGCAGGCCTCGTAGGCATGCTTCAGTTGGTCACCTTGACGCGCACATGGTCCATCTCATGCAGAGCACGGCACACGTCCAGCACACTGACCCTTTGGCCGATCATGGGCCCCGGCTTATCTGCAAAATCCTGCAACTGGTAATTTCGCCTGTGGCCACCAAACCCTCCAGCGCTTGCTTTGTTACGAAATCAAACTTTCTGGTGTCAGGATGCACTGTGCCCTGGCGCCCCTTCGCAGCAATGACTTCGCTGAGATCCTGGTAAGACTCCACCCAGCGCCTGATGGTGCGCGCTGATGGTTTCATGTGAAAGTTGGCAGAAATATCATCGTATGTGGCACCGTTAAGGCGTCAACAACATGGCTGTACAGTGTACACGCAGCGAACCACCAAGTCAAACTGTTATGGGCTTCGCCGGGTTGGCTCAACAGGTGGCATATCTCCTGCTGAGACCACCCCAGGGGTCTTTGAAGACGGGACGATCGTCCTGCTAAAATATCAGGTGTTGACAGGGGGCCTGTCGTCAGCTAGTCGGGAGTAGCTGAGGACGTCATTTCACGGCCAAACCTTACGCCCATACATGGGTATAGCTAATAAATCAAGGCGTTTCTAATGTCATGTAGCGCCTGCAAATCCGGCGTCTCTGGAGGGATCGAAGATATTGGGAGGGATCGAAAGAAAGAAAGAAAACGCCTGAGCGTGGCTTGAGGAATACGGGATTTTAAATGCCGTACACCGGGAGACAAAAAAACTGGTGGTTAAGGAGGGTCGTCAAGGGGTACCGGACAATAATGGGCAGGGGAGTTTTCCAGATGGCGACGCTGGCGAAGGATGGTTATATGGCAGCGTATGGTATGCTTGGTGAGACGGCTGAGGACGGAGGAGATGTTGTGCTTGTAGACACCGAGCATGCTGAGGATTTTATCGGCAGGACGAAAGAGGAAGCCTGCGGTTCCCAGAAGGATGATGTGTGTATGAGAAGAAGGCGGGGAAGGATAAGGGGGGGGGGGGGTTGGCACGGTCGGCGAAGGATCAGGTGGAAGGGCAGGATGGAGAACGGGTGCCAAGGAAACTGTCCAACCATTATGTTTGAGGAGAAGGATAAGTTGTAAATGTTGTTCTGATTTACGGGCATGGCATTGTTCGAAAGAAAATTCGGTAAATTACACGCTTCGACCAAAAATTCCGCCCCGGAACCGCTGGTTGCCCCCCCCAAACGTTCTCTGGCGCAAACAGGCAGAGGGGCACAGCTGCTGGGGATGGCTGTGAAAAAACTAAAAAACTCACCTTTGCTTGCGCCGTCCTGCTGTGCCGGTTGAAAGTGTTAAATAGCAAGGTGCGCGACTATTCATGCAGGGCATGCGCCTTCTTCTGTTCTTCATGGGTCGCGAAACACTGGAGCCATCAAAGGCACTGCTGAGGTTGTGCCCATGGCGCCAGTACAGCACTGGCGCCTAGAGTGCATTATTTAACGTTAAGAAATGATCGTGCTGATGCGCAGCGCCAGAGATGCGTTGCGACCTTTCGCCCCCTAACCGACATTCCAACTGACGGTGAAATGTTCGCCCCAATATTCCTTTCAGAAGCGCGTAAGGGGTGAAATGATTCACGCTGTGTCGACAATTCAAAACTCGTCTTGGCACTTCTCAAACCTTATAACACCCCTCTCAAAGTGGTTTATAAGTGGTTCTCCTACATGGTGTTGAGTCACACCATTTATTTACCGACCTTCACACATGTGTGGAACATTTCAGTCGGGGTTTCAGTCTCACAATAGTGTCATTTTTCATTCGTCTAGGCTTTCTGCTAAATAGATCAGCAATACACTTGCTTCGCTTCGAAACTGAAGGCTAGGAGTCCCAATAAACCGTCACAAGAAGACAAGAATCCCAGAATCGCAATAAAGCATCACGCTGAACATGCAGGTGAAGGGGACATCGACTAACTTGCGCCTGGCCAAGGTCCTTTATTTGGCAATGTCCTCAGAAGTTCCAAGCCCTGCAGCCTCTTGGTTCCCACAAAATTAGACCTGCTCACCTGTGGGAATTAGGAGACTTCATGGCTTTTAAAGACAAGATCTTGCAAGGACAGGCCTTGGAAATGCGAATTGGGCCATGTTAGTAGAAGATGTGCATGTGTTTTTCATTCATTAGGTTGAGCGAACGACTGACGCTACGGCTTCGCGAATATTCGAAATGAGGCGCAAGGAGCCAGCCAGGATGCATGAGTCACGTTTGCCTGCTGATGTCTCTTCCTGGATGCTCAACATGGGATATACTACCAGGAATGTCACTCATCTTAAGCTTTGAGGCCGCGTGAAGCTCTTTCGAGCCATGATGACGTTGACCCCATGCCGCCATGCAGGATGGCAATGATTTGGTTCTCTCCTGATGATGGGAGAACAAGCCACTGCTTCGTCAACCCGCCCACTCTGTCGTCAGTTGCCAAGCGTTTCGGCCATGACAAGAGCCTAGACACCAACGATGTCAAGATATTTGCGGCTGGAGAGGACTTCGCTTCATTTGCACTCGACACAACCATGCAGGTCCTTGCGGTGTACGCCCCTGAGCGCGGCTCGAAGGAGGCACCGTTCTTTGTGCAGATCACCTCAGGTGGGGTCCTACATGGGGCCCTGCATGTTTTTTCCACTAGGTCCTGCATGGGGCCAGGTTATGTCTTCCTTATCCCAATTTTGTGGCCATGAGGCATGCAGGTGCA
The DNA here is from genome assembly GCA_037349105.1 of Limnomonas spitsbergensis. Taxonomy (NCBI): domain Eukaryota; kingdom Viridiplantae; phylum Chlorophyta; class Chlorophyceae; order Chlamydomonadales; genus Limnomonas; species Limnomonas spitsbergensis. Next base: position 1,313,035 of record JAYJMM010000019.1, on the reverse strand, counting down.
ATGGAGTGGGTAGTGAAGTTCTTTATTTTGCTATCCTCCCCCCTCTGTTGTGTCCTGCATGGGTCCTCCAAAAGTCCTGCCTGTGTCCTGCATGGGGCCGTCATTGGCCAGACTATCCCCATGCAGGGCATGTGCTGTCGCATGCCTCCCCGGGGTGGGTGGGACTGCCGAATCAGTCCCCCCATGGTCTCCCAAGAGCCTTGGCATGGGCGAATGAATTCCATGCATGTGCTGCCATACGCCATCCAGTGTGGCTGGCCGCGCTGGCACGGGGCATGCCGAAGGGTAGCTGAACTGCAGCATGCCAGCCGTTTTGTCCCCCTGCTGCCAGCTTTCGCACCACCTGAGCACGCCCCCTGAGGCACATGCGCGCGCACCGCCTGCACCTCCTTTGAACTCCCCCACCCCTCCTTGCTGCCGCCGGCCCCCTCTTCCGGCCTGCCCTCTTGCATGCCGCCCTCCCGCGTGTCCCCAAGTGCCCCCCTCCCGGCCTGCCCCCCCGGCCTGCCCCATCCCGGCCTGCACCCCCCTGACCTGCCCCATCCCGGCCTGCAGCCCCCCGGCCTGACCCCTCTCGGCCTGCCCCCCTGCCCCCCCCAGCCTGCCCCCCTGCCTGCCCCCCCTAGCCTGCACCCCCCAGCCTGCACCCCCTCCGGCTTGTCCCCCCCCTGGCCTGCCGCCCCCCACGTGCCACATGGAGCTTCATGGCTGGCCATGCAGCGTCAGTGGCCGAACAGTCAGCCCATGAAGGCACCGCGCATCACTGACCTACAGCTTTTTCCTGCAGCCCCGGGAAAGCTGGGGGGGGGGGCTGGCTGGGGGGTCAGGCTGGGGGGGACACGCCGGGGGGGGGCAGGCTGGGGGGGTGCCCTCCGCCGGACGCCCTGACCTACTTTGTGCAGCAGCCTCAGTTGGTGGTCACCCAATACGCATGAGGCTGCACTTTATGAGCCCCCCTGAGACTCACCGCATGCACCCCCTTGAGTGCCCTGCCTCGCGCGCGCACGGGGCCTGCCGAAGGGTACCTAAACTGTGGCTGAACTGTAGCCCATCCTGCGCCTGCCAGGTAGTGGCCAACAACAGGTCTGCAGGCAGGCGGCTGCATGCTGCCCTGGAGCATGCCAGACTCCGCAGTGTGCATCCCTCCCAGCCCCCTAGCAGTTCGCCAGCCCCTCCTTGCCCACAGAGGAGTGCAAGGTGGGGCTGCGCACAGACGCGTAGCCCAGTCCCCGGGGTGGGGCAGCGCACCTGTGGTTCTCCCACTGCTGCCCTCTTCCATGCTGCGCCCCCCTCGCAACCCCCCTACCATGGCGCATCTCCCTACAATTCTATGGAGCCCCCCCCTGCTCCTGGAGCGCATTGCCTGCTGCCCATGATGTGTCTGCTGCCCCACTTTTCTAGATTTGATCATTTCCTGACACATCGTTTGGTGCTTGTTGCCTGCAGCGGCGGCGGCGGGGGCAGCAGGGCCAGGTGTGGAGCCAGGATGGGGTAGATGCTGAACCATGGCCTTAGGCCTTAGCAGCATGCCTGGTCACATTTTGGGTCCCCGGCTGGAAATCTGAGTGAAGGGATGAAGTGTAGCTGAATTACAGCCTTCTGTTTTATTTTTGCAAGGGTCAGATGCTCACACACACCTCGCATGGTGCCTGCTATTATTTGCTGTTATTTGTTGCTCGCATCTCATCTCCCCCCTGCCCAACCCTCTTGCTGTGCCCCTCCCTCCATGTGCCGTCTCCTCCCTCGCGCCGCATGTATGACTGTCGTCCTCTATAATTTCATTTCTGCTGCAGTTATTACTGGTGAGTGCGCCGCCCGGGAGGGGTGTTGGGGCTGGTGCTGCTTTTGCACATCCATCCCGCGATATCTATTGCAGTTCGCCATTCCTGCCGAATCCCTCTTTTCCCGTACCCGTCTTTTGCTGCTGCCGCTTATTCCCTCGACTGCTGCTTCGGTTCTTCAACCCTGATCCCGCACTATGTGTTGCAGTCGTCACTGTCTGCCTCTTCTGCCCATGTTTATGCCGGCCCCCCACTGGTCCTCACTGCGACTCGTAACCATGGTGACTGGAACCATGTTCACAGAAAAAATGCGTGACCTCATCGCGCATTTGCTGGACCAGCTGCCAGTCAGCACGCCCCGATCAGCAACCGCTGAATTGTCGTCAGCAGCCACGTCGCCCGTGCAGTCACCTCGGCAAGGGAACAGTGCTACGCGTCAAAGGGTGGGTGTCTTTTGGGGGGGGGCGCAGTCTTCAGTGACGGGAGTATACGGAGCAGATTTTGTTCACATCTTTCATCCCCCTTGCTTTTGACCACATTTATGTTCAGGACAAGCAGATGTTTTGGAGCACGCTTAAAGATACGCACAAGAACTTCACTGGGTGCCCCTTGTACTCGGGAGATTTCAAGGAGTTGGCGTATGACAGCATTACCATGGTTTGGGCACCAGCATCGAGGATCACCCTCCTGCATTGCTTCCCCCTCTCAAGCCAAAGGAACATCAAGCCGCTCACTGGGCTGGACACCGTCAGCAACCCAGGGAACTTGCTTGGTACCATCAAGCCTGTGCACGATGCCTTAGACCACTTCCGCCTTGGGTTGTTCCCCACGGGCGTTAAGAAAATGATAAAGGTGAGGTGAATGGAGTTAATTCTTCATGTGTTTAGGCTCATCCCTTAAACCCTTCTTCATTTGTTGCCAATTTTATGTTCCGTGGGACTTGCATGTCTTCCTGTTTTTTTGCAGGTAGTTGTTCTAGACCCGACGCTCCGCTCGGAGCTCATCTTTCAAGACGAAGAAGAGCACTTATGCTCGCCTGGAACTCAAGCACTGCCAGCGACCTTCGACAATCTTGAAGGGGTGAGAAGTGATGCTGAGGGGCGTCGGGAGGAATAAAGAAAAATACATGAAAGAGCTGAGCATTACTTAATAATCATTAATCTCCCGTCTGCTTTGTCCATGCAGGAGAGAGATCTGAAGGATCACACGGTGTCGATGTCAGTCCTACACATCATGGCTGCCTCCCTGGGGTCGTCCTGGTCTGCCTGCGGCTCAGTTTCCGAGTTAGTACTCTCCTCGTCGCTGGAGCCGGTGTCCCGTGTGTGCGCAGCTGGGGAGCCTGGCTGGCAGCTGCCCCTGTTGTACGAGTCCTCGCCCTGGCCGGGCTCGTTCTCCAGGAGCTCCCTAAGCCGCTGCTCGCATTCCTGGTCCGTATGCGATCTGCGCATGTCGCAGTACGCGCAGGGGCCGTCCTGTTGCCTTCGCAGGGTACTCCTGACCTCCTGTCGGGCGGTGTGCTCCTGCTCCATGGCCAACCTTGCCTTGTCCCGCGCGGCCACAAAGGGGCCCATGGCTTTGCCGCTCTTGTCACCGCTGGCGGACCGGCTCCCGGTACCCCTGGTACCGTCCTGGCCCGCTGGCGTAGGGTGAGCCTGGGCAGTGGCCTCTGGGCCGGCCTCTGGCGTTGCAGCAGGGGCGGCTCCCTTTCGTCCTGCCCGCTGGTACGCTGCCTCAGCGTCTGCGCCGCGGTTCCCCTTGGCCTTGGCCTGCTTGGCCCCCTTTGGTGCCGCCGCAGGTGCCTCTGCTGCGGGCAGACGAACGACGCGGTTTGCGACGAAGGTGGTGTGCGTCAGAGGGTTGCCTCCTGTACCTGTCACCATGGCACAATGCGGGGTTATGTCTGGGTTCACCTCGCCCCAATCTGCTGGCCATTCCCCAGGCACCAAGGCAGGGTCGTCCAAGCCGGCCCATGCTGCCGCAGCCGCCTGGTGGCACTCCGCCGGGGAGGCCAGCTCTAGCGGCAGGGTCAGCCCGTCGGCTCCACCCTGAGGGAACAGGGTTAAGCGCCCTGCGGCCTCCAGGATTCCCCCATACTTGAGGAATTCGGGGTTCCCCACCAGGTGCTCATACGCGTCAGGGGGCGTCTTGACCACCCTGACCGCTGCTTTCTCCACGATCGCGTTCGGGCTTCCGTACCCGTACACGACGTAGATGAACAGGATCCCGTGCAGGTCAGCTCCCGCATTATCGGTTGTCCTGTTTTTTTCGTCCGTCAGGACCAGCTTGGCCCCCATGGCTACCAGCTTCTCGGCTATGTTGACTGTGATGACATGGCATGAACATGCTGTGTCCATCAGCGCCTTCTGGGCCACCAGCACCTTCCCTTTCACCATGAGGCCTACGCACTGGCTGTAGTCGCGCCTGTCGTTTGTGAAGTATTGTAGCCTGGGGCTGACGGTGATCGTACGACCCTGACCTATCCAGCCCGGCTCACCGCGGACTGGCGTGACTCCCATTGGCATGGTGGTGTGTGCCAGTGCCGTAAGCCGCTCGTTAATGTAGCCCACCTGCGCACGGACATCGCACAAGCCGTCAGCTAGTCGCCTTAGGGCAAGCCTTTTTTCTCCTTTCCTGGAAGCGTGTTCAATAACCAACGGCTCCTCCTCCTCTTCACTGCTAGAGGAGGGTCTAAAGGACCGAGGCCTGGCGTTGTGGGCGGCCTGCTTGTACTCTCCAGGCCTGGGCGCCAGCCCGACCTGCGTCAGCAAGGCCACGGACTCGCTGAGCATTTCGGCCACTGTTTGGTGCCACCCATCCGGCTCAGCAAGCGTTGAGGGGCCAGAGAGGTGGGACATATGAGCCGACTGCTGGCCATGCCCCGTCTGCCCCTGCGGCGGCCTCTGGGATTGCCTGCCTCCTTGGTTTCTGTCATAGGCCCTGCTGGCAGGTTGCCCCTGCGGTCTTGGTGGCTGCGGGTACGGCTGCTGTGGCGGCCTGGCCTGCCCTGTGGCAATGTCGGTGGCCAGGGGGCTTGGGCGGCGCTCGTCTCTAGCCCTGGGAGTCCTGCAGTCCCTTGCCAGGTGGTCCAGGCTGCCGCATTGGAAGCAGGCTTTGGGGGTGCCCCCAGTGCTGTGGGTGCTGGTCGTCAAGGCTGTGGCTTGGTCGGCCCACGTGACGCCCTTGGCCCTGCCTTCCTGCCCGGCAGGCTGGTTGCTGTTCTGGTAAGGCGCAACTCCTGGCCCATCCCCTCTAGACCGGGCTTCCCACTGGCTGGGCCTTTCTCGTCTGCCGCGTCCCGCCTGCTGCTCCCCCTGGCTCCTCTGCTGGTGGTCTCCCGGCCCTTGCCTGGAGTCCAGGGCGGCCAGGTCCCCCAATTCCAGGGCGAACCTCTCCCACAGCAGCACCTGGAGATTTGCAGCAGCTCCGTTGTGGACATGACTCGATGGGCAAATGCCTCCACGGTTTCCTCCGGCTTGACGCCTGGGTCCAATGTGGTCTTGACCCCCAGCTTGAGGCCGGTGACTGCTGCCCTCTCGTCTGAAGTTGGCTTGCCCACCTCCTTTTGGACCACCCTGATCCACAGGGTGAGCAGGGATACCTCGCTGGGTGGCCCGACCGCCGGGGCCGTCCATGCCTCCTGGATCCGCTCGACCTCCATGGAGGCTTTGTCTCCTTGGGGTGCTGATCGTATGGCGACCACCAGTGGCCCCACGCAGGCTGGCTTGGCTGTCCACATGCCCACCAATGAGCGGACCAACAGAGCCATGGCTGAGGGTGACTGGCAAGATCCCGCAATTTATCCTGCCACCACGGCCAGGGCTGGCGGCTCGTCAGATAAAGCCAGGCGGTTGTGCGAGCCCCACGAGCTGCAGGCCTGGCAGTACTGCCTGGCTGCGACTGCCCCTGGCTGGGACATGTCCAGCACTGGCACGTTGCCCTGGATAGTAGGGATCTTGGTGAACCGTGTTCCCCCAGCCAGCTGCAGGATCATCTGTTTCTGCAGCTGTATGTTCGTCTCCGCCTGCTCCAGGGCTATCCTTTCCCTTCTTTGTCTCGCGGATTCCCTGCTGGAGCCTGGGCTGCGGCCCTCTGTGTCCTCCGAGTCTGATTTGCTGGGGTCCGAGCCAGATCCGCCGCCGCCGTTCCTGGCTGGGCTTCGCCTGCGCTGGTCCCGTTGGTCTCTGCGGTCTGCGCTCCGTTGGGACTGCCCGCCCCCAGATGGCCTCTCGCTTGCCATGCTTCTTGGGCGGCTGCCGCCCTCCGAAGGCTGCATCGCTGGGTCCGGGCGCCTATCCTCGTCTGACTCCGCCTGCCTGCTGGGCTGGTAACTGCCGTGCCTGCTGGGTTGCGTTCCACCCGTGTACTCCCTTGCCTCGGAAGCTGACAGGCCGTCGTCCCTGCTTTCCTGTCTTTGCTGGCAGCCTCCCCCGGTGGTGCCTGCTGGATTGATTTCCTGCAAAATCCGCCTTCCTTGGCTGGGGCCTTGGCTCCTTCTCTCCGCCTGCCTTGTGCCTGTGCTGCTCGTCCCCGCAGGAACTCAGCAATGTGGTCCACCTGGCCCTCTTGGCCGTTGTGTTCCGTATGATCCACGATGCGCAGCAGGTCGTGGGATTCTTGCCTGCTGGCCCTTCTTGGCACCGAGCCCTGCTGCAAGCTGGTTGTCCTGGGCTGTTCGCTGGCCGCTGGGCTGCTGGGTCTGGGCCTGCGCCCTACGTCCAGTCGCTGGTTCCGGAGACTGGGCTCACTGCTGGCCTCCAGGCGCTCCCATCTGGCTTGGCTTGCAGCTGGTGCGGTTCCTTCTGTCTGCTCCTGCCATCTTCGCACCTCCCTGCGGTCGTCTGGCTGCAGTCTGGATGCCTCGAACCCATCCCACTCCGCGAGCTCCCCTTGCTCCGATTCGGGCTCTTCCTCATCCCCTGCTGTGCCGTTGCACCACTCGTCGGCGAAGGCCTTGACAGCTAGGGCCGCCTCTGGCCCTGCTGCTCCTCTGGACACTCTGCGCAGGGCTGCCAGCAGCGTTGCCCTGTCTTGCCCCGTGTGGGGGATGCCCATAAGGGCCTTCGTCGCCCATTCCGCCAGGTGGTGGCTTTGGAACTCCTCGATGGCCTGGGTCTGATCGCTGAGGTGGGCGAAGCACCTGGAGCACACCTGCTGCCACAGCCGTGATGCCCATTGCAGGACGTCTGCCCACCCGATTGGTTGGAGCTCTTTTGGCTGTTCCGCCGGACCCGGCTGGCTTACGCTCCTCGCGCGTTCTCCCTCTGCCGAGCGCCGCTCCCCCGGGATAGGCGTCCACTCCGGGTTGCTGAAGTACCCGTAAAGGCTGTCAGCCTGGCCGCTGCCCTTCTTTTCCTTGCTGTAGCCTTCGGCCACGGCCTCTTGCCTTTGCCTGCCTGCGCTAGCTGGGAACCTGGACTGGGGTGTGCCGTATGTCGATGCTTCTGTTGCTTCCTCTGCTGGGATACGGGGCGGCCTCGCCTGTTTCATCCTGTGCAGATCTGGCCTAGGCGGGACTCCCCTTGGTGCCTGTATTCCCCCGCGCGGATCTGGCGGCTCCACCTTGGCGGCTAGGTCAGCCCGTGGCTGCCCTACCGGGGCGGCCTGCGTGGTCGTGGCTTGTGGGTTGCCGCGTTTCTGCAGCTCCCGCAGTCCCACCATTGTTTCTGCTGACTCCCCTTGGGACTGCTGTTCACTGGATCTTGTTCGCTCCATCTTGACCACTGCCGACTGGACCATCCCCCTGACCACTGCGGGCTCATGCTGGGGCTCCTTGCCTTCCCTCTGGTCTGGCGCCGGGTGGTGCGGCTCAGCCTCGACTCCTTCCCCTTCTGCCTCTACATGCAGGTCTTCCGGAGGTTGCGCTGGCCCGCCACCCTCTCCAACACCACTGGTCTGAGACCTCACAGTGGGTGGTTCCGAGGTCGGGTCCAGGGACTCATCGCCGGGAACTGGCCATCGCTCTTCCTCCTGGCTCGGCCCAGGGGGAATGCGCGCGATGCCGCCTCGTCCGATGCCCCTGCGTGTTACTTCAATGTGCACTGTACCCGCATCCAAGGGTCTGGCACTGTCGGCCCCTAGGGCCTTGTTTTCCCCCATCCCTGCATATTCATCCCCCAACAGTCCAAGGGCGATCTGCCTAGCTTCCTCGGCTACAGCTGCATTAATAGGTGTCATGGGGTCGTCCCCTGGTTCCTTCCCTCTCACTCGCCCACTGCGTCTTGCAGTATCTGGGTGCTGGTGGCGGTTAGGATCTACAAGTGCTTCCTGCATTGTACTATAGACGCTGAACAGCTGTGCCAGCTCGACTGTGTGGGCCCACAGCAACTGGCTACTAGCTTAAAGCTTGCTTCCGTTCTCCTCTACCTTCTGCAGGTTGGTTAGGCGTTGCTAGACAGGTCAAGCATGGGTAAATTTTCGAATGGGTCTGGCGGGGATGTTCACCTTCTGGATTGCTGGGCTTGCAGCTATTTCCTGCCGATCTGTCGCGCAGCTTCCCCCTTAGGCTCTGCAGGTTCCGCTCCAGCCGCGATCCGCAGCTTCGGATGATTCCTACTGGACTGCTGGTCTCGTCCGCTATTCCTTGCCGATTCGTCGCGCAGCTTCCTCCCCAGACTCCGCAGGCTCCGCTCAAGCTGCGATCTGCAGCTTCGGATGATTCCTTCTGGGTTGCTGGTCTCGTCCGCTCCTTGCCGATTCGTCGCGCAGCTTCCTCCTCAGGCTCCGCTCAGGCTGCGATCTGCAGCTTCGGATGATTCCTTCTGGATTGCTGGTCTCGTCCGCTATTCCTTGCCGATTCGTCGCGCAGCTTCCTCCTCAGGCTCCGCAGGCTCCGTTCAGGCTGCGATCTGCAGCTTCGGATGATTCCTACACACAGTCTCGGGTTGCCGCTTTTAAACTTGGATCCCGGATCCTTGCTCACTTCCGTCAACACGTGGGTTGTGCACTCTACCACAAATGCAGGCCAGGTGCACAGGCAATATCAGCTGGGTTTATAACTCCACAGCCTGATCTTCAAGCTACGTCTGCTTCTGGGTTGCCACGCCCAGCGCAAGCAGTAATTGACTTGGATCTATGGAGAATCCTCTGCTCAGTGATTTCTAGCTGTCCAAGGCAGACCCGCTGTCTTCAAAAAGAAAGTCAAGACCACAGCGCATGCACCTTAAGCAGGATTCGTTGGATCTGGCTGATCAGGCTAGACCCACTTCGTTCCTTTTAAGTGGACACGCGATTGTTGCTTCGGGTCCGTGGCGGACTTCTTCCCCACTGAGTGGCGGACGCCTACGGGCGGACTCAGCGTCTACACGCTGGCCGCAAATGCGCAACGCGTTAAGCTGTGGCTGGAACTTCTAGGTGACCGACGCGGAGCTGGCCGCTTGTAGAGCTAGACTAATGGCCTGACGGGTCGCAAACCCTGCAGGTCGTTATGAGTCACTTACCGCGTGTAGCGGGAGATGCCGTAGCCGTAGACTGCGGGCGTAGTCCTAGGTCGGGCGGGGCATCTTGAGGGGGTGTCTCAGGCTTGCTAGATCGCTGGGTCGCTGATCTAGACTTGACTGACTATGTGGTACTGGCTTTGTTGCTCTTCACTGGATAGGTCTCCGAGAACTATCCGGTGCTGTTTACAAATAGAGGCCTGTCCACTTAAAAGGAACGAAGTAAGAGACAGTGGGCAAGCCGGGATACAATGTCCCGGCAAGCCCTTATTACTAAGGTACGGGAAATCCTGGCCTCCGATCTTCCCTAAAGTGGGAAGCTGGGCGTCTAACCCTAAAAAGGGGGCTCCGCAGGGAAGCTGCGGAGTCTACGGGGACGCGTCAGCGGTCCCTACGGTTTTGGCACGTATACTGCATTATACCGTGACAGCTGCCATGGCTTGAGCCATGAGAGGGCTGTATTGCTGTGCCGCCGGTGCCACCGCTGCATTGTAGAAGCGGAGGAAATGGGTCCACCAGTCTCGCTGAGGTGGCTGGAGCTGCAGCTATCTCAGCACTCCCCAACTGGCGGCTGATGCAGGTAGCCCCGCAGCCTGGCGTAGGTGCTGAAGCAAGCTGGACTGCAGTTTGCTGGAGAGACATTGCCGCGGCCGAAGGTGGCTGGTGGCCAACACCACGTCGCCGTAGTTGGCCGCAGGCGCTGCGTACACAGCTGCCAACCTGATGCGGGTTGGAAGATGGCGCCTTAGGCCCACCTTGGCTGCCATGCAGCGAACGCGGTGCAGCGCAGCGGCCAAAGACGCCTCTCTACCCCCCATGGCCCTTTTCTTGCTGAATGATGCCCAAAACTTGAATTCTTGGACACGCTGCAACACGCCACGGTCAGGGCCATACACGCAAACATGGGCTGGTTTTAGGCACTGCGCTGCTTATCGGCTGCCAAACTCCATGATCTCTATCTTACTGACATTGACCTGTAGCGCTTTACGTGCCGCAAACTTATGCATGGCATCAAGCATGCGTTTCAGTCCTGTTGGGGTGCGGGCTAGCAGGGAGAAGTCGTCCGCAGACAGCAGGCAGCGTAGCTGTTGCCCCGCCTGCAGCTCAATGCCCGCTGCCGGGCACTTGACTGCGGGCATAGTTGATCTATATTACAAGTGAAAACCGCTCTAGGCAGATGCGATCAACAAATTCTCATTCAATAGGTTTCGGTCAATTTCACCCCTCTTACACATATTTGTTTTAAGCTGAGGCTCGTCATGAGCTCGGTTGTGTGGGGGCATATACCGGTACATCCATTTCCACATATTTTTGTAAGGGCTATGCAATTTGCTCCTCAAGTTCGGTTACGGACTGATGGTCTACCTATCATTCCCTCAGCTAGTTCAGTGCCATGAGAGCTCAAAGATATATTTGGACGGCAATTATTTTGTAAATCTGCTCCTGAAGGTAGACCAGAGCCCCTTCTGGACATACCAAGCCACATACAAGTAGGCCTGAAGCTGGGAGACTAGACAGCAGGCAGGCTCGGCTCCTGACAGGCCAGGGCACCAGGAGTGGTAGCAAGCCAGGCTTGGTAACCAACCAATCAAAAGCGGTAGAGGCAGGCCAGACATACCCATGGTCCAAATAGTGCAGCTGGGGTACCACCAAAAATCTATAGAAGGGCCTACAGACCAGCAGGGCCAAGCTACACATCACGAAGCCCGCCATCAGCCACATTAAGGCGCTCGGGTCACGCCCACTTCCGCTGGCCGCACCACGCGCTCAAACATCCGATATCCTTTCTGTACACGTAGGGCGAAATTAAAGGATAATTCAACTAATTGGAAGTTCAACAGACAGGGTGTGCAGTCCAGAGTCTCTGGTCCAGTCAGGCTTCAAACAGATTTATGAACATATCAGGCAACGAGAACAGGTGCGCTAGGGAGCATTTAACAGGCAGATCGGTGTCTGATTGGGCCATGCCTCACATCACGGCACTCTCCCATGCATCACAGAAAGGAGTTTCATAGGCATCAGCACGACCTCAGGTAAATCGGCAATCGCACACAGCAACATAATATCATATGTGGGAAATCGCGCACAACACACATTTCAGGCGCATGCCTTCTTCATAGCACGTCTGCTTGTCCACCCAATTGTTGGTTTAACAAGAACTAGGAAAATTAGCTCATTTATGTAATAGGAGGATGAAATTAACAAGGATAAAGCTCATTTATAATAGAAGGATAAAGCTCATTTATAGTAGGAGGATGAAATTAACTGCACCGAAAGTTACGGCCATGGACGTGGGTTGGGTAGCTCTGACAAGGATTCAGGACGGAGATGCATCTCTCGTGATTTTAATATATTGAACCTCTGCTCTACTGTTTTTCTGTGACATAGCTGGATTGAAGCGAAGGCATCCTACATAAGATAGTACCATGAGCCAGAAGAATTTACCTTCAAAGAGCATCCATATCTGTGCTCACAGATTTTGGGTCCACATAAACCAAGCCTACACAATGCAAGGTTGCCCCATACCTGCCATTGGTCGCCTCCAAAGGCACTACTTCAGGGTTCGGTGTGAGATATTGGTTCAATTTTTTCCCAGGGTTTATTTGCCCCTTGAAACCACTGCCACTAGGCCCGCCTCTTTGCCGCCATCGGGCACTTTCAATCGTGCTACTTTTGAGCTAGAGTGTTACATTGGTGACCACAGCCACAAGATCCTCTCTGCTACCTTCATGACTCCTGCCACAAGACACGCCTCCTAGCTGCTGTCAAGCACCTCAAACAGCACTGATTTAGGGTTTTGGGGATAACCACCGTGACCACTAACACACAATCCTCTCTCTTACCTTGGTGACAACTGCCACGAGGCCTGCCTCCTTGCTGCCGTCGGGCACCTCAAAGAGTGCGCTGTGCTGGTTTGGGTCAAACTTATCGCCCGCAGGGTTGAACTGCTCCACGCCTTGCCTTCGGAGGACCTGACGGGTGTCCATGCAGGCACCAGGGCAATTAAGAAACGACTTAATACCGGTCTTGGACAGGGTTTCTTTTTCCGTGACTCAGCTACATGTCAGCTACACTCCGGCCTCCGGCCGGGGTCCCCATTTGTGACCAGCCCTGCTGCTTGGGCCACCAGCCATAAACCGGTCCAGGTTTGGTCTCAATCTGGCCTTTGGCGGCTGTGGGGCTGCCTATCAAATGTGGTCTCTTAACCGAAAAAAGAAACTCTAGGCTTGGAGGCAGCCATGCGTTATCAACAAGGGCCGACTGTGCAAATCAGTATAACGATGGCGAAATGGCCTCGCCATTTTTGCGTCTATGTGGCCTCGGTCCATACTGATTTCTGTGCCGTCTTCCAACACACCACACCTCGACCCCAGGCTGGCTGCCTCAACTCATGCCGTGAAGCCCTAGAGATCCCACCAGTCAAGCCTCTAGACACTTAACAATGGTAGATCATCCTCCTGGACATTAAACCATACCCGCCTGCACCCCTGGAAACTAAATAATAACCATCTACCCACCGCATGATGCATGGCTCACACCAAATACTAAACTGGCAAACTGCAGCGTCATCTTATCAGTGACCCATGCCCCTCCAAGAGCTTCCCAGCGGGGGGCATGACTCACACTAAATAACGCACCTGCCTGCAGCATGGTCTTATTAGTGACCTGAACCCCTCCAGTAGTCCAATAGCCCCCCGACAGGACTCATGACGCCCACAAAAAACTCGCCAGTAGCATGATCTTTTGGGGAAGGCAGTACTCGTGAGCTCCTCCCCAAGCCAGTGGCGTAGTGTGCCAAAATCACCACTGACCTGCAGCATGATCTTCTCAGTTGCTTGGACCCCCTCCAGCAGACCCCGCAGAAGGCCTCGCAGCTTTTCTGCGTCCACCGGCGCAGCCGCCTCGCCCTCTCCTGCTCCTGCGCCCGCTACCGCCAGCGCCGCCTCAGGGACCGAGGCTGCCGCCCGCTCCAGATTGTCCGGGACATCTAGCAAGTCCTTAATCAAACCCTGTATACATGAGGGTCAAGGGTTATGGTTTTATAGTTGAAGGGATAAGGGTCAAGCCTGGGCCCAAACCTATACTATAACCAGAACCAGGGAGGCCCTCTTGATCAATACATGCCTCTCATGGCCTCATGGGGCCCAGCGATTAGTTGTATGTTCAGGCCCAACTAAATCAGTCAAGCCTGGAGCGTCCAGAAGGCCCTCTACCAAGCCTCTTCGACTTGGGCATCTGCGGTTCAAGCAGGCTTGGGAGTAAGACCTGTCAGGGTTAAGGACTGGGGGTTCAGTGCGCCATATCCACCACACCACCGCCCCATGGGCCCTCCCCTCCTTGAGTGCCAAACCACTGCTCGTAATGTTTATGTTTGCCCCACTGGCTTACAGCAAGCCAGAGGACAGAATATTTAAAACCACACCTGCAAGCAACCACCACCTCCAGCCGGCAAAGGAATCCAATCTTCACCAGGGACCCAACCTTGCACTTCTTACCATACCGGTATTCATTTTTCACTCCTCACCTGCGATGCAAACTCTTTGTCATTCCTCACCCCTCACCTGCGAACCATACTTCTTTGCATTTTCCACTTCGCGTGTAGACCTTGTGCGCACATTCTCCATCTCAGCCAGGCTCCGCATCAGCCTGTCAGTCAGATCCGCCACCTGCACACAAGCATGAAATCCGAGGCCTCACGAGGGGCTTGGGGCCTTTCCCTGATCTCAACTATGCAGACTAGCACACCTCCACTGCATGATAACCACCATGCAGCCTGAAATGCCGGCATCTCTAACAGGACGTATGTACAGTTCAGCAATCTGTGCGCCCATAAGCCATGTTCAAAGCATGTTCACCCCTGAAACATCAGACGAAAATCAAATATATACTTTAGCATGCAGGGTTTGTTTTGAGGGTTTCCCAGCAAACTGTTCTTTTAAGGCATTCACAGCAAGTAGCCATTCAACTTGCATGGCGCGCCCAGCGATTAGGAGTCATGTCTGCATGTCAAAGTCATACCCGCAAAGGCGCAAAGCACGCAGCATAGATCCACACCCGCATTTAAGGCACTTCAGCACCAGCACCTATCAAGCACCTAAGCACCTAACTGTTGCCTCAAGCTCAACATGCATGAACTTGAATGCAGTTGGCTCACATGGCATGCCCCGCAGCCAGGGATCAAACTTGCATGGCGGCATGCCCTTAAACAAAATAGCAGCCTGGATACACAATTGCTCCCTCTACCCTATCAACTGCGTCAAGTACAAGGAGCATGATCCGGCTGCAAAACGTGCAGCAAAGATCAACGTGCGTGCTTCCTTGTTGCAGTGCTTTCCGAACGATCAGCACCATCCCTGGTTGTGGGAGATGCCCTGCTGGCAACTTGCTGGCATGCATGCATGATGCCTGATAGTGGTGCATGCCATGCATTGTATACTAACCTACATGAGTTACAGAATATTACGGCAAGCAAAGTACATTGCGGTAGCATGGCAAACAAAGCCACACATGCATTGTTACCATCTCCCTGCCCACATGAACAAATGTCTCCATCCCTGTCTCCAGGCTTGCTCCCTATTTCTTCATACTCTGTTTTCGCCGTGCTTCCCATTCATACTGCCAGGCCCTTGTGAAACCCAGCACGGCAGTGGCATAGCACAGAAACTTGTTCAACCCAGTCCTTCCGTACCAGTCAACCTTAAAAGACAGGCCACAAGGTATTCATCACCAGGGCAGAGGTGGAGAAAACTTTGACCGGCCTACGTCAAATCTGGATAAACCCAGCTGCAGAGCTTGCCCACCAGGCCCCCACGGATGTAGGTAATTAGATGGCTAGATTTATCTTAACCAATATAAAATAAACAGTGGCTGCCGCCCCCACGTGCCTGCATGGTCAGCTTAGCCTCAGAAGCCTTGGAAGCTTCCAGCTGGGCTTGAAGCTCTGCACTGGACAGCTCCCCCTCCAAGCCTCCAGCACCATCATCCCCTCCACCCCCAGTTGATGTGGACTCTGCTGAGGAAGGTGTGCCCTCCTTCCCAGCTGGCACCTTGTTAGGGTCTGCAGCAGCTGCAGCTGCTTCCTCTGGGGTCTGTTCGGCTGTCTTGGGCTCTTCAGGCTTCTTGGACGAGGAAGCCGACCAGATGCCATAGCTGCGGGAGGATGTAAAAGGTGACGCGCCTCCCGCAGGCAAGTTTCGGATGGCGCAGCGGCCACAGCCACACGTCGGGACATGGATCAGCAGACCGCCAGGTGCGGCGTCGCCGCTCAGGGTGCGGCTCTGGGAGACCGACAGAGAGGATGCAGCCGCAGGAAGTCGGGAGAGATCAGCTGCTGCTATTGCTGATGATGATGCGCAAGGACAGGGGGCAGCCGTCAAGCGCTGCAACGAGGTCACTAACGACCGACCCTTTCGCAGGAATGACATGGCGTCTGGTTTAGAAATCAAAGTCGAATCCAAAATATATATATGATGTGCCGAAGATTAGGGCAGCGATGGGTCAAGTTGAGCGAAGATTAAATATATGGTTAGGTGAACAACGTGTGTTTCGAGAAAGTACGGCAGGGCTAAAGCCCAGGAACCTCCGCTGGAGACCTCCCATCTGGAAGCTGTGGCTTTCGAGCATTCGAGAAGTTATGTCCCTAGGGCGATGCGATGTCTCCCATTCATGGTGGTGCACTAATACGCAGATCTGAGCTTGGTAGGAACGCCGATGAGGATGGACATGCACAATCGGGCGCGTGAGAGCCACGCTTTTAATAACTAATGCTTTGAATCAAACGCGGATGCCAAGGCTTGGGTCCAGGTTTCAAGCAGCTTCTGCAGTGTGCGCGCTAATAATTCAGATGCATGGGGTTTTACCACCTGTTTTTACTGACCATTACAGTCCATATTATAGAGACACGATTAGTGCTACGACTATCAACTCCAACTGCCAGGGTACTTCCAATCCACCCAGCCACATGTCATCCGCAAGGTAGGATGAGACCAACAGATAATCAGGGACTACTGGGCACTGATCGGTGGTACCTGAGGCAGTCTGCTAATACTGGTCGCTTCAGATAGGTAGCAAGATAGCTGATGACATGTAGGTTTGGTCCAGTGGTACGACGCCGGTGGTATCCATTCCCAAATGTTGAGAGAACCCGCCACACGATCTTCTCTCTCCCCCTGTCTAGATCACCGGGTTCCATGTTCCTGCCCCCCTGCTTAGGAGGGTGGCATGGCTGCACCATGATCCTGGCTGTGCATGGTACCTGGAATTGAGCTTAGTCAATGCCTACCAGCCCCACGTGGTCGAGCTTTCAGCAGGGCCCAGCGGGAATGCACCTTTCTACCCATGTAGGTGTCTGTGGTTGGACGAGGTCAGGAACAGCAAGCAAGGCTAGAAAATCATGCATTTCTAGATTTACAAGGACCTCAAAACGGTGAGTTAAGATCCGACTAAAGAGATAGCAGTAGGGACCCGATCTGTCATCTGTCTTGGGGTGCGACGTCAAAGACCCATGCATCCTATGAATTCATCCACTGCAAGCCTGGCTTATCATAAATGGTGGCAGTACCACCAGCTTTGGTAAACACAACACCGCCCCCGACTTGAAAACACCAAACTGAAGATACCCGATGATGAGTGCAGTCGGAAATTGTCAAGAAATATAGAAACTGCACCCTGAAGAGGAAAGGGAAGGCTGCGTTTGCAGCTTTGCACCCTTAGTGCTCTTTAGTTGTGAAGTTTGTGTGAACTTTTTACAGTCCAGCGGGGCATCACATTTGATGCATGGGATTTGTGCCCGTAAACCGGTACAGGCACTAAATATGCTAGGACATCGAGCGAAAACCAGTGACCCCCCTGGGCAAGCAACCAACACACAAGCACCGTGCAGTAGCGTGGGAATGAACCCCATAGTGCAGAAGATTAGCGCCAGCCATAAAACAGTTAGGCGCCCAGAGGTGTAACGTCATTGACCCTTACCATCGGAAACCCACCCATCCATTCACTGAATTCGTAAGGAAATATTGTGCCTCAGCCGCAATTTAATTACACTGCAGCCAAAAGCCGTGAGGGCATAGTGCAGCAAGCCCTGCTGTTTAGGTCACCAGCTGTTCTTTAACGGCCAGTAGAGAGGAGCATCACAATTGATGCATAGGGCAAGTTTCTTCAAACATCGCACACATGCACCCTGATGCTGAATACAATGACTGCGCAGCCCAGCATCAACTGAAGAAGAAAGGAGCAAAAGGGCAGAGAAAACAGTGACATAGGTCCAGGCCACCTAGGTGCCATGACCATCAAACAAATACTCGGGCAGGCCTTGCTCTGCTTAAGTTTGGCGCACTGCACAAATAGTGAGAGGCAACTAGGCCATCCATGCTTGCAATGGCTGAGGAAGCAGCGCAAAATTGGCCGGTGCCACATCTGCGCTATGACCAGCAAACGCCAGAGGTCAGACGCGCACTGAGCCCTCTGCTCTGCAGTTTCCTTCTCTCGTAACCAAACAGTTGGGGCTCCCCTAAACCAAACATTTGGGGCTCCCATGCAGCCAGGCCTTTTCGTGTTGGGCCCAGAGGTGAGACGTCATGAACACACCCAACCACGTCTTGCTCTTCTAAATGACGACTTTACGAACCGTGATATTTGGCGGAAACATCACCAAGGCACACAAATGAATCAGCACCATGATTCAGAGCAATCGTTTTGTGATTGCGGGGATCAGACCTATGCGCATTGTGCCCAATTGATCATAAACAAAAACCGACCCAGGATATTTGTAGCCCGCCCCCCTCACGGAAACCGCATCAATTCAGTTCTGTCTTGACGTCCTCTGTCGGCCAGAGTGCCCCGACCCTTCATTCCGTAGTGCTCTTGGAGCCCTCTGCCCAGTGGCACATACGCGCTCCCAGCCAGACCACATCTGCAGGCCATTTGCACAACTACCACTATGTATGCACTAAGCAGGCTCTCTGCCCAACCTCACATGCAGGTCGAACGGGCGTGCATAATTGGGCATGCATGCAGGCAGGCCCGAATTCCCATGCAGGCCTGGTCATGCCTTCCCGATCCCCTGCTGGGCCTCCCAGGAGCACTAATTCGAGCAAGCCGCATGGATTCAGTCATCAACTTTGTCGGCCTCTATCGGCCAAACCCATTGTGCAGCTCTGCCAGTTACAGAGCCTGCCCACCTAAACCTTCCCATTCCCCTGCACAGGGGCGTCCACTTCGCCACCGTTGCCTCCTTCGTCGTCGTCCTCAAATCGTCCAGGGTCCTCGCCAACGAGCTGTAAACAACAATTGAAACATAGATCGTTAGAGGGGGTCTTCCTGGACTGCACCCTACCCCATCTCCATTCATTTCCCTCCCAAGCCATCCACCTCATGCAAGGACTCACCTCCCCCAACTCGCCCACACCCTCATGCAAGGACTCACCTCCCCCAGCTCGCCCACACCCTCCTCATGCAAGGACTCACCTCCCCCAGCTCGCCCACACCCTCCTCATGCAAGGACTCACCTCCCCCAACTCGCCCACACCCTCCTCATGCAAGGACTCACATCTCCCAGCTCGCCCACACCCTCCTCATGCAAGGACTCACCTCCCCCAGCTCGCCCGCACCCTCCTCAATTTCCATGCCAGCTGCTTGTCTTGCCAGCAACGCGGCCCTTGCCTCATGATCCATACCAGCTAAGACCTCCTCCTCGTCGAAGAAGAACTCGCCCTCTCCCTCCTCTGCCACACAAAGGTGAACATCAGGTGAATCAATCATGCCGCACAGATTAAGTCTAGTGTGCAGATTTTGTGAAGCCGTTGCCGAAGAAGAAGTCGAATATGTCCTCCTCTGCGGGACACGAAAAATAGTTCATCGATCACTGGATCATGGTGTAGGTATTAGGGCTCTTTCTTTAACCTTAACGAAGAGGAACTCGCACTCGGCCTTCTCTGCCATGCAGGGAACGAGTATGGATCATGCCGCAGGGTTCAGACATTAGTTTGTCTGAAGCCCTCATCAAAGGCTAACTAGGGCCCTACCCTGCAAGGCTTTGGGGTATCCGATTTTACTTATTTGTTAACCCATCACGCATCCCATGAAATGATCAGAGGTCCATTCAAGGGTCAGCTAAGCAAGGTGGAGGACGGGGTTGCCCCGCATCCACACCCGCTTGAATGAGGGCCTACGAATGACCGCCTGGGCTAGCTCCTCCTCGAACAGGAATGCATCGTGATTCATTAAGGGCATAAGGTTACACATAACAGGAGAGGGCCTGCCTTGATATCACACAATCACCGCAGCGTTTGAGAGCTCACAAAAATGTGGCTGCCGACATAAGCACCGCAACAACCACCGTAGGCTCTATCTAACGCCGAGGAAGGGGCTAGTGCTGACAAGGCATCACAAGTCAAATCTGCCAGATCGCTCACACCTACGAGATCTCTATCACACCCAGTGCAGGTCGGGCACCATCAAACAATCTCACAGCATGCGGTTCTTGACCCTTTCTTCAAGCACGAAAACATCAGTCAGCCTGCGATGGGTTCTCTGTGCATGTCATCAAACATCTTCACATCATGAAGGAAAAGCTTCCCTGCCCTTGCTCCCTGATCTTCAGGACCAGGGTTCAGTACCTCACCTTCAGGGTCAGGGTTCAGCGCAGCGCAGTCACACAGTGCAGCAAAAATCTCATCGACTGCGCGCAAGGAAGCAGGACAATGGATGGGTCAGGCCGCCACTCTTATAAGGGGAACCACTGCACCAGTGAGGCCTTCACAAATAGTGAAGCAGTTCATACTGACACAAGTCTACGGGCACCTGTGGTGCAAGGGTAAAGGGTTAGGGACCATCGTCTGCAGAAAGGACCAGTAGGGCCTGCCCGGGGACGAACGCACCAGCCATGCGTTTTGAAGTACCACAGTTTCAGGGTTCAGGGTTGACTCAACAGTCATATTCTGCAGAAGGTAACAGTGCTTGATGAAGGAGACAGGCAAGGGGATCAGGAAGGCCTTCCAGGGACCCCCGCACCGGCATGTTGTCAGAAGCGATTTCCACTTCACAATCTCCGGATCCGGGTCTGGTTGAGGGATCAGCGCTTCGGGGACCATGATCATTTCAGGAGGCTCTGCAAGGCCTGCGCGGGAGACACCTCTCCTGAGGGCACATCACATTGACGCCTCAAAGACAAGAAGCCACCCAAGAGGCCGTATGGGTCAATGGCTCCTGCTTCCAGCTCATCCACCTCAAATGTCACAGGCTGCAGCCCCCTGAGGCAAAGTGGCTTCAGAATGATAACTATGTTGCATGACCCGGTAGGCCATGCAACACCCCTACCACACCCACCACACAATTTTGGAGTCGTCTTCCAGACTCCATACTACACCTACCTGAAAGCAGCATGTCATATTCTAAACCACTAACTCTTGGAGAAGTCATCCTACGACTTTTCGACTACCGTAGATTTGATTTGCCTTCCTTCGGGCATCCACAAATTATTTCTTTTCATGCTGCCCTCAAAGAATTTCCTCAGGGCAAACTGTCGACACAACTTTTGATTTCCGATTGTACGCCTTACGTAACCCTACACCCTAAACCACGACCCTTTCTAGGCGTCCTCCTAGACCTAGACCAAGCAAATTTGAAAACGTCATCATAAACCCCTAGCCCTGAATCATGCACTCTCATAGGTAACGTCCTGGACCATACAACAATTATCATTCACCCCTAAAGGCGTCCCCTCCTCCCTTAACCACACACCCTTCGAGGCGTCTTCCGGAATCAGCCGGATCTCTGCATCCAGGGGTGCGCTGACGTCCTCGCCGTTCCCTCCCGCCTCTTCATCCTCCGACTGCTCCTAAGCCGTTATGCAGTGAGGGGGAAGAGGAGGGTGGGAAGTGGTGAGGGGCACTTCTGGTCATGCATCTGCTGTAGGAGAATCTGCTGTTGACCTGTGTGTCTTTGTAGGGTGCTTCAGCTACAAATCAGGCGCAACATGGTAAACGACCGGCAGGGCCTGGTTCAGCAAGCCCTGCTGCTTGGGCCCAAATTTTGTACCGATTGGCCGATTGTTGGCCGCCCGACGGCCGTCCTTGTCTGCACAAATAAACACTGATGCATCTTCTGTTCCGGTATCTGCTGGGGGGGCACTAGCTAATTATGCAAGAGAAAGCCCTCCTTCGATCAAAGCAATCCTTCTTCCGAGAGGACTGTTCACCGCAACAGACAAAAACGGGGAAGAAACTCGCATGTGTCGGGAAGGCACTTGCTGGGATTCCACCCCAGGGAATCAAGGAAGTTCTCAACGACCCTCAACTCTCAGAACTCAACAACCCTCAACATAAGAGGCACACCATCAGGTTATTCAGGGGCACATGGTATTTATGGTGAAGGCAAAGGCGTATTCAGAGCAGGGAACGAGAAAGGTATTGGGGGAATGCCACAAGCACCCGTTCAAAGAGTCAAGTGTAGGGGGGTGAGCCTGTCCAACTCCTACCAACATCTTCGACAGCCAGACCCCCACCTGCATCTCCTCCGACCCCGTTTCAGCTGCATGTCCACCCACCAGCCCCTTTCCTGCATCTTCCCCTACCAGGTCCCAGCCTAAACAAATCAGCAAGGTGCAGGGGGACAAGCCCAGCCCTCTCTCACCAAATAGATGCAGAAAAATAATATATCTCTTTCTGCATCTCGCACCAGGCCCATAACGATGAAATCAGGAAGACCTAGGGATAACAGCCTGCTCGCATTTGCCCCCCACCCTCCCACTTAACCCCTACCTGCATCTCCTCCGACCCAGTATCCAGTTGCAGGTATATGCACGGGCGCGGAAACGAGGACGAGTCGCGGGAGATGGCATGCATCACGATCTGGGGGTACCGTAGAGCCAGCGCCGTCTGGGGCTGCACGGAGCTGATCCAGATCACACGCCTGGGGAGGGTCAGATCAGATTAGATCAGATCAGTGGTTCATTAGACACGCGGTTGGCAAGCATCATTATCTAGGGGTAATACATGGCCAGTGCCTTCTGGGGCAGAGCGGCAAAGCAAAGTGAAAGGTTAGGGGCCGCTGGTCCAGACCTAACAACTCGCAGGGACAGTTGAGATCAGTACCACATGACCAGTGCCAGCTGGTGCCGTGTGGAGTTGATTCAGATCACATGCCTGGGAGGGCGTCATGAGATCAGTGGTTGTTTAAATGCGGGGGATGGCATGCATCACGATCTGGGGGGTGCCGTAGTGCCAGCACCGACTGGTGCTGTGTGAAGCTGGTCCAGATCACATGCATTGGAGGGCCTTATGAGATCAGTAGTTGTTCAGATATGGGGGATGGCATGCATCACGATCTGGGGGGTGCCGTAGTGCCAGCACCGACTGGTGCTGTGTGAAGCTGGTCCAGATCACATGCATTGGAGGGCCTTATGAGATCAGTGGTTGTTTAGATGCGGGGGATGGCATGCATCACGATCTGGGGGGTGCCGTAGTGCCAGCACCGACTGGTGCTGTGTGAAGCTGGTCCAGATCACATGCATTGGAGGGCCTTATGAGATCAGTGGTTGTTTAAATGCGGGGGATGGCATGCATCACGATCTGGGGGGTGCCGTAGTGCCAGCACCGACTGGTGCTGTGTGAAGCTGGTCCAGATCACATGGATTGGAGGGCCTTATGAGATCAGTGGTTGTTTAGATGCGGGGGATGGCATGCATCACGATCTGGGGGGTGCCGTAGTGCCAGCACCGACTGGTGCTGTGTGAAGCTGGTCCAGATCACATGCATTGGAGGGCCTTATGAGATCAGTGGTTGTTTAAATGCGGGGGATGGCATGCATCACGATCTGGGGGGTGCCGTAGTGCCAGCACCGACTGGTGCTGTGTGAAGCTGGTCCAGATCACATGCATTGGAGGGCCTTATGAGATCAGTAGTTGTTCAGATATGGGGGATGGCATGCATCACGATCTGGGGGGTGCCGTAGTGCCAGCACCGACTGGTGCTGTGTGAAGCTGGTCCAGATCACATGCATTGGAGGGCCTTATGAGATCAGTGGTTGTTTAGATGCGGGGGATGGCATGCATCACGATCTGGGGGGTGCCGTAGTGCCAGCACCGACTGGTGCTGTGTGAAGCTGGTCCAGATCACATGCATTGGAGGGCCTTATGAGATCAGTGGTTGTTTAAATGCGGGGGATGGCATGCATCACGATCTGGGGGGTGCCGTAGTGCCAGCACCGACTGGTGCTGTGTGAAGCTGGTCCAGATCACATGCATTGGAGGGCCTTATGAGATCAGTGGTTGTTTAGATGCGGGGGATGGCATGCATCACGATCTGGGGGGTGCCGTAGTGCCAGCACCGACTGGTGCTGTGTGAAGCTGGTCCAGATCACATGCATTGGAGGGCCTTATGAGATCAGTGGTTGTTTAGATGCGGGGGATGGCATGCATCACGATCTGGGGGGTGCCGTAGTGCCAGCACCGACTGGTGCTGTGTGAAGCTGGTCCAGATCACATGCATTGGAGGGCCTTATGAGATCAGTGGTTGTTTAAATGCGGGGGATGGCATGCATCACGATCTGGGGGGTGCCGTAGTGCCAGCACCGACTGGTGCTGTGTGAAGCTGGTCCAGATCACATGCATTGGAGGGCCTTATGAGATCAGTGGTTGTTTAGATGCGGGGGATGGCATGCATCACGATCTGGGGGGTGCCGTAGTGCCAGCACCGACTGGTGCTGTGTGAAGCTGGTCCAGATCACATGCATTGGAGGGCCTTATGAGATCAGTAGTTGTTCAGATATGGGGGATGGCATGTATCACACTTTGGGGGTATCGCAGGGCCAGTGCCTACTCATGCTGTGTGCAGCGATCCAGATCACAGGCCTTCGGAAAGCGGGAGGGGACAAATCAGATCTGTGGGTGTTTAAATGTGGGGCAAAACAGGCATCACCATCTAGGGGTAATACAGTTCCAGTGTCTTCTTGGCTGTCCGGAGCTAGACCAGATGACGTGCCTGGGAGGGTCGGATCAGATCTGACCAGGGGTTAGCAGTACGCACGAGGTTTGGCATGTATCACCACCTGGAGGTGATACAGGGCCAGTGCCTCCTCGGCTGTAAGGCAAAACAAAAGTTGAGGATCAGGGAAAGGTGGTCCTAATCACTTGCCAGGAAGGAACAGTGAGATCAGGGGCTGCTTACGTGGAAGACGGCATGCATCACGATATGTGGTACCACATGAGTACATCAGCAGTGCCGCCTGGTGCTGAGTGGAGCTGGTCCAGATCACATGCTTGGGGGAGGGGGGTCTGATCATATGGGTGGTGGGGGAAACAGTGGACACTGTGGACTGCATTCATCAGGATCTGGTGCACCGCAGGGCCAGCGCCTTCTGGAGCTCAGTGGAGCTGGTCCAGATCACATGCCTGGGGGAGGGCAGTCTGATCATATGGGTGGTGGGGTATACACAGTGGACACTGCGGACTGCATACATCAGGATCTGGTACACCGCAAGGCCAGCGCCTTCTGGAGCTGAGTGGAGCTGGTCCAGATCACATGCTTGGGGGAGGGGGGTCTGATTATATGGGTGGTGGGGTATACACAGTGGACACTGCGGACTGCATTCATCAGGATCTGGTGCACCGCAGGGCCAGCGCCTTCTGGAGCTGAGTGGAGCTGGTCCAGATCACATGCTTGGGGGAGGGGGGTCTGATTATATGGGTGGTGGGGTATACACAGTGGACACTGTGGACTGCATTCATCAGGATCTGGTGTACCGCAGGGCCAGCGCCTTCTGGAGCTGAGTGGAGCTGGTCCAGATCACATGCTTGGGGGAGGGGGGTCTGATTATATGGGTGGTGGGGTATACACAGTGGACACTGCGGACTGCATACATCAGGATCTGGGGCCCCAGCAGGGTCAATGCCTTCTTGTGCTGTGCGGTGCTAATCCAGATCACATGCCTGTTGGGGGAGTCTGATCATATGTGTGGTCCTTTGAACGCGGGGGAAAGCATGCATCACAAACTAGGGTTTATGCAGGACCAGTGTCTCTGGGGTTGTGTGGAGCTAGTCCACATCACATGCCCGCGAGGGACAGATCAGATCAGAGATCAAGCCTTGCTTGAGCATAATGTGCAGTTCACGCACATGTTATACTACAGGCCATGGCGCAATAAAGAGCTGCAAATAATCAGCCTATTGCATGCGCCTATTGCATGGGCCTAAATAGAGGTTGGGATCAGGACACGGTGAGCGAATAACAACGACGGACTTCATCAACACAAAGGCTTTAAATGGGGCAGTTGTTCTCACATCATAATGTGTGCATCCATCCAGGATGTTTGTATGCAATTGAATAACAGAAAGTGAAGACGTAAAGGGGCCCAAACGGGGCAGTGCATGGCGTCATGCACTTTGCTTAGGTGGGGCCTTTGCCATGCATGTGCTGTTGCACCGTTAGAGTCCATGCATCAATAAGGTCCAGTGAGGGGTTTGTCAGACGAGGTCAGCAAAGAAGGCTCATGTTCTTCCTTGTGGTCCGGGAATCTGGCAAGTTCCCCCAAAGGTTCTTCTTGGGGGAGAGAGCGGTCAGACATGTGCGGCCAGGGCGCCTGACTGTGGGGTCAGAGATGATCCTGTGTATGGCAATTCGCAGGCATCGGTATTTACCTTGTGGTGATGTACAAGATCCCGCTGCCTGCATCCGAGTTGCTGCCTAGCACGGCGCTGACGGCCGTTGCCGACACCTTGGTCAGCTCCTCCTCCTCCAGCAAGGGCTCCCCATCGGCACCTCGATTCACGCAGATGTCGAGAGACAATCGGGACCCGAACGATGATACCAAGGCGCTCACCATGACAAGGGCAAGAGAGGGATCAAAGAGGAGTGAAGGCGGGTGCAGTTAGCAGGTGGGCTGTCAAAGGACACGATGACTTAAGAAGACGCTGGGCAGTGAAGCGCCGAGCGTAATGTGTAGGTTCGAAAACAGCTTTGCACGAGTGATCAAGGTGGCAGGCCCGGGTTTGAGATCGGGTTTGCCCCAGAATGGATGACAAGGACCGGTAATCAGCTGATGCGCAGCAGCACGGAAACGGCAGAGCGTCGCACGCGTCGGCTGAACTAGCCGGCGAATGTAGGCTATGCGCTCTTGTTGATGTTGGATGCGCTGAGCGTGTGGCTTGTGGGCGCTGTTACGCGTGATCAGTGTCCAGGAAAGGGTCTGACCTTAGGGTAGCGGTATAGTAGATGCGCCGCGAAGGAATGAGAGACGTGATGGGGTTCAAAAAGTCAAAGATCGACGCTCACACCCTATCACAGATCGGCCGGCCGCGATGCCCAATAGGCATCATGCAACGGGCGTTGTATATCAGTGCGGCCGACCCTACTTTGGCCATACCAGTATCATACCCTTTTAAATCACTGTTTTTTGTGAACCCCCTTATATATCCCCCCAAATTTGCTCCCCCTTTTCTACACCCGTCATGGTCAAAGAAACATTTAAAGGCACTGTTTGCAATACTCTCACCAAGCTTAACTAGCGGCGAACTTAGGCTACATTTCTTTGTTGTTGAGGACCCTGAAGTTGCCGTGTGGCTCTTGGCTTAAGGGTTGACGCAAAGCTTCATTGATTGACATGCCGGCCGCCCACGACATTGCGTAGGATGTGATGAACATGGTACTAAGCGCCCATGCATGTGGGCGCGCTAGAAAATTAGAATAGTTGGAGGACGCCTCGACACGCTTGGTCCATGGCATGGCTTGAGGTGTGGTTGGTGCATGGTAAAACGCAAACCGCACAATGACATAGATTATGCATTGCATTGGCTAGCTTGCGCAACTTCGATCACGTGCTTGCCAATAAAGTCTCAAACAAGGCATGCATGGCTGCTATGTGTGAAGCAATTGAAATGGCATGGTGGAGTAAATAGCTTGTAGAGTTATGCCTCCACACGGATTCCGGTGTGCGAGTCTTGCATGCATGGTGCATGGCAATTTGCCGCATGTTTCACATCGCCATAGCTTGCGAAGCTTTGAGCATGTGCATGCCTATGAAGTCTCAAATTAAGCATGCGGGTATGCTATTTTGAGCACTTAATTGGAAAGTCGGGGTGATGCATGAAGCTTGCAAATGTAGGCCACAAATTGGGCCATTCGGTGGTGCACTGGTGCGGCTTGTTTGTTTGCATGGCATGAACGAGGGCAGAGGTTGTGGCAACGAAATTTACGAAACGGATTATCTCGCTCCGTGCGTGCGTCTGACCAGCCTGTATGTGCAACCTCGCTTGATCGAACGAGACTTCTTAGTTGGCAACCATAACTAAGACCTACCCCGGGGATAAGTTGAGATTGGCATCATCACTTCATCAAGCTAGGCGCCC
Source organism: Limnomonas spitsbergensis (assembly GCA_037349105.1). Taxonomy (NCBI): domain Eukaryota; kingdom Viridiplantae; phylum Chlorophyta; class Chlorophyceae; order Chlamydomonadales; genus Limnomonas; species Limnomonas spitsbergensis. Next base: position 1,285,481 of record JAYJMM010000019.1, on the reverse strand, counting down.
TCCGTTCGGAAATTTAAAGCAATATTATACGCGCGGCGATGTGGCCATTTCCCGGGATATTGAAAGGCGCATCACCTTCTGCATGCTCGTCATGAATCGAGGAACCCCCTTCGAGGCTCCGCCAGCTGCTATTTAGATCGGCGTTATACATGCCAGTGTCGGGAAATTATACAAAGTTCTATGCACGCCGCGATGTGGTCAGTTTCTTGCGCGCCGATTCTGTAGGGTGCAGGACCGCGGCTCTGACGCAGTAGTTGGTACGTAAGTACTGAGCCCTCCAGTACGTTTCCTTGCTTTCACACTATGCGGCTGTGAAAGGTCGACGCTCACACCCTATCACAGATCGGCCGGCCGCGATGCCCAATAGGCATCACGCAACGGGCGCAGTATATCAGTGCGGTCGACACTACTTTGGCCAAACCCGTATCATACCCTGTAAAACCTCCTCACCCAGACCCGTGGAACCTCCTCACCGATACCCCGAAAACCCTCCTTGTACGGCGAGGCAAATGCCGTTCGTAACAACTTTGGCACTGACTTTTACCTAAATCCCTTCTCAAGTCCCATTGGGGAAAAAACTTAGCCACCATCCCGAACTCCTAAAGTTCAGGAGCGCAGGCCGGCAATGGAAGTCACTGGGTAGGAGCCTGTTAGTACCCCCCGGGATTATACGGCTGAATTTATGCATGAACTTGTGATGCATGCCTACATATAAATAAACAAATGCCCCAGCGTGCACTGTAGCGTACATACTTGTCTTCAGGGGACTTGGGCTTGATGAATACCTGTACGGCACTTATTTTGGATCGCACCAGAGTATCTCACCAGTGGAGCTCACACTGCTACGATCGCTTTGTAAAGTCCAAGAACAAAGTATCTTTGAGAGCCATGGACGTAGCCTAGCTCCCCACAATCAACCGATTTCGAAAAACGTAAACTCGCATACAGCTCCCCACCCAGCTCTCGCCAACTCTCTCGCTCTTCGTGCCAAAAATGTTTCAAAATCTATTCAAGGGCGCCTCTGGGTCCGCCCGGCAGAAACATCACGCCGAGCAAGCAGATCCCGACAAACTGCTGCCGGATCTCTTGCGCGACGAGGCAGAATGTCTGCTGCTCTGCTCTGGCATCCCTGGCGCTACTGCGGACAGCTGCGCTTACGACCCAGTCCAAAAGCTACTCGCGGTGAGCAGCAGCACCCTTCCCTCCCCAACGCCATGCTCCATTGCAACAAACATCGGTATCCTTCACCTCCATGCCCCCGCCCCCTCTTTCTCTCACCTGCCAGCCATCACTCACTTCCACGTTCTACCACTGCCTTGTCCTTTTGAAAAATGCTAAACACTGGATGTGCAGTAGAGGCATGTAGCAACTAACGACATATCCGAGAACCAAGAGCTGCCTAAACTAGGGCTCTCAACTTCATGCCCCAAAGCTTGCGCGACCTGTCGGGCTTGGCATGCTTAGCACATAACAAATTACGATATCTAAAGACGTGAATCAGGGGCATGCTTCTGTCATCCCTCCCAGTCCATGACATGCATTGTGTAACATTTGCTTACTCACTCGTGTAAAAGAGATCAAATGAACAGAGTAGGGAATGTGCAGTATCCTGACCTGTTCTGTACCCATGTCTGAACTGGAGGAAAGAAAGCTGTGCGCCCCCTGGGGTGTGACAGTCATGCTCCGGACAGCTCTGGGCAATCAGGCAATGTCTCCAAGGAATCCTGTAGATCTGCTGTTCCTCCCCATGCAAAGGCATGCAGCACCTAACGAGCAGCCGACTAGACATGCGTTGGCATGCCTGCGCCCCATGGGAAGCTCACTGCCCATGCAAAGGCATGGAAGCACCTAATGGGCAGTGCAATAGACATGCGTTGGCATGCCTGCGCCCCATGGGAAGCTCACTGCCCATGCAAAGGCATGGAAGCACCTAATGGGCAGTCGACTAGACATGCATTGGCAAGCCTGCACCCTATGGGAGACTGACGGCCCATGCAAAGGTATGGTGGTCCATCTTGAGCTGTCGACCCCTGATGCAATGACATGGTGGCGCATTGTTCCAGCTACATGCACTGGTGGAGATCGCACATATCAGTAAGAGCTACAATCGTACAATGCCCTGCGCAGTGCGCACCCCATTTAGGAACTTCAGATTATCTGCATACCATGTCCATGTGGGTGTGGGGCTTCGGGGTGTGGGGCTTCGGGTTCAGTGGTTTATTTTTTCCCACCCCCATGACCAGCGCCCAGGAGGGTGGCTCTCCGTACGGATACTTGTCGCTCTCCCGCCCCTCCTTCCCTGCCACACTTATTACCCAATACCTCCACTGCACTGCTACGCTCATGCTCCACACCTCTACGCCTCATGTTCACACTCAAACCGGATGCTGGAATGTCTATGGAGATATACAAGCATGAGTGCATCCAATACATCCATGCTCTCTGCGCCCTAGGTCGGCACCTCGGATGGGCGCGTAAAGCTGTATGGCAAGCTGGGAGTGGAAAAGACGCTTTACTCCTCGGCCCGGAAACCTTCCGGGACCCAGCAGTTGTTGTTCCTACAAAACAGGGGCACGCTGCTACGACTGTCCAAGGTGTGAAGGGAGGGCACTGGATTGTGTTGTTCAAGCTAATGGGCACAGTACGGGACATGGACGCCTGGTGTCCAGTCTCGTACCATGATTGATTGCACAATAAGGGGCAGGAATCTGGCATGGTAGCACGAAACGGCACGATACTCTGCAATACGGCACTGGTTTAGCCAGATTGCACTACCAAGGTAGCACTATACGGCACGATACGGCGTGATACGGTGCAGGTTTAGCCGGTTTGTGCTACCATGGAACCTGGTGCCAAGCAGCCGTTGTTTCTGCCCAGCAGGGGCACCCTACTACGGCTGTCCAAGGTTTGTGGGCAGGCACTGGTTTGAATTGTGTATGTGATTTGCATGGGTGAAGTCATGTGGTTGGTTGTCATGACTCCAAGCAGCTGCTCTTCCTGCCTTAAACAAGGTCTGCTCTGTGTCTGTGCAAGGCCTGCTAGGTGGGCGCTGCAAGGCACTGACACATGATGGCACTGAACGCGGCATATTGAAGTATGGTGCCAGAAAGGACACCCTATACAAGGGGCCAGTCACTAAGGGGGTCGGACTAGTCCCCCAAACAGGGGCTTTCAGTGCCCGGTTGGCGCCGTCGGCTGCCGCTAGGCTCTGCAGTCGGCTCTGCAGCCGCCGTCGGCTGCAGCTAGGCTCTGCAGTCGGCTCCGCAACCGCCGTCGGCTGCTGCTAGGCTCTGCAGTCGGCTCTGTAGCCGCCGTCAGCTGCAGCTAGGCTAGATCCTCGGGGACCAATTAGCTGGTGTTCATGTCAAACTAGGGCACAGTTGCACACTGCTGCCTTTTTTGTGACCACAGCAAGATACTTGGGCACATGGTGGCCTATCACGGCACCATGATAAGAATCTCAAGGACAGGTAGCAGTGCACCATGATCGTTGTCAGGGGAGAACAGGGCGAACAGGAGAGCTTGCCAATGGGGCCCTACTTGTTCTAATAACACACTCGTTGAGTAATGATTGTTGCCCCTAGCCCAAATCCTTCCCCCTTAAACCCTGAACCCAAAACCGTAATCGGAAACCATTGTCTGAACCCTGGACCCTGAACCCTGGCTTGGGCCCCTAGATGCGTTGTTCGCTGAAGCGGCACGTCCTTAGGGTGGCAAAGTTGCGTTCTCTCTTCTTTAATAGCGTCCACGCAACTCTCCAAAACCCTTTCCTGAAAGGGCCTGGCAGTGTGAAGAGGAACAGCTGAGGTAAACAGCCAGCTAGGACATGCAGGCGACACCGTATTACGTATACCAGGGTTACCCAGTGTAACCGTTTGGGTCCAAATCCTGTACCGTTTGGGTCCGAATCCTGTACCGTTTGCCATATTTTCGTACCGGGTAACCCTGCCGTGTACCATACCTCCACCCGGCAGACTGGGGCTGTGTGCATCGTTCATCATTGCCATCATAATCAGCACCTCATCACTAGGAGGGCTTTCTAAGCCAGCATTGTTAAATAGCGGTCTAGTCATGTCTCAATCAAAGCTTGCCTATGTTTATAAGAGATTAGGGTTCAGGGTTCAGGCAAGGACCGAAAAGCCCTACACCCTCAACCCTATATCATAGCTTGCCCATGTGCCTGTGTTTGTACGGCGCACCATGTGAGCATGTCAGTGTCTGTGTCATCACTGGGTAGCTCCGATTAAGGCACAACTGAACCTGGGGCTGGGGCGTCCATGTGTAGGATGTCGTTCTGCTTGGGCCTCCAGCCGGTCGTGTTGTGTCACTGATACGAAATGGTGTCCGACCTGGTGCAGGCTGGTGCGGTTGAAGTGTGGGACCTGCTGTCCAGTATGAGTGAGGATGCTGACCCGGATGGTGTGAGAGCTCGGCCGACGCTCAAGCTGGAGGAGGGCGACAAGGTAACAAGGTTCCAGGGTAGTCAGCCGGGTCCTAAACCCTGGCGCCGTTTAGGGTTCATGTTTGGCGATCATCGAAACCATGACCCAGGTGCTGGCCAAAGACCAGGAGCGCATTTGTTAGGAGGCAATGGGTTTGGGTTATTTGGGCCCTTTCTTATACCCGGCTGGAGGGAGCAACAAGTTGAGCAGGATGTTTGCGCGAGTGTGGGTGGGTGGCTGCGCCTGGGGTTAAGGGCTGGTTGCATGTGTGGCTGAGGCTGAGGCTGAGGTTGGTTTTGGGGCTGGCTGAAAGGGTGTGAGATATACTCACAACCCTCAAAAACCAATCCATCCACATCTGCCAGGTCCGGTGTATGGGTCTGTTGTTTTTACCTTTAAATCTATAAAACCTCAATCAATCAATCCTCCCCCCCCCCATCCCCTAAACCCTCAAGCCCTTACTCCCCACCCTTCTCACCTCCGAGGTGTGGTGCATACCCCTTGCCTTGTGTCGACCCCTTTGACGATCTCTTACCCCTCTCTCACCCACAATCCGCAAGCCTTGAATCTTGAACCCTAAACCTTACAGACCTCCTTCATCGTTTGAGTTTGATGCCCGGCTCTGCTGTGTCCGACACCTTAAAAGAGCTATCACCCTCACCCTGTTTACCCTGAACCCTCAATCATCCTTAAAACCTCAATCCCCTATCCCCTAAGCCCCCCCCTCATGTCCCAGATCTGGTGCATGGCTCCACTGGTTTCCCTGAACCCTCAATCCTCCTTCAATCCTCAAACCCTTAACCCTAAGCCCCCCCTCTTGTCCCAGATTCGGTGCATGGCTCCACTGGTTTCCCTTAACCCTCAATCCTCCTTCAATCCTCAAACCCTTCACCCTAAGCCCCCCCTCTTGTCCCAGATTCGGTGCATGGCTCCACTGTTTTTCGACCCCTATATCGCGCTCGGCTGCTCCAGCGGCACCATTCGCTTTGCGACCCTGGTGGACACAGACGGCCTGCCTATGTCCACCGTAAAGCAGGCGCATGGCCTCCGACTGGCGCAACACTCAGGTGAGAGAGGGAGTGAGGCATATTAATCATGTAATTTGCACTCTTTTTGTGTCTGTAACTGCGCCGCAGGCAACTTCTTGTCTCCTTCCTTACCCTGTGGAAGCCCCTTGCGCCACTCTCTCCCCTTGCCAGTCACTTCCCCCCTTTGCTCGTCACTCTTGTGCAGTGTCGGTGATGCAAACGTCCTCCCTTGCCATATTCTCTTGTTTGAGCCCCTTATGTTACTCTTTCCCTTTGCTTGTCACTCTTGTGCAGTGTCGGCGACTCAGCTACAGGCCACTGGTGAAGTGACTGAGCTGTCTGCCCGATCCGTGGGTCCTATCCACCGCCTCCTTGCGGTTCATTCTTCTGGCTGGTTGGGGGTGTGGGACATTCGATCCAGCTCCCTGTTAGTGAGCTTGCGGAGTGACCACAGCGCCATCAAGCGGTTTGGAGCGGTCTGCTGCGCATGCTGGATGGGCGGAGGAGGAGGCAGTGGCAGCGGCTTTGCGACAGGCCACGAGCGGGGGGATATTCTGGTGAGAGCGGAGGAAGAGGAGGAGGGTGGAAGATGAGGGTTGGAGACTATGGACTATGGACGATGGAGGTATGAGGATGGGCCACGCACGAGGCGACGTCCTAATGAGAGCGTGGTGACATGATGGTTTAGGGTTGAGGGATGGACGTCAGCGGCAATGGCTTCTGATAGGCCTCAAGTAGGGCGACGTAAGGTCCCTGGGGGCAGGAGGTCCCACTCCGGCCCCTTGTACCCCGAGGTATGGGCGCAGCCTCCCATCAGCCTCCTGCCCAAAAGCTATGCCGCTCCTCTCACTCACACATCCCTGTACCCCAAGTGTGGGTGCTACCTCCCATCAGCTCCCTGTCACCAAGCCCTATCACTCCCTCACACCCTGTCTTCCCTGCCCCCTGTAGGTGTGGGCGTTACCTCCCATCGGCTCCCCTGCTGGCAGCCCGGCCACGGTGCTTCATCCGCTCCGCGTCACTGAGCTTGAAGATGCGGGCCCGCTGCGCAGCCTAGTGCCGATCGGGACGGGGCGAGCGACAAGCGGGAGAAGCCTAGGGTAAGAGATCTAGGTCCTCGACGCTGGAGGGGAGGGTAAGAGATCTAGATCTCGGTCCTTGACGATGGAGGGGAGGGTAAGAGATCTAGATATCGGTCTTTGACGGTGGAGAGGAGGGTAAGAGATCTAGGTCCTTGACGGTGGAGGGGAGGGTAAGAGATCTAGATCTGGGTCCTCGACGGTGGAGGGGAGGGTAAAAGATCTAGGTCCTCGACGGTGGATGGGAGGGTAAGAGATCTAGGTCCTCGACGGTGGAGGGCGAATATTTAGGGCCTTGTTTACTGAAATATGGAGGTGTCGAATTGATGATGCGGACCCACAGCGCAGCTTGGTACCTGCGCAGCCTGGTGATGGGGCGGGTGACAGGCGGCCCAAGGGGAACTTGTTCTTGTCCATTTGAGCTGAAAATGATAATTACTGCCGCATTGCCCAGGATCATTCCTGCCGAATGACCAGGATCCTTTGTGCTGCATTACACAGGATCGGGCCTCGCGCGTTGCTGGCCCTTGGCGGCGGTCCTGATGAGCAACCTGATGGCCTGTCGCTCGTTACCGTTCCCCATGAGAGGGAGAGCCAGGAGGGCGGCGAGGAGGGCAGCCAGGAGGGGGTGGAGGAGGAGGAGGAAGACGAAGTCGAAGAGGTGGTGCGGCTGCACTGGGTTGGACACATCCTGGGCATGGCCCTGGTGCCCCCCCCTGGATCTTATGGAGGTGAGGGGTGGGCTTGGAGGGCAGGGAGGTCAGTTAAGAGGTGGTGCGGCTGCACTGGGTTGGACACATCCTGGGCATGGCCCTGGTGCCCCCCCCCCCTGGATCGTATGGAGGTGAGGGGTGGGCTTGGAGGGCAGGGAGGTCAGTTAAGAGGTGGTGCGGCTGCACTGGGTTGGACACATCCTGGGCATGGCCCTGATGCCCCCCCCCTGGATCGTATGGAGGTGAGGGGTGGGTTTGGAGGGCAGGGAGGTCAGTTAAGAGGTGGTGCGGCTGCACTGGGTTGGACACATCCTGGGCATGGCCCTGATGCCCCCCCCCTGGATCGTATGGAGGTGAGGGGTGGGTTTGGAGGGCAGGGAGGTCAGTTTGGAGGTGTTTGAAGCTTTTCTGTATTTTCAGCCCAGGGGAGCCAGTTGCTCGACAAGCAACACCCTAAATATGGATGCCCAACCATGTTGTGTAACCGGAGCCTGGATAGAGGGCCCAGCTGGGGCCCTGCAACCTGAACTAGAGGATCAGCTATCCCTCCTTCAGCTTTCATGACCCCCCTTGCTTCAGTTTTCATGTTTTTTCTGTCTTAATGGTGCAAGGACCAGTTGTGGACCCTGCAGCTACTGGATTGTGCGCAGGTCGCAATTGTGAGAGTCCAACCGTGCGTCACACGATTTGGCATTTCATGAGTGTCCAACCCTGCGTCACACCGTTTTGCTTTTCTGCCTGAAGGGATCGAGGACCCAGCCGGCATTCTACAGCTGCTGGACGGCGGGCAGGTTGCGATGCAGAGCCTGGACGGAGGAGCAGAGGTGGCCATGTTCACACCACCTCTGCAGGCGGTCACACAGGTGTGTGAATGATGTGTGGCATTGGTGTTAAATGAGTCGAGGAAGGGGGACAGGCCGCGATGCAGGGATTGAAACTATGTAGTGTGGAGCATGGGCAACCTTGTTCATACCACGTATGCAGGCGGCCTTGCAGTTCATACTGATTTAACCCTATGTGTGGAAACCCTATCTGTGGAAATCTAGTGAAAATCGGGAGAGGTAAGTGTACAGGTCGTGATGCAGAGCCTGGACAGGGGAGCTGAGGTGGCGATATTCACACCAGGCGGGTGTGAATGATGTATGAACATGTTTTAGTGAGTGGGGAGAGGCGGGTGGGCCAATCGCGATGCAAAGCCCCGACAGGTGAGTGCAAGCGACCATGTTAACATCATTTATGTCTTGCAGGTCTTGAAACTGTGTGAATTAAATCGGAATTAAATGTGACCTTGGGGGGCGGGAGCAGCATCGACAGGGTTTAGCATATAAGGTCCAGGATATTAAGTTCAGTATACAGTGTTTATGGTTTTCGTAGGGTTTAGCCAACCTTACCTCCCCTCACCATCATGAAGCACTAGACACAAAATCTTGAAACAGAAACCCTAAACACTGGGCCATTTATCCTGTACCTTGTTGAGGCCCTCACAAAGCCGCATGTGCCAGGATGTGCACATCCTTTTCTCAAACTCTGTCCCCTAAATCCTGTCCCAAAACCCTCATGACACAGGCCCCTACTAAGGTCACGTGTGCCGAGATGTACACGCTGCCTTCCTCGAGGCAGGTGCAGCACCAGGCAGGAGTGGTGCTCTCCTTGTCGGACCTGAGAGCGGTGGCTCAGCAGCGCAGGGGGGCAGGTAAGGGGAGTGGGTGTGGGGAATCAGGTGGGTACAGCATCAGGCAGGAGTGGTGCTCTCTTTGTCGGATCTGAGAGCGGTGGCTCAGCAGCGCAGGGGGGCAGGTAAGGGGAGTGGGTGTGGGGAATCAGGTGGGTACAGCATCAGGCAGGAGTGGTGCTCTCCTTGTCGGATCTGAGAGCGGTGGCTCAGCAGCGCAGGGTAGCAGGTAAGGGGAGTGGGTGTGGGGAATCAGGTGGGTACAGCATCAGGCAGGAGTGGTGCTCTCCTTGTCGGACCTGAGAGCGGTGGCTCAGAAGCGCAGGGGGGCAGGTAAGGGGAGTGGGTGTGGGGAATCAGGTGTGTGCAGCACCAGGCAGGAGTGGTGCTCTTCTTGTCGGACCTGAGAGCGGTGGCTCAGCAGCGCAGGGGGGCAGGTAAGGGCAGTGGGTGTGGGGAATCAGGTGTGTGCAGCACCAGGCAGGAGTGGTGCTCTCTTTGTCGGACCTGAGAGCGGTGGCTCAGCAGCGCAGGGGGGCAGGTAAGGGCAGTGGGTGTGGGGAATCAGGTGGGTGCAGCACCAGGCAGGAGTGGTGCTCTCCTTGTCGGATCTGAGAGCGGTGGCTCAGCAGCGCAGGGGGGCAGGTACGGGGAGTGGGTGTGGGGAATCAGGTGGGTGCAGCACCAGGCAGGGGTGGTGCTCTCCTTGTTGGACCTGAGAGCAGTGGCTCAGCAGCGCAGGGGGGCAGGTAAGGGGAGTGGGTGTGGGGAATCAGGTGGGCTCAGTATCAGGCAGGGGTGGTGCTCTTCTTGTCGGACCTGAGAGCAGTGGCTCAGCAGCGCAGGGGGCAGGTGAGGGGAGTGGGTGTGGGGAATCAGGTGTGTGCAGCACCAGGCAGGAGTGGTGCTCTTCTTGTCGGACCTGAGAGCGGTGGCTCAGCAGCGCAGGGGGGCAGGTAAGGGCAGTGGGTGTGGGGAATCAGGTGGGTGCAGCACCAGGCAGGAATGGTGTTCTCCTTGTCGGATCTGAGAGCGGTGGCTCAGCAGCGCAGGGGGGCAGGTAAGGGGAGTGGGTGTGGGGAATCAGGTAAGCTCAGTATCAGGCAGGGGTGGTGCTCTTCTTGTCGGACCTGAGAGCAGTGGCTCAGCAGCGCAGGGGACAGGTGAGGGGAGTGGGTGTGGGGAATCAGGTGGGCTCAGCATCAGGTAGGGGTGGTACTCTCCTTGTCGGACCTGAGAGCAGTGGCTCAGCAGCGCAGGGGACAGGTGAGGGGAGTGGGTGTGGGGAATCAGGTGGGTGCAGCACCAGGCAGGAGTGGTGCTCTTCTTGTCGGACCTGAGAGCAGTGGCTCAGAAGCGCGGGGTACAGGTGAGGGGAGTGGGTGTGGGGAATCAGGTGGACACAGCATCAGGTAGGGGTGGTACTCTCCTTGTCGGACCTGAGAGCAGTGGCTCAGCAGCGCAGGGGACAGGTGAGGGGAGTGGGTGTGGGGAATCAGGTGGGTGCAGCACCAGGCAGGAGTGGTGCTCTCCTTGTCGGATCTGAGAGCGGTGGCTCAGCAGCGCAGGGGGGCAGGTAAGGGGAGTGGGTGTGGGGAATCAGGTGGGTGCAGCATCAGGTAGGGGTGGTACTCTCCTTGTCGGACCTGAGAGCAGTGGCTCAGCAGCGCAGGGGACAGGTGAGGGGAGTGGGTGTGGGGAATCAGGTGGGTGCAGCACCAGGCAGGAGTGGTGCTCTTCTTGTCGGACCTGAGAGCAGTGGCTCAGCAGCGCGGGGTACAGGTGACGGGAGTGGGTGTGGGGAATCAGGTGGACACAGCATCAGGTAGGGGTGGTACTCTCCTTGTCGGACCTGAGAGCAGTGGCTCAGCAGCGCAGGGGACAGGTGAGGGGAGTGGGTGTGGGGAATCAGGTGGGTGCAGCACCAGGCAGGAGTGGTGCTCTTCTTGTCGGACCTGAGAGCGGTGGCTCAGCAGCGCAGGGGGGCAGGTAAGGGGAGTGGGTGTGGGGAATCAGGTGGGTGCAGCACCAGGCAGGAGTGGTGCTCTCTTTGTCGGACCTGAGAGCGGTGGCTCAGCAGCGCAGGGGGGCAGGTAAGGGGAGTGGGTGTGGGGAATCAGGTGGGTGCAGCACCAGGCAGGAGTGGTGCTCTCTTTGTCGGACCTGAGAGCGGTGGCTCAGCAGCGCAGGGGGGCAGGTAAGGGGAGTGGGTGTGGGGAATCAGGTGGGTGCAGCACCAGGCAGGAGTGGTGCTCTCTTTGTCGGATCTGAGAGCGGTGGCTCAGCAGCGCAGGGGGGCAGGTAAGGGGAGTGGGTGTGGGGAATCAGGTGGGTGCATCACCATGCAGCCAGGCAGGGGGGGTTATGTCGCCACTCGACATATAGCCGCCGTTCAGCAGGGCAGGGGGTCTAAGACACAGAGAATGGAAATGGCTGTGGGGAAGCAGGCAGGCGAGCTGGACGCTGTCTTTGTCTGACCTGAGGAAGAGGACTGAGCACTGCATGGCTCGTGAGAAAGAAAGAAAGAAAGAAAACTACGCCCCGCAGGGGCGTGAGGGTTCAGGAAACAGCGCGGCATGTGCCTGGGCCCCGTCCGCGCTGTTACCATATGGTGTTTGAGAGGAGGATGGAGGCAGGTATCACTCTCATCCTGGATAAAGTGTTATCCTTCGGCGGTTGATAATGACCTGCTGGATCCGCTGCTTGACACTCAATTCCTCTCCCCCTCATGCCCCTTTCCCCCCCCTACCTCCGCTCCCCTACCGTCGTGTTATATTAGCGTCGACGCATTTTGTCTGTACTTGATGTTGACCCGATGGACCCGCTGCATCCTCCGCCCCCCTCACTCTCACCCCCCTCCTCCCCCCGCGCTCTCACTGCCGTAACAATGTCAACCATTTGTTCCTGCAGTTGATGATGACCTGCTGGACCCGCTGCCTGATGCCCTGTGTGGATCCCTTAACGTGGCGGAGGTGGTGCTGGGGGGCGGCGGAGAGACAGAGCCACCAAGCAATGTCATGTCAGGCATCGTGTACTGCACTGGCCACCAGGTACGATGTCGCAGGGTTGAGAGTTCAGGTCAGAGCCGCCGAGCAATGGCATGTGTACTGGGCACGAAGGCAGGGGGGGGGGGGGGACGTAGGATGCGTTTTGTTCTGCTCTGGCTTGTGTACTGGGCTGGCCACCCGTTGTGTTCTGATAGGGTTTAGGGTTCAGGACGTCCTGGAAATGTCATGCCCAGTATAGTGTGTTGTACTGGTCATCAGGTACCGCGTGGTAGGACTGAGAGGATCTATTGGTGTTGCGGAGATTGTTTGTGGAGTGGGGGGATGCGCCACAGGGTCGCCTGACAATGCCATTCTAGTATTCACAATACCCGGTGTCCTGCTCCGGCCACCATTCATTGTGCACTTCACTAGAATCATCCTAAACCCTAATCCCTCAACCTTGAACCGTAAACAGTACAGGGGTGTGCGAGACATGCACGGCCAGCAACCTCAGCTGCTGCCCTCCATGCCCTCTTTATGTGGCCTAAACCCTGAACCTTAAAGAGGATGACCAAGCGAAGATGCGGGGCATGTTTGGTGAGCAGCGATAGCTGCTTCGCTTAGCACCCCCTTTCGTAACTTGAACCCTAAGCCTGATGCCAAACTCTATCTCTTAGCTTAATGAGTCTGTGAGACATGTACGGTGAGCAGCCCCTGCTATTGACCTTATCAGAGATTGCCCTCTGGCTCTTATGATCCTCAACTATGATTCCTGATCCCTTTATCCTGAAAAGGATGGTCGTGTGAGGCTGTGGGACATGTACGGTGAGCAGCCCCAGCTGCTCCTCTCCGCACCCTCAGCTGGCGCGGTGCGTCCAGGCGGCGGCGGCCTCAGCCTGCGCAGCGTCACTGTTATGGAGCTGCGGTGGGAGCACGGCGTGCTGGTCACCGGGCATAGCAAGGGAGAGGTAGGGTACAGGGCATAGCAAAAGAGAGGTAGGGTATAGGGCATGGCAAGGGAGAGGTAGGGTATAGGGAATAGCAAGGGAGAGGTAGGGTACAGGGCATAACGATAAGGAGGGGGGGATTTCTTAACCATAGATTCTGCCTGCAAAGCGTACCAATTCTGGGTATGCGATTGGAGCAGGGGCACCGGCCGCAGCACTGGGATGTTGGGGTTCAGGGATTTCGTTTGAGCCCTGTATATGTAACCTATAATTCTTATCCAGTCTTTATACTACTACTTTAATTTTAGTAAAAGGTGCCTTAGACGCACGTGGTTCTAAAGTAATGCCTGATAAAAAACATTGGGTTGGTTATAGTTTTCCTTGTGACGGTCCCGGCCGTGGTGGTAATGGTCACAGGAACAGGGGGAGGAGTGCAGGTGCTGGATGCAGGTTACATGTTCAGAGCCCTTAAAATGAAGTGGGACCCATAAAATTGCGATACAACGTCTGGTCCTTGCCAGGCAGTGTCAGGGTGTGGCTGGGGGTTGATGAGACATTGCCGGTAGGCTCCAAGTATATCGTAACCCGTCCGGGTGCATCCCATATATTGGTCACCTTATGCCAATAACAGGCAGGGTTGTGGGCTGAGTCGCCATTTGAATGCAAACCAGGGAACCTGTGGGGGTCTGCTGTGCAGCGACCACTCGGCTGTCAGGGTCCAAGTCGTGACCTACCTGCGGGCCTCAGCCAAGACGTCAATACTTCCTTCTCTAAGCATGTTCTGCAGGCTATGATGTAGGCATATAGCTGAGCTTTACTTTTATATTGGTTTGATTTTTTGGAAGTCAGCCAAAGGGGAGCCGTACTGGGGGCCCTCAGCATGAGGGCCGTCCCTGAGTACAGGAGACGGGCCACAAACTCACTGCAGACCTCACAAGCCCAGTCAGCCCTTCAGCGTTTGCAGCATGCTTGCCAGTGCCAGCCCAGGGCTTGTGTGTGGATTGCACTTCAACCCTTAAGAAAGAAAGAAAGAAAGCTACGCCCTGTGGGAGGCGTGAGAGTTGAGGAAACAGCGCAGCCTGGGCCGAAGCCACATCCTCGCCGTTATCGTAAAACCAGGTACGCTGCAACATGTCACTGTTAGCTTCCAACCCTGACCCCCTTCACCCTCCATCATTGTGACAGGTCCGCCTGTACCAGTTCAATGCTCGTGCTTGGAAGGGCAGCGTCGTCTCTGTCTCTGAAGTGGGGACAGCTGAGGACGATGGAGGTGAGACCAGAGGGAGGCCTGGTGAAATCATGCTCATGCCCTGAGGGTACGTGATAAGGAATTCTCAAGAAGGTCCCAGGGACATTTGATTAAGGAGTCCTGAGGAGGTCATGAAGATGTGTGATAAAGACGTTCCAACGAAGCCTTGGGGTCATCTGATGAAGGGGTCGTGAAGAGTACTTGAGGGTTAGTGATCAAGCGGTCCTGCAGATGTCCTTCAGGATTCATGAGGACATCCTGGAGAGGTCCCGCTGCTCTCCAGCGAGGGTTCTGAGCCAGGATATCTGGCAGGGTCGTGATGGGGTCGGAAGGGGGCACTGAGGAGGTGCTGAGGGGGTCATTGGGGAGTCCTGAGGGGTTGCGAGGAGGCCCTGAGGTGGAGAGGCCAGCCCTGAGGAGGTTCTGAGGCTAGTCCTGGGTAAAGTATGGGATCACAGGTTCAATTGCTTTCTTTCTGGTTAATTTGGTAGTCTTCTTTGCGCTGTAGGGAGTATATCATATTATTATCTCTTTCTCCTCGAAATTGAATAACCTTGTTTGCAGTTATTGCCCTGATGATCATCCCTGATCTCACCCACTCACCCACCCACTCACCCGCCCACCCACTCACCCACCCACCCACCCACCCCCATCCCCCCTGCTTGCCCCGTTCACAGCAAGCGAGGTCAGCATAGAAGAGCCTCCCGGCATGCAGCTCCGGCTTCGGAGCTCCGTCCACTCGGACGAAATCACATCGCTCTGCTACTCGCCCAGCCTCAGGTGGGGTTAACCGTGTATGTCATGTTCGCAAGGGGATCCTCGAGGGGATCTTTGTCATTCACAGGATTTCTTGTCCACAGTGAGGGGCTGGTCCTGTGGCTATGCTTCTTGAAAATTCGCTGGGATCTTAGCGGACCGTGGATCAAGTAGCATGAGGTACCTCGCTGGCACTAGGTGGACTGTACTGATTATTGGAATCTAAAAACACGGCAATTGTTTCCGCCTTCTGAACATCCGATTCTGCCCCCCCCCCTCCCTCCGGCTCTTTAGGTCAGTCATGGTTGGTGACAAGGCAGGCGGTGTCAGCCTGCTGGACATGGTCACACCTGCAGTACTGTGGTACATTGACGGCGCGGCAGGCCCGGTGACGGCAGTACAGCTCGGCATGTGCAACGTGCCCTCCCGCAAGGAAAAGTGAGAAATGTGGGGCTTGCCTGCCAGTATTTGTTGTTCAGAGCCCCAAGCCTTTGGACGGGTTTCTTGTCGTGTTGCAGCTGGCAAGGGAGGCAGCTGGAGAGAGGGGAGTTTACCACGTAGCCCTGAACCCTAAACCATTAGGAATGAGGCATAACCTCTCCATTCGGATTTAGATGCTAACCTGGCCATTTAGTTCGTGCAACAACTTAACCATGGATTCAGACGGAACCTTTACTCTCGACGCGTAGTCAACAAAACATTCATTTGGCCCCTTTGGGTACAGTGTGCCATTTGAAAAGTACTGTAACATATTTTGTGTTCATTGGCATTAATGAAGTCGATGGCCCTTCAAATCCCGCAATCCCAGATTAAAGTCGGCCTTAGCGCGTTGTCATCGGCAAATGGCAACGCTCTGGTGTGTCCCTTGTTCTAGCCAATGGGTGCTGTTGGCGTGTTGGCGCACGCGAGCGTCTCTTGAACCCTAAACAAAACAAACCATAGTACCATACCAGTATGTTATATCGGCATATGCGCCGTCTCACAGGGCCGACGGTGGCGCTCAGGTCCGAGCCGCTTTCTATGCGACGGCTGAGGGTGCAGTAGGAGTGTTGGCGCATGCGAGCGGTGAACAGCTCAGCCGCGGTGGCGGCCCGCTGCGCCCGAAGAACCGCTCGGTCACAATCTGCATGGAGGCGCTGGACGAGCGGGGGGCACCCACCTGGCTGTCAAGGTACAGGAGCATGAGAGCGATGGTGATTTCGACTGCATTGCAAAATGGCTGCAGCCAACGTATACCGGTGCTCTACAGTACCGTAGATTTGAATTTCCTTCTCTAGGGTGTGAAAAACGATTTCCTTTAATGCTGCACTCAGGGCAAATGGCCGACCATAACTCTCAATTTGTGACTGAAAACTGGCATCCGTAGTGGATGATTAGTATATGCATGCCCAGAAATATGCATTGCATGGAACCCTCAACCCCAAACAACGTTAATTATAAGGGAAGGCAAAGCAAATATATGGTATTACTGGTACTCAATTGTGGCAACAATGTCGCGCTCCTTTGACCAAAGATAAACGTCCTGATGTTGAGCAGGTACCGCTGCGGGGGAGGAAACTAAACCCCAAGCCCTACACCCTTGAACCAAATAAACGTCCTGACGTTGAGTAGGTACCGCTTTGGGGAGGGGGCTAAACCCTAAACCCTAAACCCTTTGACCAAGTTAACGTCCTGATGTTGGGTAGGTACCGTTTCGGACAAGGCGGCTTGGCATTGCAGCCAGACGACACGGAGGGACCGGCGCAGTCCGGAGCTTCAAGGTTGGCGGCGAAGCAACCGGAGGGTGAGAAGTGGTTGGAGGGTGGAGGGATAAGATATGCAGAACGGGCAGGGTGAGAGGGGAGGGTGGAAACAGGGACAAGGCGGGGAGTCATTTTGTGAGGCCATGAAGGAATCTGTGGACAGCCAATTTGATGATGAATTGATGACGCAGGGGCACACCCCAGCTTGATCCTGAGATTAACCCCCTATAGACAGGCAAGAAGCGAGTCATTCCATGCTTAGGGGCCGGAGGACTTTATCAAAAGCGACAGGACGTTTGACGGTAGCTAGTGCCTCGGCTCTGATGAAACCTGAAGCCTTCATCATCTGCTATGCAGGCAAGAAGCGTGGCATTCCATCCCCTGTCGAGGGGCTGAAGGACTTGGGCAACAGTGACAGGAATTTGCCGTTAGATAGCGCCTCGGCTCTGCTAAACCCTGAAGCCTTCATCATATGCTGTGTAGGCAAGAGGCGTGTTGGTCCGTCCTCTGCTGAGGCCATGGAGGATGCTGGCAGCAGCGTCAGCGCGTCTGAAGAGGAGGAGGAGGAGGAGGACGATGACGAGTACCTCAGCTCGGCCGTGGGGCGAGTAACAAAAGAGCAGGAGGAGGCCAAGGTCGGCCGGAGGACGCGGGCCATGAAGAAGGCCTTCACGAAGGTAAGAACTGGGTTGTAATTATGGTCTACCACTTTGTTTCTACAATGTTACTACAATGTAACTCCAATGTAACTCCAATGTAACTCTAGTGCTACTGCTAAGGTAACTCCAATGTTTCTTCCATGTAACTCCAAAGTTACTTATATGTAACTCAAATGTTACTTTGATGTAACTCAAATGTTACTTTGATGTAAGGTTACAGCTGTGTAATTTATGTGTTACTTGGATCAAGGCATCGCAGAGGTTGTGGGTACGGTCACCAGGGAGGGAGATATTTGCCAGCCTAACTACTGTGTAACTCATGCTCCCCCCCCAGCATTGTCAGTAGGGTGTTTCAGTGTAGCTCCTGTGTAACTTGTACCCCCTTTTTTTACTTCAAATAGGGTGTGTCAGGCGTTGCTGAGGTGGATGGCATAAAACCGGGGATGTGGCGGGCGTCAGAAAGCAGCTTTTGCAGAATACTTGATTTGCGTACCCCCGCGGTTTCCAAATGCGGAACTCCAGGGGAGATCCTCACAAGGTTGTGTCAACCCTGTGTTGCCCTCAAAACAATGATGAGGGTGTTTCAAGCGTAGCTCGGGTAGCCGGCACCATCACTGGGTGTGTACCAGTGATTCGTGCAGTGTTTTCGGCCATTCATTGTTGGGTACTGAAATCCTCAAAACGAGAGCCGCAGGCCCGAAAAATACCTGTCTTTCAATCTTTCACGCTCATTTTCGGAATGTTTTTGGTTCCGAGCGACTACGTTGGACTCGAAGAACAAAAATTGTCCGATACCGTGTTTCGGTACGAGTCGTACCCAGTACCGAATAAAAGAATCACTGGTGTGTACCAAGCGTAGCAGATGTAACTCCTCTGTTACCCCCTATTTAAAGTACTCCCCCGACAACTCCTGTATCACGCCTGTCTGCCCCCCCGGTTACTCTCATCAGGGAGTTACAGGCGTTGCCGGGGTGGCCGGCACAATCACCGGGGGTGTTGCGGGCGTAGCTGGAGGCGTGGCGGGTGCAGTGGGTGACGTGGCGGGCAAGCTGGGGCTACCCTGGGTCGGCGACAAGGACGATGGTGACATGGAGTATGAAGGTCAGTGTGGATTGTGGGGTTAGAGTGTGGGGTTGAAGTGTGGGGCAACGGGCATAACAAGAAAGTGGGTGGTGGGTGAGTGTGGGGGGGTGCTATTTCTGTGTTGGGAGTGGTTGAAGATGTGACAGGCAAGCAGGAACCAACCTGGGGCGGCAACAAAGACGATGATGGTGACATGGAGGATGAAGGTATGTGGGGACTCTGAGGGCTGGGGTTGCACCAAGAACGTGAGTGGTGTGAGCGTGGGGGGCTGTTGCTTATGTGGCAAGTGCTGTGGGTGACATGTCAGGCGAGCAGGCCTACCTTGGGCTGGTAAGGCAGCTATTCCTGCCTTTAGGTTGTTTTCTTGTGCTGCTGCTCTTGAGTACTGCTTGCATGTGTACTGAATTTTGAGTCTTCCTGCCAGAGGTGACGCCCACTCTCTCATTCATCCTTCTGCCCCCACTCCTCGTGGCAGCAGGCAAAGATGTGGGGAGTAACGGGTCACTGCCTCTATCTCTTGTTTCCCACTCTCACTCTCACACTGTCTCTATCTCTTGTTTCCCACTCTCACACTCTCACACTCTCCCTCTCTTGTTTCTAACTCTCACTCTCACTCTCTCACTCTCTTGTTTCCTACACTCACGCTCTCACTCTTGCCCTCTCTTGTTTCCCACAGCCACACTCTCTCCCTCTCTTGTTTCTAACTCCGACACTCCCTCCCTCTCTTTTTCCCCACTCTCACACTCTCACACTCTCTTGTTTCCCACTCTCACACTCTCTCCCTCTCTTGTTTCCCCCTCTCCCCATCTCTTGTTTCTAACTCTTACACTCTCTCCCTCTCTTGTTTCCCACTCTCACACACTCTCCCTCTCTTGTTTTCCACTCTCACACTATCTCCCTCTCTTGTTTCCCACTCTCACACTCTCTCCCTCTCTTGTTTCCCACTCTCACACTCTCCCCCTCTCTTGTTTCCCACTCTTACACTCTCTCCCTCTCTTGTTTCCCACTCACACTTTCTCCCTCTCTTGTGACATCAGGCGAGGAGGCGGGCAGCGGTGGGCCTCTGCCTCATGAGCGTCCAGCCGCCCTGGTGTTGCTTTGCTCTGAGAGCCATATTCGCGTGTACAGCATCCACAACATCTTAGCTGGGGACAAGGGCACGGAGGTTAAGGTGCGATGAGTGGAGCGGGGTGGGCGGTTGAGTGGAGAGGATGCAGAAGAGGGGAAGAGGACAGGGGAGGCTAGGTGTGGGGGTGCAGAGAGGGGAAGAGGGTGGGGGGGAAAGTGGGAGGGTGCAGAGAGGGGGGCAGGACAGGGTGGAAAGGAGGGAGGTTTCAGAGAGGGGAACAAGACAGGGGGGGGCGGGGAGAGCGTGCAGAGAGGGGAAGAGGACAGGGGGGTGAAGGGGAGAGCATGCAGGGAGGGGACAAAGGCAGGGGGGCAGGGGGGAGGTTTCAGAGAGGGGAACAGGACAAGGGGGTGAAGGGGAGAGCGTGCAGGGAGGGGACAAAGGCAGGGGGGCAGGGGGGAGGTTTCAGAGAGGGGAACAGGACAAGGGGGGGGACCCTGACCCTAGTTATGACCATGGCCCTGACCTGGGCCCTGACCCAATGCAGGCAGATATTTGCCCTGGCACTAATGGCCATGTCCCTGACTCATTGCAGGTATTGCCAACCACTGATGTATGCTGGCACCTCCCAATTGACCCTGGTCCTAAACCCTAGCCGGTACCCTTCACTCTAAATCCTTCACCCTGGGCAGAGATCCCCGATCCCGCCGTTTTGATTCCCCAGCATCTCCCACTGTCAACTATTCCTCTACAACCTCTGCATGTGGCACGGAGCCAGATGATCCTCTACACCAGGGACGTTTTTAGTGGTTGCTGGTTACGAGTCGTAACCAAAGTGGTAACCAAACAATTAATTCGGCGAAGCCGAGGCTCAGTTTCGCGGTAACAAAAACGATGAAATCTTGGGATTGGAAATTGGGATTGGAAAATTTACTGCCTGCGGCGAGCTCTTCACCAAACACTTTGCAAGAACTCACTACTTCTGATAACCATAATTAATTACGAAATCCGAATGCCACTAAAAATATCCCTGCTCTACACCCATGCCTCCTGGGTCAACCCTGATCCTCAACCCTGAATCTGGCTCTATACTTAAAAACCTTTTCCCCCACCACCTGCAGGTTTCATTGAGCCAGCCGCTGCTATATGCCCGCACCTTCCACGCCAACGGCGCCCCCGGCCTGATTACCATCAACGCCGGCGAGGAGGGCGAGGGGCCAATGCTAGAGGTGGGATGCCTGTTGGCTCGGGGCCTCCTTGATTTATTTTGTTTACCTACACTGATTCTTGCGCAGGAGGCTAGTTACGTCTCACGACATCTTGCTAACTGCAGTTTTCTCTTGCAGATTGTGCAACTGAGTTTGGGGGCCAGGGGTGCCCAAGGGCGATCTCTTGATTAAGGTCGCACCTGCTTGCAATCAAATAATCGAAACTTAGCAACTTCAAAAGTCATAGCGCAATAAATATTGCATTATTCGTTTCATTGATTGGGAACAGTATTCCCACATTCTGAGCACATAACTGAGTGGCACAAAGCGGTGTGAAGTGAGCGGTATGCATGGTGCACTTTGCATGGCGCCATGCATCACGAACGGCTCGTGCCCGCGGGCACACGGTTTGTCTCGGACCCCATGCTCGACACATGCCTCAATACACAACAAGTTAAAGACGTATGACCTCAGTCACAAAACACATTGACGCCGACAACAGAACCTTTCTTGATCAGAGGCCTCTGTTTGACCAACCTCAACCACAGTACTTGAAAGTATTACCACTTTTTATTTTCCTGGTTATGGCATCATACCCCAGTTACCCCTAGGAGTACTTGCCGCCGTCACTCAGCCTGGTTGATTTTTTACTTTTCTGATCTGGTTTTAAATCTTTTACTTTACGCAGCTGTTATATCCCCTCCTCCCCCCGCAGGTGTACTTGCCGCCGGCACTCAACCTGGTTGTTTTTACTTTTCTGATTTGGTTTTCAATCTTTTACTTAACGCAGCTGTTATATCCCCTCCTCCCCCCGCAGGTGTACTTGCCGCCGTCACTCAACCTGGTTGTTTTTACTTTTCTGATTTGGTTTTCAATCTTTTACTTAACGCAGCTGTTATATCCCCTCCTCCCCCCGCAGGTGTACTTGCCGCCGTCACTCAACCTGGTTGTTTTTACTTTTCTGATTTGGTTTTTAATCTTTTACTTAACGCAGCTTGTATCTGCTCCTCCTCCCCCCCCAGGTATACTCCTTGCCCTCCCTGGGCCTGGTCATGCAAGCGCCGCTGTCCGGGCTGATAGGGCAGGCCTGGCAGCCACCAGCCACTGCAGGCAGAGCAACTCGAATCATCGCGGCCAGCCGTTTGGGACACCTGGCAGTGCTTTCCCCCCTGGTGGGTCATGCATGCTCAATTGCAATCGGGCGTCTGGGGGAAGGGAAGACTTGGCCTCTGCTGGTGGGCCAACAATATCATGACAGAAGGGTGAATCAGTAGATGTGTGCAAGCAAGTTTGAATCATCTATGACTGTGATTTAGTGCGTAGATTTTTGCAGGGCAGTGCGGATCATGTTATCCCTGATCTAACAGTGTATAAATGCTGGAGTGCTTCAACGGGCTCATGATGGGTTACATTGTAACGGACAGCTGA
Source organism: Limnomonas spitsbergensis (assembly GCA_037349105.1). Lineage (NCBI taxonomy): Eukaryota > Viridiplantae > Chlorophyta > Chlorophyceae > Chlamydomonadales > Limnomonas > Limnomonas spitsbergensis. The sequence goes on along the minus strand of JAYJMM010000019.1, from coordinate 1,263,419 downwards.
CTGGGTCGGCTTGCAAGGTTGTCGCCGTAGCTAGGTCACACACACAATCACAATCACAATTGAAAGGCTGCTTGTTGTTGTTGGCTATGTGTAGATATATGGATGGTTGCATGGCAGCGCGGGTTGTCGCAGATCAGGGGGCGCAGACCTTCTAGCACTCTGACAGATTTGCATTGATAGGCTAAAGACGGCACACATGGTTGAGGTGGTGCAGCACAGATTACCTGGCAGTGCCAAGTGCTGAATTGTGCACAGCGTCGATGTTTGCAAGGCGGGTAACGGAGTGTGCTTGAGCACTGAAGTGTGTAGATGGGTGTTAGGCCGTGTAGGTCATTGTTGCCAGCCGGCTTGGGCACATGGCGGTGGGTGGCACACGCATACATACACTATCTTGCATACACAAGCAGAAGCCCATGCAGCGGGAGCCAGGGCAGCGGGAGCCCATGCAGCGGGAGCCCATGCAGCGGGAGCCAGGGCAGCGGGAGCCCATGCAGCGGGAGCCAGGGCAGTGTGAGCCCATGCAGCGGGAGCCAGGGCAGCGTGAGCCCATGCAGCGGGAGCCAGGGCAGCGTGAGCCCATGCAGCGGGAGCCAGGGCAGTGTGAGCCCATGCAGCGGGAGCCAGGGCAGCGTGAGCCCATGCAGCGGGAGCCAGGGCAGCGTGAGCCCATGCAGCGGGAGCCAGGGCAGCGTGAGCCCATGCAGCGGGAGCCAGGGCAGCGTGAGCCCATGCAGCGGGAGCCAGGGCAGCGTGAGCCCATGCAGCGGGAGCCAGGGCAGCGTGAGCCCATGCAGCGGGAGCCAGGGCAGCGTGAGCCCATGCAGCGGGAGCCAGGGCAGCGTGAGCCCATGCAGCGGGAGCCAGGGTAGCGTGAGCCCATGCAGCAGGAGCCAGGGCAGCAGGAGCCCATGCAGCGGGAGCCAGGGCAGCGGGAGCCCATGCAGCGGGAGCCAGGGCATCGGGAGCTTATGCAGCGGGAGCTTATGCAGCGGGAGCAACACACACACACACACACACACACACACACACACATACACTAGCAAACACAAGCACTGACATGCATACGCAGACATTCTCAAACACACTCATGTGAACACGCACATACATGTACACAACACAGTGTTTGGGGAGGGGCAATGTCTTCTTCCTGTCAGCAATCCAGAGCCTCCTGGCTGATCGTTTCCAAATGTCACTGGACTGTGACAAAGCATCATTTCTACTTTTCCGGATATGCTTCGAATCAGCTTTCCGGCACCTGCTCCAACAGGGCGAGATCTCCCTCTTGGCGTTGACCCAGGGCATTCCGGAGCAGCAGCCCAGCCGGGGCGTATACGACTGGGAGCTCTCGCAGGCCGCTCAAGCTGCTGTGCTAGTGGAGGCGCAGGTGTGGGTCTCCTTTGTCACACACATGCTGTCATATTTGTGTGACAGTATTTGTGTACCTTGTCACACAAGTGCTGTTACATTTGTGTGACAGCATTCGTGTGACAAGGTACACAAGTGCTGTCACATTTGTTGTGTTTGTACGGTTGTGCAGGCCTCCTTGGTGGTGTAGGTGCAGTTGTGGTGGCTTTGCCTCCAAATTTTAATTGTGTGGCTGCTCTGTGTCAGTTTTTTACGACGAAGAGCTGTCTCGCAGTCCGCGTGTGCCTCTGTGCTGGCTGAGACGCAGGTGTGGAGCTGCCGGGAACAGTTTTGGATCGGTGTGCATGTGTCAAAGTAATCGCTCGTAAATAATCGATGTCTTGCTGGCCGAGGCGTAGGTGTAGGGCTGCTCTGCCTGGTTTTGTGATTGTGCGGCGCGTATAAGATTTCCCTGATTCATTTGCCCTTCTTATTATTTCTGCTGCTGCTGCTGCTACTGCTCCACAGGAGGCCCTGTCAGCGGCGCACCGCCCGGCATCCGCACCTATCAAGCTGACAGCAACCAACGCTGTGCTCCTTGACGAATTGGACGAGGGGTCGTTGCCGCAGCAAAGGCCAGCAGGGGGCCTGTTTGGGCAGTTGGGCGGGGCCTTTGCCAAAGTGCAACAAGGTAGGCGGGTGGACGAGGGCTTGCTCTCATAGGCCCACCCCTTCCGCAGGTGTCTAAAACCCTGAAACAGCCGTAAGCCTTGAGCCCTGAACCCCATCCCTTTCTGCAGGTGGCCTAAACCCTGAACCGCAAGCCTTGAGCCCTGAGCCCCACCTCTTTTTGCAGGTGTCCAGACTGTGGTCGGCAATTTGGATCCGATGCACCAGCATAAGGACCATCCGATGCAGCAGTACAAAGAGGCATACCCCGACCTGGCTTCTGTTCTCTCCGGTGGCGGCGGCAGTGCCGGGGGGAGCAGCGGCTACCACCGCCCTTCCAATCGCCTGACCACAGCCACCTCTGCTGGCGGTGGGGATGGCCATTTGCACCTGAGGTACACGGTTCCGGAGCCGGTCAGCACCTCTGGGGGGAACAGCGTCAGGGACAGGTCGGGCCGCCCGGCAGAGGAGTACGACGGCGAGGAGGAGGGGAGCAGGTGAGAGGTTGTGTGCCTACCTATTGCTACGACCCATCAAGGGATTGCTTTCATCCAAACCGTATACCGGTAGCATATCAGTTATGTCATGTTATGTTATGTTTTATCAGTGATGTTATGTTTTATCAGTTATGTTATGTTATGTTTTATCAGTTATGTTATGTTATGTTGATCAGTTATGTTATGTTTTATCAGTTATGATATGTTATATTTTATCAGTTATGTTATGTTTTAGGGGAGACTTTGCAGAGGGGAGCAGGTGAGAGGGGAGGTGTTTGGAAAAGTGCTTTTTGTTGTGTTAGATACAGGACGTTGGCACCGTATAGGAGCTCTGGAGGGGCCATCGCAGGGACAGGTTTGGTCGAAAGACAGAAACGCCATGTTCAGGAGGAGGGAGGCATGTTAGTGGACATTTTTCGAGGGACTGTGTAGCGTTCTTACCAGTAAGACCGAAGGATCCAGATGTAGATAACATCCTTTTATGTTACCGGTATAAGGATCGCTACAGTTTGAGAGTCATTGCTTATGTCAGGGTGCTTCCAGGTGTGATTGTTTCTGCATCATGGCCCATGGCTAGCCAAGCTTCATGCATCAGGCCTTGTACCTTACAAGTTTTTATCATTTTTGTGAAAGCATTTTATTATCTTGGGCCACTGGCCTAGGGCCGGTCAGCATTTGCCCCTCGTCCGCTTGGTGGTGGCTGGAAGACAGCTCCCCAAGGTTATCCCTAAGCAGCATTATCGATCAACACTGGCAGGCGTTGCACTCCAACCGGACCTGTCACGAGGCTCACTCCGAAAAAGGGGAGTTTTTTATGAGCGAGCTCAAGATTAGATTAGTATTGAATAATAGTGGTATGACTAATTACAGGGAGGTCCTGCTTACCGCATCAATCCGACCCCGATATCAAACCCCAGCCAGGTAACCTTTACCCAATATTTCTCCGCAGTGGGCGTGGTGGTGGCTACACTGATGACCGAACCCGATTGTTCGGCACCGCCGGCAAGCCTACACGTGAGGTCATGGCGCTTACCGCAGAGCAGATCCGACAGAAGTACAGAAAGGATCCTGAGGGCGGCGAGGGGGGCAGCAGGGGGGCGGCTGGTACTGCGGACAGGTGCGGTTGCGGTATGTGTGCAATAGACTGCAAAATGTTGTGGTGGAAACCTGGAAACTGGTCTGTGTGTCTGCCTGCTTTGGGGCGCCCCAGGGCGGTTGGAAAAACTACTGAGGAACAAGGAGGATAACATTTATTCTGTAAGAGACATGCACCTGCATTTCTACATGCAGGTCAAAGCAAATCCTGATTCCATTAAGGCCAGAAGGAAGCTGAGTGATCACAGGAACGAATGCACACAAACTGTCAAGATAACGGATTTACAATACTGTTAAATTATGCAGGTGTGTTGTTTCCTCCTGGTCCATGCAGGTTCGTCATGTGGCCATGGAGGCCTGCTTAAACAAGAGGAGTGAGAGGAGGAAGCTGCATAGAAACTGCCGAGACAAGGGAAACTGAAACTGAAAGTCTGATTCTCCCTGTCTGTCTCGACAGGTGCAGGATGTGGCCATAAAGGCCCGCCGGCTCAACCAAACAGTGAACTTGACAACTGCAAACTTGGTTTTCTCCTAATAGGTCCATGCAGGTGCAGGATGTGGCCTTGAACGCTCGCCGGAAGCTGGCTCGGTGGTGGAGGGCGAAGGGAGGATTCAGTAGACCTGCTTGTACATGGTTCAATGGTATGGCACAAATGTTGACTAAAATTCCTTGTACCCCTATGCAGGTCTAGACAAGAGTCAGATGTGGGCGTGGCAGCTAGGAGAGCACGTCTTAATAATATGATTAAACAAAGCTGTTATACTGACAAATCGTGTTTCAACATGCAGGTCGAGGCAAGTCAATGACGTTGCATTGGAGACACGCCGCAAGCTGGAAGAGCGCGGGGAGAAGCTCCGGCAGCTGGATGATAAGGCAGCCAACCTTGAAAACAGCGCGATGGGATTTGCCGAGATGGCAAGACAGCTCAAAGAGCAGCAGAAAAAGAAGTCCGGACTCAGGTTCTGGTGACAGCCTAACTACAGTCTCGGCACAAAAGAAACTCTTGGGGAAAAATGACCTCAGCCTAAGCGACCTGTGGCTTGGGGATCAGTCTCGCCAGGGGGGCTCGCTCAGGCTCTGGTGACTAAGCACTAAAAGTGGAGGATATGACTCCATAGGTCAATGACATAACACCTATGGGCCCTGCTCAAAAAGGCTCGGCCGCGTGGGCGCCCAACTGTCCCGATGGAAGAAAAGGAAAGAAACTATATGACTCCATAGGTTGGAGCATAGCTGCAGCCGAAGCATCTTAAGAAGTCTCCCCATGTTGACATTCTACCTGTAGGCCTGAGTCGGAGGGTTTGACCTCCGGTTTGGCGCCGTATTGATTTAGTGACCGCCTGCCCACCCCGATGGATCTGGTGACCAGTCACCGCTGGCCTGAGCCCGATGCTCCCGGCAGCTTCTGGTAGCCCTCCTGCTATACAGGCCTGAGTTTACCTTCTTCTTGGCGCCTAATGTCCGAATGTTTATATTAAAATATTAGGCTACCTCTGGAGATTCCTCTGGAAAAAGGCGACTTGGCTTTATGACAGCGTGTGTCTCCAGAAGCAGTGGGTCATTGTGTGGAGTGGGGAAATACACCATGTTAGGAGGATATACTCGGGGGGGGGGGCAAATTATGTAGTTTGGGGCAGGAGTGTGAATTCTGGCTGCCCCCATGGTGAAGTGTGGAGGCCATGAGTGTGAAACAGATATTTCCTTATCCGGGGGGCTGTCGGTATTGGAAGCATGGCAGCCTTTGCCTGATATGGTGCTTGGAGGTTCCACTCTGCTCCAGATCTCTTTGGTACCTTAGTAGGTTGTGTGCAGTCCATTGTGGAGCGCGGAGATAGAATGAGTGAGCTTTATGACGAGGCATGTGACCTGGTGGAGGCTGGCCACTGTAAAGGATTGCCGGTGTACTAGTATGGCCCTCCCAAATGCAGTTTTATAATTTGTGGTAGATGCGATGAGGAAGCTTTACGACCTGGGCCTATGACATGGAGGAAACTGACTAGTTTACGGTGGTTGCGCAAATCTGTCTGGCTCCTTGGGAACCGCCGTAAATAATGCCACACTGATGCTGCTGGAAGGCCATAGGAAAAAGTGTGAGAGGGTCTCAGACATGATGAATTCAACAGCTGATCATGACAAAGGAGTGTGAGGCAAATATAAATCATGTGCTTGAACTGGTAACTATTCATCACTCAACACGAAAGCGGCGGCATGAAGAGGGCCATGGAGGGTAGAGAGGCGCCTTTGGCTGCCGCCTGCCGCGCTGCACCGTGTTCGCCGCATGGCAGCAAAGGTGGGCCTAAGGCGCCATCTTCCAACCCGCATCAGGTTGGCAGCTGTATACGCAGCGCCTGCGGCCAACTAAGGCGACGTGGTGTGGGCCACCAGCCACCTTCGGCCGCGGCAATGTTTCTCCAGCAAAACGCAGTCCAGCCTGCCTCAGCACCTACGCCAGGCTGCGGGGCTACCTGCATCAGCCGCCAGTTGGGGAGTCCTGAGAGGGCTGCAGCTCCAGCCACTATAGCGAGACTTTGCCCTTGTGGAACCATATCCCCCGCTTCTACAATGCAGCGGTGGCACCGGCGGCACAGCAATACAGCCCTCTCGTGGCTCAAGCCATGGCAGCAGATATGCATCTTGCAGTCAGCCAGGCCACTGGCGGCCGCACCTGGTGCTCTGATCTGCTGGGTGCATTAGAGGAGCTGGAGCGGGGGGCAGCCACCCCCACCTTACGCGAGGCAGCAGCTGCCCCTACAGCGCCTACCCGTCACAGAGGTGTTGGCACTCGTTGACGCAGCCTACGAGCAAGCACGGCTGGACGCAAGCGGCGGTGGGGACCCCAGGGACCCTACCACCGAGCACAGATCTGCGGCGACCTACCGCGCATGGTTCCAGTCCACGGCGGGTGCTGTGCTGGCGCCAAGAGCCGCACTAGCCAGAGGGAGTGTGCTTGTGTGCGCATAACTTTACGACTGCGGCTCGGCGCGATCAGCACTGCTGATACTAGAGGACGGCGCAACGGTCAGCGGCGAGAGGCACGCTGCTGCCAGCGGTGTTGGGCACGGGGGGATAGCGAGCAGGTGGAGGATGCCCTACATGTGTGCTTCCAGTGCCCTAGTGTCAAAGAGCAATTACGGGAGCGGGGGTGGGCAGGTCCTCCGGGAGCTGCCACTAACTTCCACCAGTTGTACCAGGCTGAGCAGGGGTGGGATGCACTTGCTTTTGTGGACTGTGCTGTGGGCATTGTTGAAGGTTCGCCTCCACGGATTCTGAGGCGCCGGTGTCGTTTGCCTGTCCGGCCTTCTCTTTTGGTCCTTTTTTGTTGTTGTTGTTGTTGTTGTTGTTGTTTGCCCCCTTTTTCGTTACTTCTCTTCTCCCTTCTCATCAGTCAATAACGTTACACCTCTGGGCCCGCTCAAAGCTCGGCCGAGGGGGCGCCCAACTGTTCAGAAGGGAGTAAAGAAGGAACTAAAAATGTATGGTATGCAGGTACAGGTATGCATCTGCATGGTTTAGGAATTCCCGCCATCCCCTGCCTACCATTAGTGCCATATCAGCCAGGGTGTGAACTTTTACACGTGACGTCGTTTGTCCTCTCATCTCAGCCGCGTCCTTGTGGTTCGCAGAATTATACATTGATTGATGCTCGATGCTACGATAAGAAAGAAAGAAAGAAGAAGGAAAGAGAACGCCGATGCGGCGTGGATTTTGGGAAGTACAGACTGACGAGATTCCCAAACCCCGGTCTGTATACCCTTGGGAAGGGAAACGAGACTAGGGTGGGTCAGTAAGAACAGGGGGGGGCTTAGTACTGAGATCCACTGGGTACCCTGCCTTCACTGTTGTAAATGACCCTGGGCTCTCCTGGGCTTTCACGAAGCGGACGTGGGACGGGGCTACCCTTGATGCCAGGGCTTCCATCACCTAGATTTGGCGTGCCAAACTGGTAACCCCCCGCTCTAACCCTGCTGGCTTGGGTAGCCTCCCCCCTGCTCCTGGCCTTGGTAGCCCCCCCCCTGTGCCTCGCCTCGGTAGCCTCCCCCCTGCTCCTGGCCTTGGTAGCCACCCCCCTGCTCCTGGCCTTGGAAGCCACCCCCTGCGACATGTCTCGGTAACCACCTCCTCAGCTTCAAGCCTCCTTTTTGTCTTCCGTTTCTCATTCAACAGTGCCTTATCCGTCAGCTTTCGGGCACGTTTATCAGCCCTTTCTACATCAGACGTAACCATAACTCAGAATGCTCTCGGTCACACGATAAAGAGGCGTCAGGGCGGAGAAGGGAAAATATAGGGGCGAAGGAAGATGGCCTTCGGAGATTGCCAATCTGGCGAATGTGGCCGAGGCGAAGTGAATCTGGCTAAAAATGCCATATTCAGTTGGCGTCGCCAATCCGACCGAAAGTGGTTGTTTGGGCGAAGCGAACCCATGCCACTTTCGGAGCGAATGTGACCAATCCGGATGGAGGCGAATGGAGTCCAATCTGGATTGTGAAGGAATGTGGTGGCAATGTCCAAGTCCGGATGGACCGGATGTATGTTAAAGGAGACATGTTGGTCGATGCATGAGTGGTCATGATTGGCAGAAGAAGGGATCCACTGGGTGCGGGGATGGGGGTTGGTGGGTCGTAAACGCCAAAGCCCCTGACGTTGAAGATTCGTGAGGCCCAAAGAAAGAACTGCCTGAGCGTGTCTTGTGGAATACGATATTTGAAATGCCGTATGTACACCGGATATGTTCGCACCGTAGTTCCCCTCCCTATCTCGCCTGTCGGCACCAACTTGCGAGGGTGGGGCCGGGGACACAAGCAACTTATGTTACCTATAATTATTATTTCTGACAGTCCCTGCTGCATCATACCGCCACTAGACTCCACGAGTCCCAACGCAGGCGCCCTCCACATGGTCGGCCCCAAGCGAGGGCGAGGCTAACCGTCCGAGTGGTGCGGACGGATCGACCATTGCATGCCAGGGCTGCGAACGCATATGAGTGTGGACGGCGTTCATCCGCACGAACATTTCATATCGTATCGAACGATATTTTCCTCGCGCTGCAAATGCCCTTTTCATGCACCTTCTTGGATTGGGCATGTGAACCCCACCGCCGCGAATTTGCTCTGCGTGTGCATGGATACTTGGGTCGGCTTAATGCCATCCTCTTCGAGCCTTCAGAATTTAGCTGATAAACTCAGAATGATGCAGAGAAGATTAGCATGGCCCCTGCGTTGGCCTATTTGCCCATGATCCATACGTGTGAGGTAGAACAATCCATGCACATGCAACCCATCTCCCCCCTCCTTTCCTGCCCCCTCATTCCTTGTTCCTTTCCTTCTCTTCCAACTGGACTGTTGGATGCCTGCACGGCCGAGCCACTTTATCTAAGGCCCAAAGGTGGCATGTCATGGACATGCATCACATGGTGGAGGGACCCTACCACTGAGCACAAGTCTACGGCCTTCTGCGCCTTGTTTCAGACCACAGTGGGCGCCGTGCTGACTCAAGCCAGGAGCCTCTCCGGCACGAGGGAGTGTCTTGTACTCTTGTGTGCGCACAAATTTGCGACTACGGCTTGGCGCGATCAGCACGGCTGACACCATAGGGCGGCGCAGAGGTCAGCGGTGAGAAGCACGCTACCGTAGAACCACATATACTTTGCTCATGATTGATTAATAATTGGGGTGCGCGGACATGGGTGCGCGCTAATATTGATTCAAAATTCACCGCTGCTTGGAGTGTCAGTCAGGTGCCCAAACAACTATTTTTGGGGGGGGGGGCGCGAGGGGGGGGGGCAGAAGTAGGGGGAAATGACCTTGTCACCCCTACCTCTCCAAAACTCATCCGTTTGACATGGGAGTTGCACCTAAGGACTTTGGGAGGGCATCTCGGCTTCAAGAAGGAAAAAAACTCGTTTAGGGACTTGGACCCGCCCCTCCTAGTTTGACATGCGTTGACCGGGTACTTAACGTTGACCGTTGCCCATGCACACATGGTTGTTGGAATGCCCTGGCCCTGCCCTATGAGGTGAGATCTTCATTTCACACAGGTTTGTCGGGGTTGGGATGTTTTTATAAAATAAGCTTTTTGTGAAATATACGAAATCCTCATTGTTTGGCTCTCAGTACCTGGGCCAAAAAGCATTTTAAGACCAAATATGGAAAACTCTCGTCAAGCTCTACAATTTACGATGATGAGGTGTTTCCGGTTGTTTTGCCCCCCCTCGGGTGTGCACTATGAATTAAAAACAGCCAATGTAAAAAAAGCTGCGCTAGCGCGCGACTATTTGATTTGACATCCGTTGAGTGATCCTTACGCCAGTCCCCGTAGGTAAGCTCGATCCTGGGGGAGGAGACTGGGGCAGGGACGGGTGCTGACGACTGCTGACGATTTGGGGCCCCAACAGGTACACGTTTCTTGAGGCGTGGAACAGGCCATGGAGTTAACTGCACTGTCTGAAAGTGTAGCACGGACGGAAATTTATATTATTTTGACCAATGTGTGACGCTGAATTAAGGCAACCGCTCGCGACGTTAAATTCAATTAAAATTTCGCCGTTGCGCAGCCGTTTCTCTAAAGCAAATTGGCTGCGCGACGAAGAGACAAATTACTTTGGAGGGGGCTGCGCGGCCCCTAAGTGGTCCTACGGTACTGCCTACGATGTTGGTCGATGGGTATGGGCGAGCGTGTAGAGGATGCACTACATGCTTGCTTCCAGTGCAGTGCCCTAGCGTAAAGGAGAGGCTTAGGGAGAGAGGTGGGGCAGGCCGCCCGGGGGGCGCCACAGACTTTGAAGAGTTGTACCGAGGGCTTGGATGTGAGGCTCTAGCTTTTGTTGAGGACGTCGTACGCTTTGTCGAGGCTTACATTTGTTGCTTTTCTTTACCTTTTTGGGGAATAGGCTTGACATGGGCGAGGATAGTTCGGGCTGCCTCTTCCTTTTGGGGGGATATTTCTCTCCCTTGTGTTTTCTCCTTCTTTCCCTCTTCCCTTAAGTTTTCCTGTCATCCAACGGGAAAGTTGGGCGCCCACGCGGCCGTGCTTTTTTAGCAGGGCCTAGAGGCGTCATGTCATTGACATGCTTGCTTCCAATGCCCTAGTGTCAAGGCGCAGTTGCGGGAGCGGGGTGGGCAGGTCCCCCGAACGGTGCCACGGACTTCTACCAGCTCTACCAGGCCGGGCAGGGTTTGGAACTTTGGATGCACTTGCTTTTGTGGACGTTGTTGTAGACTTTGTTGAGGGCTAGGAATCTAGTTGCTAGAGGAGCTTTAGATACCATTGGGGTTTTGCCTTCCCGGCCTCTCCTTTTTTCCCTTTATTTTGTGTTTCCTCTTCCTTTTAGTTTCATTTTCTCCCATGTGAACATTTGGGCACCCACGCGGCCGAGCCTTCTTGTGCATGGCCCAGAGGTGTAACGTCATGGACATGGTGCAGCAGCCCATGCAAGAATGTCAGGGTCTTTGTTCAAGTTTACTTCAAGGCACACCATTCCTAAAACCACGTAAATAAAGCGGGGCCCAGAGGTGTTATGTCGTTGACCTGTCCTAAAACCACGTTGATAGAGACTTTTCTCGCTGAGAATTCACGGATCAATAACGTTACACCTCTGGGCCCGCTCAAATCTCAGTCGCGTGGGCGCCAAACTGTTCAGAAGGGAGAAAAGAATAAACCAAAAGGAAGAGGTCTCACGGATGTTCTGTGTATATGAAGGAGAGGGGCATGTAAACTCTAGGAACTCCATCTAGGCACTCGGTAGAGAATGACGAGAGCTTTCCAAAGCTGGTAATGAAATCGTTTCATCTCAAGGCGTTCATTCCCACGCCAATGTCGTGGTTGTGTGCTAGTTGCTTGCCCAGGGGGGTCCCTGGTTTTCGCTTTCTGTCCTAGTGTATCAACTATCAAGTGCCTGTACCGGTTTTTACGGGCACATGTCCCATGCATCAAGTGTGATGCTCTGTTGGATTGCAGAAGCTTCACAACAACTTCACAAGGCAAGGGTAGATACGGAAGGGCTGGGGGGGGGGGGGCTGAAAAATACGGAATCATATAACACACACAAGTGCAATTGCAGCAACAGTATTCGAGGTACAAAGTGAAACCGCAAGAATCTTCAAATAGGCCTAGTAATTCAGAAATATGGGCGGTGGTAGCGGTGCGCTGATTCGGGATGACACTTCATCATTGCCCACTCCCTTCCTTAGTGGCCACCTTGGTGACCTTGAACGTGTCCATGTACACTTCCCCACCTGCTACTCTTCTTGCTCCTCTAGTACTCCACACCTACCATGAATTCAGAGTCCTGTGTTTGCATCCGCATGGTTTATAATTCCAGCCGTAGTACCAGCCAGGGACACAGGGTGTATGTGTACAGCTGGACGTGACGTCGATTGGCCTCTCATTTCAGAGGTGTCCATGTGATTCGCAGAATTCTGCAACGATGTATGTTCGATGCTACGACATACTGGCAGCCTTGCCACTGATGTTGCCCTACTTCTCGAAGCACATCCGTACGTAGTTCCCCTTCGTTCGCTCCCTGCCTCGGCTTTCGGCACCTACCAACGTGCGAGGGCGGGGCCGGGGACACTAGCAACTTTTATTGATACAATTGATACCTAGTCTTTCTGACAGTCCCTGCTGCATCATACCGCCACTAGACTCCACGGGTCCCAACGCCGGCGCCCTCCACATGGTCGGCCCCAAGCGAGGGCGAGGCTAACCGTGCGTCCGAGTGGTGCGGACGGATCGACCATTGCATGCCCGGGCTGCGAACGCATATGAGTGTGGACGGCGTTCATCCGCACGAACATTTCATATCGTTTCGACCGATGTTTTCCTCGCGTTGCAAATGCCCCTTTCATGCGCCCTCTTGGATTGGGCACGTGAACCCCACCATCGCGAATTTGCTCTGCGTGTGCATGGGTACTTGGGTCGGCTTAATGCCAATTTATCCGAGTCATTGGACTCATGTGATAAACTTGGAACGAGATAGATATTGGTTGGTCGCGTCTTTCATCTTTGCTGTCACCACAACTCAAAGGCATGCTACGAGTGCAGCCGGCATTGTGCGTCGTCCGTCGTTCAGGTAATGAACGCTCGCTCCCGCTCGCGTGTAATAATGTACTTGCAGGACGGTGGCGTGTCACAGAATGCTCGCTTCCGCTCGAATGATGTACTTGTAGGGCGGGGTGGCGTGTCACTGAAGGGGGCTCACGCCCCCCCCCGCTCCGCGGTAGAAGATTAGCATGGCCCCTGCGCAAGAATGACACGCACAAATCGAGTAATGGTTCCAAATTGTTTTTAATTTAAGGCGTTTCAAAGCAAGATGGGGTCGATAAACGCTGATGTTGTTGCTCCCAGCCCCCGACTAGAGCCCTAGGCGTCCAGATGCCAACCCTGTAAAAGGAATACCGTAGTAATAATTGGTTTGACTATGCTACACATCAATTTTTTCAGGGGTGCGCTGAGTGTATGCGCGGTAGATTAAATAATAGCAAATAGTGTGCACAGCCGGTCAGTCACGGACCAAAACAACTATTGGGGGGGGGGAGCGCGTGGAAGTTTTTCCGGCACCAAATATAAAAAAATACGCGCTAACGCGCAACTGTTTGACTCGACAATCATTCAGTGATCCTTGTCAAGTCTCATCAAGTAGTACCGCAAAACACTGCTGGAAGCTTGCATGGCTATTTCATGGCAGTGGGCCTAAGAACCTAGGATAGCCAACCTGCCCATCCCCGCTCCTAAAGTTGCTCTTGCATGCTGGGGCATTGAAAGCATGCATGCAACGCGTCCGCCACATGCTCGCCGTCTCCCTTAGCCCAACATCGTCTGTCACGTTGCTGACCGTTGCGCCCTTGGGATGTCCTCAGTTCTATCAGACATGTTGTGTACGCGTACTATCGCATGGTTGCCGAAGCCACCCCCAAAGGCGTCTAAGTGGCGCGTGTGCAAGGGCAGCATGCATGGCCTGCCATGTCGCCCGGAAGGGACAAAATCTGCTTGGTGAGCCGGATCGGAGCTGTATTGCCGGATCCGGAGCGGAGCAGCGATCCGCTCCGGATACGAAACATGTTTTGCCGTATTGTGCTACCTTGCTCGACATGCCCGCTGCTAGTTTGATCTTAAGCTACCATTCGACGTTGTTGTTGCTGTTGCAACTAACATATTGAATCTAGACATCATTATTCAGCATGGATCGTCAGCCTACACCACCAGCTCCAGCTAGCTCTTGTTCAATATATGATGTTGCCCCCTCTTCTGCTGCCCCCTCCTCATCCGCATTGCTCACATTCCCGACATGGTACAGCAAGAGCATGCGGAAGGACATGGATGACTTCCCGGGGTGGTATAGCTGTCCCTGCTGCTTGACGCATCGCAGGGCGCCGCGTGGGGCCCACGTTGCGGACGCGTTCAGCATGCCCCTGGACATGGAGGTCCTGCCGGAGCGGGCGCGGATGCCCTTGGTGCGCTCATTGCTGCTGCGTGAGCCATGCTGCAGCATCAGCACCGCGACGAATGACAGCAGTTTGAGCAGCTGCCAAGACCTTATGATATGCAGGTGTTGCACCAACAAGTTGCAGCGGCATTACCGATCCGCTCTGCGGTAGGAGCTGGTCAGCTACGAATGGATCGGCATTGGCACTGACGGGACGATGCCTCGTGCGGTCCCGATGGACAGCAACATCAGCAGCAGCTGTAGCAAGGGCTCCTTGCTTCAACGTGGAGCAACGGTGGGCCATGACAGCCAGGCCGCATCGCAGGCCATTGGCGATGTGAGCATGGGGGTGCCCACGTTCCGGGCATGGAGCAGAGGCCCCGGCGGGCCGCTGAAGCCGTGGTCGCAGAAGGTGCACCAAGCGACTACCTTGAAGACGCTAGGCTCGTGCGTGGGATAACAACCCGGACCCTGACCTCAGGGCCCTCACCTCGACCTTAGGGCCCTGACCTCGACCTCAGCAATCTAAAGCGCTAACCGACTCGGGCAGTCCCCACCTCGATGCAACTTGATAACCTGATCACTACGGTATTATAAGAGATCAGTGGGGATCAGCGTGCGTGTCGCATATCGTATGGTGTGCTTGTGTAAGCATGACTTTCACTTCGTCAAACACGTACCTGTTTTTGCCTGGATGCGTGCATTCAATTGTTGTCCAGTTCGCCACTGTCGTCATCCTGCGAATGGGAATGGGTCGGGAGCTGAGTTCAGTATACAGGGCACCGGGAATGCACCGGGTATATTCACTAAAAATAGCGGATTTGAGCATGGGCAGTTGGAAACATGGCAGGAATGCCGTTTGTGAACTGAAGTCGAGGATCCAACCATGTTGAAATCATGTGAGCTTTTTAGACTATTGTGCTCGCTATTACCGGTATGACAAATGTATGCTTCAAGACAAGGATTCGTCAAGAGATTTGATAGGCACTGGAATCTAGGACGCATCACGGCCGCATTGCCGTGAATCCGGCCGCGACCATCCTCTGCACGAACGGTCGGTGACATTTGTCACTTCCAAGAAACAGTCGAGACAAGCAGGTTTGCGCTCGACGCGAGGTGACGGCCCCACGGTGACGGCCGTCGACTGACGTTGTCAGCGTGTACGAATGCTAGAAATCATCTTTCAGCCTGTTTCTGATTGACTGCGGAACTCTTCCGCAGGCCCTGTCGTACATAAACGGGGTCTGTGGAACTGCTCCGCAGGCCTTTAGAAGACCCACGTGCGGCCTTTTTCCCGAGGACCCCCCCCCTCCTCGGAACGTTCACAGTCACCAAAGGGGGGGTAACATCACGAGGGTCTATTTCGAGGACGCCCGTTCTGTGCTCCGCATCCACCTCATGCTTTACGACGACACGACGGCATTTGAATGTCCTACACGCCTGCGTTCATTCGTGCGCACGGAGCTGGGCTTGACTGCCCCTTGCGACGACACCATGGAGCTCCAACTACGGGCTGTCGTACTGCAGGTGATGCCAGACACCCCCTTGCACACCACCCTGACGCAACACCTCAGCAATTACCCCCGCGGTGCCCCACGGGCTATTGCTCTCCGTGAGCTCTCCCGGGCCCTGTCACTTGCGGGTCCCAGCGTAGAGTTCCAGACGTTCGACTACGACCGCGACAACTCGCAGTTCATCTTCCATGCGGTCGTCACCGGAGAATCGTTCAGGGAACGCCTTATGGCGCAATCTACTACACCGGGCCAGCCCCGGGCAGGCATCCCAGTGGGTGATTCCCTCATGTGCCTTCTGCCATGTGACCTGTCCTTCTTGACCGCCCTCTACAACGACAGCAGGCACACACACACCGCATCCCCCCAATTTCAGCTTGCTGTGGCCATCACCAACAAGCCGGACCTCAACCGCCCTGATGTTGTGTTGAAGGCTGTCAAAGCCCTCTTCTTGGCTGCTGACAAAGTGTTGACCTGTACACCCCGCCTTGTGCGCACCAACATGCGCCTGCAATGCAAGACGAACCCTTGCCAAATCTACGCCGTTTCTGTCGATCGCTTCGAAGATCTACTGCTCTTCACCAACCTCTCCCGCACCATCCGGGTGGGCGGCATCGATTCAGACAAACTCCTCGTCGGTCCTGGGGGCCGTAACAATCCCTACGGAAAGTGGCTGGACCTGAGCATCGGCAACCTCGGCGCTATCCTTGCCGAGTCAAAACAATCCCCCAGCGGCGTGTGGGAAACCTTCTCCGAGGTCATGGCCCGCCGGCCAGACCTGAAACAGAAGACACTTCATGAGCAACACCAGCAGGATTACCTCACGTTGCACCCCGTACGGATGCCCCAGAACAAGCGCCCGGCAAACACCTCTGGCGGCTACCGCCAAAAGCCACGCATGACCCTGGTACGCCCTTTTGTGCCTGCCATGATTCCCCTTGATCTACATGACCCCATTCCCTGCTACCCTCTCTTGCCATACACCCCACACTCCATTCCAGTTTTACTCAGCTCTCATCTTCACATTCCCACTGACACCTCTATTTTTCAACACCAAACAACCACCACACTGGCACTTTGTCATCACACACCACCTCCGCCCCCCTCCACATATCTTCCCTTCTCACTCCCTTTCACCCCTCGCTCCCCTTGCCCACCCCTTATTCCGCCCTTTAGGACTAGCAAGTCCACCAACGCCAAGTCTTCAAGCGCTCTGCCAGAGATATTAAGTTGGCTACGCCACGTGCAAAGTACAATTCTGCGTTATCAGATTCCTTGCCTTCACAGCCATAATTATGCCGTTACCCTGACCAATATTCGAATACATCTATTAAACAGCATGGTTCACTTTGGAAACATTATTTTATTTGCTAGCACCCTCAGTTTCCTATGCAGTACACTGATTATACATCATATTTTATGCCTCCCCCACCCTTGTAATCCATCGCTCGGGAACTACCCACCGTCTCCATTAACCTCAACCTCATCCCGATCCCCGCTGTCCTTCAGGCCAGACATACACTTCCGCCCTCAGCTCATCTTCCTCTACCTCCAGCCCACATATCCCCCAAACCTACCACTCGCTCCACAACAAAACAATGGCTACAATCTCTCTGGATCATAAAGATAACAAAATGCTACACCCCCCACCGTCATTATCAGCGGTTCCTACTGAGTAAGGCTAAGCGTCTTTTAGCACGTCTAACACATAGAAAAAAAACAGATCCTTCCGTACTCCGTCTCCTTTCCCACCACATCTCCTTGCTCCAACACCCTCCTCTATCTCCTAGACCTACAAATATTTCTCCTTCTTTCCGTTGCCCCCCGATCGGAGGCATTTCTGAAACCCATGCCTTACAATGCTCACCTACCACCCCCCATATCCTGCCTATTGGTCTTTACTTCGAGCGTCAAGTGGCCCAATACTGCCAACTTCATGCATACAACAACCTTGTACAATACGCCTCCACTACATGCACTCAAATCTCTGCGTGGTGCACTCAACAAAGCCGCCTACCTAAATATCCACACCACAAGCGCCTCTGGCTCCATCCTGAAAACTACTACGACCCGTCCCGAGGAAATTTTTCTGACGCTCTCTTCTCCTTCTGGCTACATGAAACCCAACATCTCAATAAGACGCGCATCATGGACAGATCTACTCCCATAGTAACCCCCACTAACCTTGCCCACCTCTCCCAGCTCACCATACATGATCTAGACATGGCTCTCATTTCCATGCAACAGTCCCACGGATTGGCCTACCCTGGCTTTGTTGTTCACACCACAGAGCTGGCTGGATATGGGCACGCATCTACCCTCCTCAAGTACAACGGAGCCTGGATTTGGCTTGACCCTGATGACCCCACACGCTCCACCATTGTCGGGCCTGACGGTCACTATAACTTTACCCTCCTTCGCACTCTAGCATGCAGTGTCTTTGCCCTGGTCCCAAGTACCACGTTAGAAGCCTGCCTTGAGGCCTCGCACTTTCGTCCCTCGCACGCCACTCCTACCCCACCCGAATATGCCACCATCATTGACATTGACGTGGAGGGTGCACCACCCATGCACCTCCCAGCAGTGACACCAGTCCCCCAAGCTCCAATCCCCCACCCATCACAAAAATCACCTTGTACTGCTCCTTCTCCGCTCCGCACCATCGCCGCTCCAAACAGCACAGCGCTTCGCATTGCTCCTCCGACATCGCGATCATGTACTTCGCACTCCTTTTCCTCGGCCAAGACCCCCCCGCTTCAGTCAGGCTCCACATTCCAAGATTCCAAATCCATTTCTTTCACTACTTTTAATCACCAAGGACTACGTTCTAACTTACGAGACCTGTCCGACCTCGTCAAATCCAAATGCCCACACTTTCTCTTTGGACAGGAAACACACATCTTTTCATCCCAGCATACTCAGCTTCGTAAAACTTGCTCGATTTTCGCGTCCTACGCTCTTTTTTTCAGCAGCTTACCCAACTCCACGGACCTCTCTCGATGCCGGCCAGGAGCTTCTGCACCAGGTGGAGTTCTCCTAGCAATAAAAAAAAAATACACCCAGCACCCTCTATTCAAACGCCAAACGATCCCTACCAGCATCACAGGCTACTGCATACATGTTTCCCTGCCCATGGCCAATAATATGGTCCTCCATGTTCTAAGTGTCTACATGCCCCCCGGCCATGCCATCCTCAAAGCTGCATGCATGGACTACATTGCATCCCAAATCGCTACCCATGACCCAGTCTCACACTTCTTTATAATTGGCGGAGACTTTAATCATCATCTAGGCCCTGTCATGCACCCTGGCTTCAGCTCTTTCCTCCATGCCAGCAACCTCACCCCCATCAATGCTTCCTCTACTCAGCACACTACCCATTACCCCCACAACTCACAGTGCAGGCCATCTATGATCGATGATATCCTCCTCTCTACCAACCTCCCCCGCTCTACTTACACAAGTATGGCAAACGTAACATGCCATGTCCCTACCTTTTGCCAATATTTCTCGGATCACCTGCCACTCAGTATTACCTGCCCCAAGGCTATGCTTCCGATCCTCAGGTCTCCAGTCCCATCTTCCCCGTCCCAACCTCTTCTTCATCAGACCACTACACCCAACCCCTGTCCACCTGCCCCCATTGCTCGTCCCACTGAAATTAAACAGCCCATACCCAAACCCAACCTAGATATTACACGCCAAAAACTGAACACCAATCTATCCACAGCGTGTGACTCCCTATTGGCACACAGCACCCACCTCTTAGACCGCATATACCAAGATGTACCTCGGACCTCTTGTGGCACCCGCCCCTCCATCCCTTGGACAGCATGTAAACAGATAATCAAAGACCTTCAGCTTGACATCCCATCGCTCGCCTCCTCCCACACAGATCTCCTCGATGCGGCCTTGTTGATCATGAAACAGTGTTGCCCAACCAGAACTGTTGCCCCTCCAAACCCTTGTGGCCAAGCCCGCCCCCGACAATGCTACCTCCCAAGAACTGTCCAGAAGAAAATATCCGCCCGTTTGCATACCATCACTGTCCTCTTCTTTGCACGACGTTTCCTCATGCGCCTGCTAAATTCTCCAGAGTTCCCCACCGCCGTCCATCCTAATACCGACCCCCACTTTGCCACACGTGCCCGGCTCCTCCTTGCACTAGAGTCTGAAACTTGCCTTGGTCAAATAAATGCCCGTCATCCACATTGCCACAACACCCCTCACCGTGGTAACTTGGTCGACCTGCTCCCTTCTCTCCCTGCTTCCGATGGCCCTGACCCCCATGCTACCTGGTCCAACTGGATCCACACATGCGACGCGCACATACGCTCCACCCGGAGGCGCATCCGAAACACCACTAAGCCACATAGTGAACGCAATACCCACCGACGACGTCTGACACGCCTTCTCTTCACTTCCCCCCGTCAGGCCCACAACATCATCTTCCAGGATTCCACAGACACCGTATCTTCCGAAATCACCTCAGTCCGTAATACAACCACCCAACACCTTCTTACTGACCCAACGGACATGGTTCAATACACTGAATCCCACTTCGGCAGAGAATGGGCGCATGACCCCTCCCTCCCTACCCATGATCCCTTTCCTTGGGCGGCCACAGGCGCAATTGATGCATTCACTCTTGACACGCCTGCCAAATCCCACTCCACACCAACTTCTACCCTGCTTCCATATGTCACCCGAACACACCTCTTTCATCGTGTCCTCCACAAATTATCCAACAATAAAAAGCCAGGCCCAGACGGTGTCCCCAATGAACTCCTTCGCATCATGCCATCTTCATTCAAGTCCTCCATACGTAACCTCCTTATCCTCATGTGGGTCACTGGCTCTACCCCAGACACATGGAAAGTCTCACATACCACTCTTCTCCATAAAAAGGACGACCCCTCTATCCTGACAAATAAACGACCCATTGGCATTCACAACACTATCTACAAACTTTGGACTCGTTTTGTCAGTACTGTCATATCTGAATTTTCTGAGGACCACTGCATACTCAGTCCTTCCCAAGAAGGGTTCCGAGCTAAACATAACACCTCTCGCCATCTGCAACGTCTTGTACATCTTCTAGAGGATGCCCAAGCATCCAACCGCAATATCTACATTGCCTATGTGGACCTCACTAACGCATTCAACACCATAAACCATGACAAGCTCTACCGTATTATGGATACCCTAGGATACCCTGAAGATTCTGTCGATGTCATCAAAGGCATCTACACTAATGCCTCTACCCGTATCATTCTCCAGCGGTCTTCAGGTCTTGCTACTCATCCTATCCCTGTGGGTCGAGGCACCATTCAGGGGGACACTCTGTCTCCCCTGGTTTTCAATATCTACATGGAACCTTGTCTCAGATGGTGCAACACTGGTGGCCATGGCTTCACCCCCTCATGTGCTATCCCCCTAGGCATGAAACACCCTTGTGCCCTCACTCTCTCCACCCTCGCCTTTGCTGATGATATGGCCCTTCTCTCGCATTCTCACGTTCGCCTCCTTCATCAACTTCAAAAACTCACTGATTATTGCACATGGGCAGGTCTGACGCTCAACGCTTCCAAATGTGCACTTACTGGGGCGGCTCACCATGCAGCTCTTACAGGATTGGCCCACACTATTGCCGAGCAAACCGCCCTCCTTCATGCCCAACTACACAATATTTTTTTTGTGAACGGCATCCCCTTTCCATTCTTCCCTCCCTCAAAATCTTACAAATACCTTGTGTTTACATCAACACCCTTCTCAGCTTTAAAGATCATCTCGATGCCATCACTGCCACTATCCAAGCGAAATCACGTAGCCTCATCATGGCCGATGTCGCCCCCCAACACATTCTCATGATCATCAACAGGGTCCTTCGCCCTAAAATTACGCATTCCCTATCCATTGCACCTTTCTCAGAAGTGGATATACGGATACTCGATACCCTGCTTGCCAGAGTCCTCCGCATATGCATGAATCTTGGCCACTCCTACCCCACCGCCCTTATACTCACACCCACAGATCGGGGGGGTGTTGGCCTCACCTCCCTCCTGACAGATTACACCCAGATTTCCGCCCTTACCCTCACCCGAGCCCTGAACGATGAAGGTTCCCTCGGAACCCTCACTTCTGGCGTTTTGAACCAACAACTGGACACTCATGGACAACTCCCCCTCACGTCGCTTGTGCGACCCACTAGAACTTTTCACTCGTTACCGCTCCCCATGCGTCAACTTTCCCTCATGCACCATGCTCAACTTGCTCTCCATCGTTGCTCATCAGGCCCTTCCCCTATTACCTCTGGAGTTCAAGAACTCCTCGGCAATGCCATGTGGCGACAACTGACCCACATCCTCTCACCCACACCTCCTCCACCTGACACTACCCTGCCATTTATGCCTATTCCTCCCTACACTCCAACACCACAGAGTTCCACCCTCCTCATCACTCCAGAACTACTCCATCCTCTTTGTCGTCTGGGCATCACGTCCTTGGAACCACTTACCGTCATGACTGGACCTCACATTTCTACCTTCCAGCCATCCACGTACCTGTCTGCAACATTCAAAGGTAAAGCGCGCCGTCGTTGGATACAACAGGCCCAAGTCTCGCTCAACCGTATCACCCTGCTCCTTAATGGGCATCCCTCTGACCAAGCCCTCAGCTACACGCGCTTTTCTGCACTCCCCCTCCATCAGCGCCACATCACGATCGCCCATGACTTCTCCCAACTCCCTCAGGTTGTCTCGACCACCCTCCCCCACATCGCCTCTGCTCCCAGTGCCGACCAGGCCCTTGGTCTCCTCCCCCAATGCTTCTCCCCACGCCCTCAAGCAACTTCAAAGCGCGCCCGTCCCACTATCCCCCGTAGTACTCATACCCGCGCTCCAGAGCTCTTTCCCAACCCAGGCCTTCCCTCTAGCCCACCCCTTCCTCATGCTCCCTTTGTCCTACACTTGGGCACAACACCATGCCCCCTACTCCCCCACCATCCCAACTACATTCTCGACCTTTCATGCCCCCCTCCCTCTCCTCCCCCTGTCCCTTCCACCTTGCCCCACATCCCTCCTCCCACATTGTTTGTCCTGGACCTGG
Organism: Limnomonas spitsbergensis; assembly: GCA_037349105.1. NCBI lineage: Eukaryota > Viridiplantae > Chlorophyta > Chlorophyceae > Chlamydomonadales > Limnomonas > Limnomonas spitsbergensis. Next base: position 1,240,775 of record JAYJMM010000019.1, on the reverse strand, counting down.
CTGCACCCCCCGGTCCCCCACTCCCTCATCATCATGACTACATTCTAGACCTCTCATGCCCCCCTCCCCCGCCCCCCCCCCGTCTATGCCCCCCCACGACTCGCTCAGGATTGTTGGATCAACCGTTCGTCTCGTCCACCCTATCGTTCCTCTACCCCACACCACCCTCCCTTAAACCGTACATCCCTCTCACGTAAGCGGACATTACCAGACCAAGCACACCCACATACGGACCCCGCCTGTCCCTTGCTTCCTCCTTCCCCTACCCGTCCCCTTGACCTCGGCCTCACAAACCTCCAACGTCAAGGGCTCTGGCGTTTACGCTCCACAAATCCCCATCCCCGCACCCAATGGGTCCCATCCTCTGCGAACCAAGATCACTCATGCATCGACCAACACGTCTCCTTTAACATAAATCCTGTCCATCCTGACTTCGACATCATACCACCACATTCCTTCACTATCCAGATTGGACTCCACTCACCCTCTTCCGGCCCGTTACACCCTCCCCCCTTACCTTCCGCCCCTGCCTCTGATCCGCAACCCCTTCCATGGCAATGTCACTATGCCTACCTATACCGCCCAAATGGCACTCTTGTTGGTTGCATCCCTGCCCGCCGCCTGCACTGGCTTCGTGCATGCTATGATCATACGAAACTTACCCTTCCTGCCCTACACCTCGCCCACTCTGAGGGTTCCTTCGAGCAAGATCTTGCTTCCCTTCTTGCCCGATACCCCATTCATACCAAGCACAAAACAGGAACCGCGCCTAACACGACTTGGTGTCTCCCGGAACCCATGATGCAAGTGCTCTCAGATACCATGTCCACCCATCTCCACCGTTTTGCTTCTCCTCTCGACGTCTCCTACCATGCACGCACATACTATACCACCCACCATCACGATTGTCTTTTTGGGGCTCTCCATAATGCGTACTCCACACCTTGGACCGGCAGCTCGTTCGTTCATCCAGACTTCAAGATAAAAACAATCACAAAGGCAATCCGTTGGGCCGTCTCATCCGCCAGCATGACTACGGTACCCACATGCACTATTATCCTTACCCCAGTTTGGAAGAACTCATCTTTCATGAATTGGACCTCCCATGCCAATATGGTTCATGTTCTGACTCTTCATACCGACCCCAACTTTCGCTTTTCAGCCCCGGACCACTTGGCACACATCTACACAGCAACCCAACCAACATACGGCACTCCCAAATGGCCACTACAACTTCTTGTCATTGGTAACAAAGAGGGCCTCGCTCGCTTCTACCCTGACCCACCTCCCACTGCTCCAGTCGATTCCAATGTGCACACACTATCTGGACATGGACACCCACCTGGTACCACACCTGCCCACCGTCCACACCCACCCACCCGGCGCCAATCCCAACTTCCCGGTTCGCATGCGAAATGGCAACACCCCGCTGGATTCTCTGTAGCCTCCCACCTACACACGCACACTACCCCGCCTACCCCTCTCCCACTTGCCCCACTCACTTTCCCCCTTATCCTTTTCGATGAACTCCGATCTCTCTACCCCCCTACCTATCCACTTGCTTGGCCGTTGCTTCCGGCATACTACACAGACGGAGCTTGTATACAGGATGACGCCGGCAATAACTTGATAGGGGCTGCCTTTTACTTCACTGTCGATGGCTCCACCCATACAGTCAACCCTACTGGAAAATGTGAAACGAACACTATCACCAGGGCTGAACTTGGAGGCATTCATGCAGCCCTCGATCATGCCCATACACCTTCTGGCCCCGCCTTGACCATTGCCCCTTCCCTTACTATCTTCACTGACAGTCTTTGCAGCATGTACCTCATACAGAAAGCTGTCTTTTACCCACATGATCTCCTTGAGGACAAGCATGCACCGCTTCTCCTGGCCATCCGCCGCCTACTCCTTTCACGGGCCAACATAGGCCTACCAACGCTCATCCAGAAGGTGAAATCACATATTGGTATTATCGGCAATGAACTTGCTGACATTGGGGCAACACGAGCCTTGGACGCACCCAGCACTTGTACATTTAACCTTTCCCATATCAACAACCAGTACATGGCTTCCCTCCCAGCTTGGCCTTGCCTACCCCAAGACGATACTCAAACGGATACAAACGACACCCCTTGGTTCAATTCTGACCTCACCTCCTCTATCAAGGCACACCTTCACTCTTCTTGCCCTCACGTTACGGACGGTGACACCACCATATCTTGTGCTACTTATACCCGCATAATCGAAGAAAATGCCCACTCTTTACCCTTGTATAACAATCACATGTGGCAGTCTTCTGCTTGCCACTTTTCTCTGAAGCGCTGCATCCTCCGTATGCGAGCCAACCTCTTATGGACAGCTAAACGGGCACTTCTCTTCCGTATTCCCTACAAAACAACAGTGCGCTCGTTTACCGATGGCCTTTGCCCCATATGTACACCACCTCCTACTGGCCCACCTGACGCTACTTCTGACACACAGGGACACATGTTTGGAAGATGCAGGCATCCCCGTATGCAGGCCTCTTATATCTCCCGACACAACAAGGCCCTCTGCCTCATCCAACGTTCCCTCCACAGAGGCACAAAGAGTGGAATGTTCACAATTATGGATGCCACACCCGCTACATCCCTCCCACCAGGAGTCTATGACACCCGTATCCCGCAATGGATGCTTCCCGCTGTCCCCCCTGCCACACTCTGCCGCCTTCGTCCTGATCTCCTCTTAATTGAAGGCCTTACCATTGCCGATCTCCACAGTTATCCTCCCGCCCGGCTTGCCGACCCTGCCTTCCTTCTTGACCTCCAACACCGTTGTACCATCCATGTTATTGAGCTCGGGTTTACCTCCAATCTACAATTCTGCCTGTCCCACAAGTCCACACAACATGCACAGTTAGTACAATTGCTTCGCTCCGCAGGATGGAACCTCACTACACCTGTTATAGACCCTCTCCACATTCCTGCCCCCCACCCTCTTACATATCTGTTACCCCCCCTGCTAAAGACATCCTCTACCCCTATGTTCACCTCGTCATCATTGGTTGCTCTGGCATTTTCTATAAAGATATCATGCACCTCTTTCCAGTCCTTGGTATCACACCCTTCAACGCCCCCCCACTGCTCAAACAACTAGCAGTTCACACTGTCCAATCTGCCTATTCCATTCATCGACTTCGCCGTTACCTTGAAAACAGTCCACCCGACTGCCGTCCAGCATCTCCCCCTGTTCTCACTGACCCGCCATAGCCCCTTTCTCCCTTTAAGGGTATACAGACCGGGGCTTGGGCGTCTCGTCAACCTGTACTTCCCAAAATCCACGCCGCATCGGCGTTCTCTTTTCTTTTCTTTTTCTTTCTGCGGAACATTTTAGGCCTTCGAATTGACATTAATTATATATTAGAACCCCTGTATTTTTCTGTCCATGGCCCTATCGGGCAGTGGCCGCGGCGACGACCCTGGACAAAGGCCGCGTCAGGCATCCTTCTACGACCCTTCGCCTCGAGGATAAGACCGAGGGTACCGACAGCCATTGGAGGCATATTGTTATTAGGAAGAGATGTGGTCGAAACGTTGTGAAGAGAAAGAGAAATGAAGGGATAATGTGCACACAATCGGCAATACTACAGTACGCCCTGAACCCTGCACGGTCTCGTTCCGCAGGGTCCAATCAGAAACGACCTCTGCGGAACTCTTCCGCAGGCCATTAGACCGTCGTACTTTTTTTCCTCCGCAGTCAATCAGAAACAGGCTGTTTGTCACGCTAATTATGGCCGTGCGATCCCAGCTGAACGGCGTGAAATCGCGATCGTAAATGGCGGTTAAACGACGGTTATTGCTTGTAGTACAGACCCATTTGTAATCACTCCTGAGTGATATATATGTACGAAGGAGCGATGGAGAAGCAGGCAACAGCAGGGGACGTCGAGTCGACGATGGTGAACGAATCAGCTAATATATACGTCAATATATACGTCGGATCTAGACCAGGATGACGTACGAGACTGTGCGTCCTGCCGAACCCCCCCCTTGACGTGACGGATGACGGGGAGTGTACAGAAGGAGAAGGTATTGACGACGCAACTGCATTTTTCATATGCGTCCTTGGGTGGGCTTCATGCTCACTCTCACTCGCGTCTTCGGACTCATCTGATAAACTTCAGAACGAAACAGAGAATGGGTCGATCAGTAGTGTCACTCATGCAGGGACACAGCCTTGCGTGTTACAGACGGAGCCCCCCTGATGAGTGCGCAAAACATACTAGCGAAAATTCCAGGCGTGCGTGTCACAGAAGGGGCGCTCCCGCCCCCCCCCCGCTCTGCGGGGCCCCCCATAAGATACTAGCCAGAATTCCAGGCGTCTCACAGAAGGGGGCTCCCGCCCCCCCCGCTCTGCGGCCCCCCCCCATAAGATACTAGCGAGAATTTCAGGCGTGTCACAGAAGGGGGCTACCGCCCCCCCCGCTCTGCGGGGCCCCCCCTTATAAGATACTAGCGAGAATTTCAGGCGTGTTACATAGGAGCAGCAATATATTTAGTCGGAGCGATGTGACCCTTACAACTCGAGTGCCCTTCGGTCGTAGTGACTTAAGACCCACTCTCACACAATGTCATTGACTTCCTCCGCTGGTCAACATGCGCGCCGGCTGCAGTTTGCCTGTGCCCCATGTCCGGGTGGGAGCAGAGCCCGCCCCTCCACTTCCACGCCCATGCCGACAACAACGTTGCGAGCATGCTCGTCAGGTCCAGCTCCAGTTCCGGCTCTAGCACGTGGCATGGGGATGAATGGATGATGGCAACAGGGCCTGCCTTTCCCTCCTCGTCCTCACCTTTTGCTTCCAAGCCAGGTTTTGGTACTGCGCAGGGACCAAGGGGGCGGGAAATTCCCCCCCAACCGTACACGACCACTTCACATCGCCCAAGCTCAAAAGACCAGAGGGTTTCCCAAGCCAAGGTTCCCCGGAGGTCCACCAATTGCGGTGTCCCTCCCGGCAGCACCCGAACGGCCACCGCCCCTCTCCCTCCCTCCAAGCCACCGCCCACCGCATAGCAAGATTTACTTGCTACCCTGCCCATTGTTCTATTTTCCTCTGGACCAGACAGTTGGGCGCCCACTCAGCTGATACTTTTGTAAGCATGGCCTATTGGTGTAACGTCATTGACTTGCTCACATGCGCCCAGCTGAACCTGCCATGGCACGCTGGTAAGATCCGACGTTTTAGCGTTTTAACCCGCCACTGCACACCTAGCCACTTCTCTCGCCTTAAGTTTCTTTTCTCTTCTTCCAATGGGACAGTTGGGCGCCCACGCGGCCGAGCCTCCTAAGCAGGGCCCAGAGGTGTAATGTCATTGACCTAGCCACTTCTCAAGGCAACAGGACCAACATCGCCTCCTCCGTCCCCGTGCCACCATTTAAACTTCCAGGTATGTGAAATGCATCCAACCAACACCTGCATGGCTAGTCTGCGTCACCCTGGCAGCAGGGCCAACCTCTCCTCCTCGTCCTCACCAACCCCCTGGCCGTGGGTCCCATGACGGCCCTCAGCCACCGCAGGCCTCCTGGCACTCAACGTCTGTCCCCCGCCACCCTCCGTGCCCGCCGAGGTGCCGCTGTTCATGCCTCCGGTGCTGTGTAATATATACTTCAGCTCCAGCTCATCTGCTGCCTGATGGGCCTGCACCTGCTCCCGTTTAGAGCTGGCCGCCTGTGGTTGACAAAGAAGCAGAAAAGCAGAGTCGAGAGGAAGAAAAGAAGAGTCGAGAAGAAGAAAAGCAGAGTCGAGGAGAAAAAGTTGCTCCTCCCTAGGAGCATGGGAGTGAGGGAAACTATGTAGATTGGGGACAGGGCTACCAACGTGCCGTTCAAAACTGACCAGCAAGGGGAATGCAGGCTTCTGCTCTGTGGGCGGTAAGAGAACAAGGCAGCTCGGGGCCAAAGCCACCCACGTACCACTCACATGTGACCTGCATGAGGAATGTAGGCTACTGCTCTATGGGCGGTAGGAGAACTGAGAATCATCGGGATTGCCCCAAGAGGTCAAGATAGGTAATCGACGGTAGAGGCGTAGCTCTTAACGTCTGGGACCCAAATTGGGCTCAAGGAGTTACGCCGCTGCTCCTTCACCATAGGTGGAGTGCCTAGGCGGGCCTCGCGTGTTCAGAGGGCACCTAAGCAATCCCGATGATAGGGCAGCTCGGGGCCAAGGCCACCCCCTGTGCCGCTCACATGTCACCAGCAGGAGAGACGGTGGCCAATGCCTTATATGATGATATCAGCGTTAAGACAACAGCGCAGCTCAAGGTCGAGGCCAAATCTCTGCCATTGGTGGGAGGCTGGGAGCTGATCGCCGGGGGTGATGGAAAACAGATTTCTCGTTGCATCCATGCTTCCAACCGACAACGCCTGTCAACAACTCATTATATGTCAGGCTGGTAATCTGTCTCATCAGCGCCTACATCCACCCAATAACACATCCTGTGGAATAGCTAGACAGGAGCTGGTGTAACCAGAACTACAGCAGGCCTAGGATAGACGCACCATCAATAAAGGTTGGGTTAAATCTGGGCTCTGCTCGCAGTGATGTTAAAGCCTGGAGGGGCTTAATGGTACTATCCTCTATTTATTTAACTATGGACACCTCACCCATGTTTGTCCTCCTCACTGGCGCGGCCACCAGGCCAGCCCCCCAACAGCATTGCTTTTGAGCCCCTCCGCTAACCATGGCCATCACAGCAGCTGCCAGCAACGTTACACCGACCACGTGCTAGTGTGTGGACCAAACCCAAGCTCCAAGCCCCAAGCCCCAAGCCCCAAGCCCCAAGCCCCAAGCCCCAAGCCTCAAGCCTCAAGCCCAAAGCCCCAAGCCCCAAGCCCCAAGCCCCAAGCCCCAAACCCCAAGCCCCAAGCCGCAAGTCCCAAGTACTGGTATGTGGACCCAGCCCAAGCCCCAAGCCCCAAGCCCCAAGCCCAAAGCCCCAAGCCCCAAGCCCCAAGCTCCAAGCCCCAAGCCCCAAGCCCCAAGCCCCAAGCCCCAAGCCCCAAGCTCCAAGCCCCAAGCCCCAAGCCCCAAGCCCCAAGCCCCAAGCCCCAAGCCCCAAGCCCCAAGCCCCAAGCCCCAAGCCCCAAGCCCCAAGCCTCAAGTCTCAAGCCCCAAGCCCCAAGCCCCAAGCCCCAAGCCCCAAGCCCCAAGCCGCAAGCCCCAAGTACTGGTATGTGGACCCAGCCCCAGCCCCAAGCCCCAAGCCCCAAGCCCCAAGCCCCAAGCCCCAAGCCGCAAGCCCCAAGTACTGGTATGTGGACCCAGCCCAAGCCCCAAGCCCCAAGCCCAAAGCCCTAAGCCTCAAGCCCCAAGCCCCAAGCCCCAAGCCCCAAGCCCCAAGCCCCAAGCCGCAAGCCCCAAGCCCCAAGCCCCAAGCCCCAAGCCGCAAGCCCCAAGTACTGGTATGTGGACCCAGCCCAAGCCTCAAGCCCAAAGCCCCAAGCCCCAAGCCCCAAGCCCCAAGCCCCAAACCCCAAGCCCCAAGCCGCAAGCCCCAAGTACTGGTATGTGGACCCAGCCCAAGCCCCAAGCCCCAAGCCCCAAGCCCCAAGCCCCAAGCCCCAAGCCCCAAGCCCCAAGCCCCAAGCCCCAAGCTCCAAGCCCCAAGCCCCAAGCCCCAAGCCCCAAGCCCCAAGCCCCAAGCCCCAAGCCCCAAGCCTCAAGTCTCAAGCCCCAAGCCCCAAGCTCCAAGCCCCAAGCTCCAAGCCGCAAGCCCCAAGTACTGGTATGTGGACCCAGCCCAAGCCCCAAGCCCCAAGCCCCAAGCCCCAAGCCCCAAGCCTCAAGCCCCAAGTACTGGTATGTGGACCCAGCCCAAGCCCAAAGCCCCAAGCCCAAAGCCCTAAGCCTCAAGCCCCAAGCCCCAAGCCCCAAGCCCCAAGCCCCAAGCCGCAAGCCCCAAGCCCCAAGCCCCAAGCCCCAAGCCCCAAGCCGCAAGCCCCAAGTACTGGTATGTGGACCCAGCCCAAGCCCCAAGCCCCAAGCCCCAAGCCCTAAGCCTCAAGCCCCAAGCCCCAAGCCCCAAGCCTCAAGTCTCAAGCCCCAAGCCCCAAGCCCCAAGCCCCAAGCCGCAAGCCCCAAGCCCCAAGCCCCAAGCCCCAGGCCGCAAGCCCCAAGTACTGGTATGTGGACCCAGCCCAAGCCCCAAGCCCCAAGCCCCAGCCCCAAGCCCTAAGCCTCAAGCCCCAAGCCCCAAGCCCCAAGCCCCAAGCCCCAAGCCGCAAGCCCCAAGTACTGGTATGTGGACGCAGCCCAAGCCCCAAGCCCCAAGCCTCAAGCCCCAAGCCCCAAGCCCCAAGCCCCAAGCCCCAAGCCCCAAGCCCCAAGCCCCAAGCCCCAAGCCCCAAGCCCCAGGCCCCAAGCCCCAGGCCCCAAGCCCCAGGCCCCACATACTGGTATGTGGGCAAAACCAGGGTTGCCACTAGGTCTGCCGCCCAGCTGATAAAGGAGGTCCCCGCTCACCCACCCAGCCACACACCTCCACCCTCCACCCTGTCACTCACCGTGACCATCACTGCGGCTGTCAGCAGCATGACACTGATCAAGTATACGGCGCACACCGTAGCAGCCACCCAATTACCAATGCTTGATAGCCATGCTGTCCTCACCCTCCTTTTCAAACTTAATCAGCCGGACCACACCCACCACAGTGAACCAAACCGCCCACAAATGTTGTACCCACCCACCACCTCGCTGGTCTGCCCCCCACCCTGTTTCTATTGCCCGCCGCCCGCCCTTGCTCCCCCCACCCTGCTTCTCCTACCCGCCGACCCCCTTGCTCCCCCCACCCTGCTTCTCCTGTCCGCCGAGCCCCTTGCTCCCCCCTCCCTATTTCTCTTACCTGCCGCCCCCCCTTGCCCATCCCCCATCCACCCCTCCAAGCATGTTGCTCACCGTCACCACTACCGCTGCTGTCAGCAGCATTGCACCGCCGACATATGTCGCCCATATCGGCGCAGCAACCAGGCCTGCCGCCCAGCCGATGATGGAGCCCACCAGAGGCTCTAGTTGCATCGCCAGGGCCAATGTCAGCGGGGTCATGTACCTGCATCCCAGGATGGGTATTGCAGAACACAGCAGAAATACTAAATACCATTTTTTTGTGCAAATTTTGCAAGGGGGGACATTACCGGTAGGCCCTATATCCATTTTGTTTGGTCGAAGTGTCCCCCCCTGCGGATTTGTGGCTGTGCAGAAAACTGCACTATATTTTAACATAAGAAGTGTGTGTTCGTTACAGGTCAAGGGGAAAGCTTGAACAGGTGGCAGCACCATCTTCATGGCCAGTGTGCTGATCTCAGGGGGGTCAGGTACTGCTTCCTTTCCAACAAGTTTAAACCACTCACAAAAAGGCTTTTAAATGGATGCGTGCATCGATGATGACATAAAACACGCTGATATAGTGATGTACGAATTGAATGCCTGGAATGCAATAGATCAGCGTTAGAGGAAAATAATCTTGGACCCTAATACCGCTATTCATAACTTCTTGCATTGGATACTATCTGGCTGTTACCTAGCAGCCCTTTCGCCACAGGCACATAGATTAAGGGGTAGCAGCAAGGGTCTTTAAGAACCTTGTGAAGGCAAGACTTGGATCAGATCTGGTTGTAAGTACCGGTAGCGCGTTATAGCTCGTGCGGCCTTACATCCCCATGCAGAAAGATTTTTTGTATAAAACGTCTCTCGCCTCCCCCCATCTGGCTCTACACCACAAATGCATTGAACTTCGTGTTAAATAATTGAACTTTGTGTTCATTACTGACCTCACGGATCTCCCATCATGGAGATCTCCGGACATTCGCAGCCCTCTTCCCCTCTCCCCCGCCCGCTCCCTACCCCCCTGCCCCCTGCCCCGCCCCCTGCTCCCTTACCCCCTGCCCTCTGCCCCGACCCCTCTCCCTGCCCCCCTGCCCCCCTGCCCCCTCTCCCCTGTCCCCTGCGCCCCTGCACCCTCTCCCCCGCCCCCCTGCCCCGACCCCTGCCCCCTGCGCCCCTGCCCCGCTCCCTACCCCCCTGTCCCCTGCTCCCTGCCCCCCCTTGGATGCGATCAGGCCCCTCACTTGAGCAGCGCGTTGAAGCTGGTGTGTCCGATGATCCCCGGGACCAGCGACAGATACATGATGCAAGCTGTGTAGCGCCCCTGCATAACCGTATACAACACACAGGTTGAGAAATTGAGCAGTGCCTTATCTGTTTCAAATTAAAAAACGTGACGAGCGGTACATAGACGATGCAAGCTGCGTAGCGACCTTCATACCGTATACTAAGAGCACCAGTTGAGAAATTTATCAGAGTCTTGTTTGTCTCAGATTTAAAAAGGCGACGAGCGGTAGATAGACGATGCAAGCACCTTAGCGCCCTTATCCTCCCATGATGCCTGGACATTATAATTAAACATTTATAACCGAGTCTTAGTGTTACTCGTTAGAGACCTAAATACCATTCTTATGACAGTCCATAAATGCTCTGCTTTGCTCTCTGGAATAAGTCTGTGGGTGCCTGTGTTATGTTGTAAAAACAACAAATAGAACAACCAGTTTACAAAAACTACATCACCCAGTCGACTAGTCCCCCACGTATGCCCGCTGACTGTGCGTCATCCAAGCAACCAGCCCCCCCACCTGCATCAGCCAGTCGACTAGTCCCCCACGTATGCCCGCTGACTGTGCGTCATCCAAGCAACCAGTCCCCCCACCTGGATCAGCCAGTCGACTAGTCCCCCACGTATGCCCGCTGACTGTGCGTCATCCAAGCAACCAGCCCCCCCACCTGCATCAGCCAGTCGACTAGTCCCCCACGTATGCCCGCTGACTGTGCGTCATCCAAGCAACCAGCCCCCCCACCTGCATCACCCAGTCGACTAGTCCCCCACGTATGCCCGCTGACTGTGCGTCATCCAAGCAACCAGCCCCCCCACCTGCATCAGCCAGTCGACTAGTCCCCCACGTATGCCCGCTGACTGTGCGTCATCCAAGCAACCAGCCCCCCCACCTGCATCACCCAGTCGACTAGTCCCCCACGTATGCCCGCTGACTGTGCGTCATTCAAGCAACCAGCCCCCCCACCTGCATCACCCAGTCGACTAGTCCCCCATGTATGCCCGCTGACTGTGCGTCATCCAAGCAACCAGCCCCCCCACCTGCATCACCCAGTCGACTAGTCCCCCACGTATGCCCGCTGACTGTGCGTCATCCAAGCAACCAGTCCCCCCACCTGGATCAGCCAGTCGTCTAGTCCTCCACATATGCCCGCTGACTGTGCGTCATCCAAGCAACCAGCCCCCCCACCTGCATCAGCCAGTCGACCAGTCCTCCACGTATGCCCGCTGACTGTGCGTCATCCAAGCAACCAGCCCCCCCACCTGCATCAGCCAGTCGACTAGTCCCCCACGTATGCCCGCTGACTGTGCGTCATCCAAGCAACCAGCCCCCCCACCTGGATCACCCAGTCGACTAGTCCCCCACGTATGCCCGCTGACTGTGCGTCATCCAAGCAACCAGCCCCCCCACCTGGATCAGCCAGTCGACTAGTCCCCCACGTATGCCCGCTGACTGTGCGTCATCCAAGCAACCAGCCCCCCCACCTGGATCAGCCAGTCGACTAGTCCCCCACGTATGCCCGCTGACTGTGCGTCATCCAAGCAACCAGCCCCCCCACCTGCATCACCCAGTCGACTAGTCCCCCACGTATGCCCGCTGACTGTGCGTCATCCAAGCAACCAGTCCCCCCACCTGGATCAGCCAGTCGTCTAGTCCTCCACATATGCCCGCTGACTGTGCGTCATCCAAGCAACCAGCCCCCCCACCTGCATCAGCCAGTCGACCAGTCCTCCACGTATGCCCGCTGACTGTGCGTCATCCAAGCAACCAGCCCCCCCACCTGCATCAGCCAGTCGACTAGTCCCCCACGTATGCCCGCTGACTGTGCGTCATCCAAGCAACCAGCCCCCCCACCTGGATCACCCAGTCGACTAGTCCCCCACGTATGCCCGCTGACTGTGCGTCATCCAAGCAACCAGCCCCCCCACCTGGATCAGCCAGTCGACTAGTCCCCCACGTATGCCCGCTGACTGTGCGTCATCCAAGCAACCAGCCCCCCCACCTGGATCAGCCAGTCGACTAGTCCCCCACGTATGCCCGCTGACTGTGCGTCATCCAAGCAACCAGCCCCCCCACCTGCATCACCCAGTCGACTAGTCCCCCATGTATGCCCGCTGACTGTGCGTCATCCAAGCAACCAGTCCCCCCACCTGGATCAGCCAGTCGTCTAGTCCTCCACATATGCCCGCTGACTGTGCGTCATCCAAGCAACCAGCCCCCCCACCTGGATCAGCCAGCCGACCAGTCCCCCACGTATGCCCGCTGCCCGTGCATCAGAGGTCTCCGAAACCGCTGCCAGGAGCGTCAGCAGCACCGCCGCGATCCCGGTTACGGAGCCGGCGTAAACGAAGGTCGGCATCCTGTTTTCACCGGTACATGAAAGCCGCACATAGTTATAAACGGCAAGTACAGAGGAACAGACAAGGAGCCCACAAATCATGTCAGGATGTCGGTTGAGAAACGAGGCGCCCAAATGATGTCAGGATGGCGGTTGAGATTTGAGAACCGAGGCGATTCCGGGCAACTGAGCTGGTGCAAGCAAAGGTCAACATCCTGCATTAGCAATCGGGTTTGGTGCTTACTTGGGTACTAGACATGAATCCCAAACCCAAGGACCACCAGGATCTTCAGCAGTACAGCGGCGATTCCGTGAACACATGTAGACATCCTGCTTTCACATGCAATGGAATACCGGCACCGGTAGCCGCATGTAAACTAATCCAATATGCCGGCAACCCCGACCATCTTTATTCGTGCCACCTGGTGCACACCCCGCCAAATAATTAGAGGGAACCCACTCTTCCAGTGCCGTAGATGATTCGTAAAAACGGTGGATAAACGCAGCTGCCACCCAACAGGCTTGGGTCCCTCCATGAGGTTTGGGGATCAGTAAATGACCAGATAGAAACCTGTGCCCTGACCTCGCCACCTCCATGTGACATATGCAGGTGCAACTTGATTAGGACTCGGGTAGTGAGTTCGATCTGAACCCTGAAGCATGAAACCTGTACAGTTTACCGGCACCTTGACCCGCGACCCAAAACTCCCTCATACAGCCCCCAGCTTCCGACCGGCTTCAATTTTGCACCCTCCAACCACACCCAAGCTTACCATACCCACAGCTGCTGGTTGACGGGTAGGTGCCGATAGCATGAGGGGTCGAAAATTGTATATCAAGTTATACCGGTAAGGATAATCTGATTTAATTCCGAGGGCATATAAATTACAGTGCCGACTCCTAGATAGCATGCAATGAGAACCTCCAGGAACAAACCCTATACTCAGAACCCTAACCCCTAACTGCCTGCCTTAACCTACCCTAACTAACTGCCTAAACCTAGTCAGAACCCTAAACCCTAATACATTGCCTGCCTAAAAACTAATAACACTGAATACAGCAGCCTCACCAGGCCCTCAGCTTCTGTCCGACAGACAGGTAGCCTACGATCGCTGCCGCAGCTGCCAACGCCGCCAGATCCCCGCTAATGTGTGGCTGTAGTTGCTGAGGCGGGTCGTCCCCTGCATTCCATACACAGAAATAATTGTGTGAACACTGTTTTTTGGAATACAAATGTGTGGACACAGTTTTTGGGGGACATTCCAGAGAAGACATCCAGGTCGTGTTGAAGATACTTCCTAGATGCTAGTTAAAACAAGTCCAAAAGTCACTCCAAATCCCATCTGACTGGTGTGTGGCTGAGACTGCTGGGGGCTGTCCATTGCAATCACGGGTGCCAGGATGAGGACATATTTAGATTTCTGGCTTTGAAAAGCTCTGGCATTCACATTGATGTGCAGCTGCAGTCGCTGAGGTGGGCCGTCTACTGCTTGCTTGAGTCAATGACATTCAACCCCCTTTGAGCCCTGATCAAAAAGGCTCAGGTGCGTGGGCGCCCAAATGTTTGCTTCGGTGCTCCCTTCTGAGAGGTGAGCGATAGGTGGTGCTGATTATGAAAGTATGGTAACGTACTGGTGATCAGGGATTAGGGTTTAGGGTTTAGTGTTTGGGGTTTAGGATGCATTAACGACTCCAGCTTGAATCCGGCGGAATCCATCATATCATTTGGAATCGAGCGTCGCGTGGACGATTAAACGATGGAACAATTATCTGCAGGGCCTCATCAGCAGTGAAAAAACTGTGGGACTTGATACCGGTGCCAATTGCTGTTGTGATTCAAAGCAAGGCTTCCGTAACCCACGCCCCAGCTGGCCGATGCATGCACCAATGCGTGAACTCAGTAATTAGATAGCCGATAGGTAAGGCCCGACAGTGCGAAAAATTGAGATCACGACTGGAACCCTAAACCAGCAAGCCCTGATTCCTACAATTCAAAAGCATTAACAGTAGACCATGGAAAACTCAGATAACCCATACCATCATTCGCAAGGCATGAAATCAGACTGATAGCACAGCGGTGCTCACCTGCAGCTGCCGATGTGGCCACGGTGGTGAGGAGGACGCCTCCAATGAGGCCTAGGGCGGTCCCTGCCAGCTGGGGTGGAAGGTAAGGGCACAGGGTCAAGAGCTAATCGTACAAATATCAGGGCTCAAGGTCCTAAAGATGGGGTGTCACCTGACGACGGCCCATTCCGTGATGGTGAGTGCCAGTGCAGAGGGTTGAGTTTTTAGGTTGAAGCGGTAGATTCACACTTCATTCACCTGTGAGATTGGATGATGCATGAGGAGGACGGCACATCCAGCCATGATCAGCAGGGAGCAGGTGCACAGCAGTAGGACATATGTGAGGCTGGTGCGTTCAGGGTCCAGAGTTCAGGGTTCAAGGTTCAGGGTTCAAGGTACAGAGTTCAAGGTTCAGGGTTCATAATGAATGGTTCAGAGTTCAGGGTTTAGGGTGGAACCCTATCTGGTGTGCTCACCTCGGTTTTGGAGATGGGCTGGCGTCTGATGACGGCCCACCCCGCGATGATCAGGGGTGAGCATGTGCACAGCAGGAGGGCGTGTGTGAGGCTGGTGTGTTGCAGGCTCCACACCCAGCACCCAAAATGCACCGCCAGGCAGATACCACTGGCTAGGAGCAATAGGCCGCTCGAGAAGAAACGGCTTCGGTCATCTTGGCACTGAGGGTGTAAGAAGAGGGAGGCATGAGGGTGTAAGAAGAGGGAGGTATGAGGGTGTAAGAAGAGGGAGGTATGAGGAAACGTTTTAGAAACTGAGTGGTGGCCCCACACCCTCAGTGCTCTGCCAAGCCGATGCTGCAGGCAAGAAGCAGCAGGCCGCTTAAGAAGTTACAGAGTCAACCATCTCGGGACCGAGGGGGTGGGAAAGGGAGGTGTGAAAAAGAAAAATTAAATTATGAGCACAGGCTTCACGTCCAGCACCCAAAGTGCATTGTGAGGCATTTGCTACTGGCGAGGAGCAGCAGGCAGTTTACGAAGAAGTGGCCCCGGTCATTGAGGGACTGATGGGGAGGGGGGTGAAAGAAGGCATGAGGAGGAGGTGTGAGGAAGGGAATCAAGTTTCTGAAAGCGTGTGCGGGAGCAGGCCAGCACTGAGCCTGTTTCCCCCCACACACACCCCTCCACCATCTGTGTCTCCATTTCCAGGTCTGAGCCCGTCTCACCCCCCGCTTCACCCCTCCACCATCTGTGTCTCCATTTCCAGATCTGAGCTCGTCTCACCCCCCCCCCCCCCCCCTCACCCCTCCACCATCTGTGTCTCCATTTCCAGATCTAAGCCCGCCCCCCACCCCCCCTCCTCCACCATCTGTCTCCATTTCCAGGTCTGAGCCTTTAATTTTAATTTTTTTTCCGCGCAGCACTTTCAGCCAGTACAGTTAACTTAGTTAAAAGCCTGAAAGTCAGCAAAAATCATCATACGGTACTCAAAATTCATCCACCTTTGGTACACGGTCAGCAAAAGTCAACATAGTCATCCTGAGCTCACTAGTTTTCTTAAAGATGTTTAATATATATGGTTGTTTCATTGACCAAATCATGTCAGATGCAAGGCGCCGCATGGACATGGACACACAAACCGTATGTACAGCCGTTTTACAAACGGGATTATGCTCGGCAAAGCGCTCTACGCCACCACTTACAAATGGCGTCGCCGTCACCGTGCCATGTTGCCTCGAACATGAACAGTACTAGTACTCGGAAGCGTAAACTACCCAGGTCTATGCTCTTTAAACCCAAGAAGGAGGGGGGCGAGAAGGAGGAGGGCGAGAACAAGGAGGCAGAGAAGAAGGAGGCCGAGAAGAAGGAGGACGAGGAGAAGGAGGACAAGAAGGAGGTGGAGGCGGAGGAGGAGGAGGAGGAGGAGGGGGAGAAGGATGAGGAGGCGAGGGAGGCGTGGGAGGCTGAGGAGGATTGGAAGGCCGAGCAGGCCGAGGATAGGCGTTGGCGATTCGACTGGCGAGCCGAATGGATGGAGGCTGAACTGAGCAGTAATGCTAGGTATGAGTACCGGTAGTGCTCATTTGAGTCATCAGTAGTGTTACTATGCAGGGCTATTTGGGCACACTTGACAAGGATGACTGAACCGATGTCGATTTTTTGTAAAAAATGCTGTTTTTAATTCATACCGCGCACCCCCAAAACAGTTGTTTGGGCACCTGACGCTCCGCGCAGCGGCAATTTTCGAATTAATATTAGCGCGCAGCCATGTCCGCGCACCCCAATAATTATTTAATTACGAGCGGAGTCAGAGTGGTTTTACGGTATCTGCCTTCCCCATCACTTAATCCGTCTCTACCCCCACCTTCATACCCCTTCCCGCACCCTCCACCGCCTGCCTACATTGCCAGGTCTCCACCCGCCTTAACCTTGAAGGCCAAACCCCGCCCCATCCAGCACCCGCATCCACTCCCCAGCAGTCACCATCTGCCGCCACTAGCACTAAGCCTATAGTCTCCATCCTTCTCCACAATTCAACCCCCAGTTATCATCCATTCGATGCCAAGACTGCCCAACCTTTTAACCTTAACTCTCGTCCGCCAGGATTTGCCCAACCTTATGATCCTGACCATATCCGAATCTCAACCCTTGACCCTGATCCTTAACAACTGAACCCCGCTTAGAATCCCAACCCAGTCCTAACCTTTGACCCTCAGCCCCAATCCCCCACAATTCGCCCCCACGCATAATCCCGTCCACGTCTTCTTAAACCCTAGCTCCTCATCCTCCCCGATGAAACCCTGCCCATGATCAAGACCATGTCTACACCTTACACCCTGAACCCTCATCCCTCCCCACTCATCATCCGGTCCCTGTCTTTATATGCCCTGAAGCCTGAACCCTAATCCCCCCCCCCCACCCATGATCAATACATTACACCCTGCCCCCCCTCTCACCCACCATCCTCCTCCACTCCCAAACTGCTACCATAGCCAGGATTACGGTCGTGAGATGGCCCCCCTCTCACCCACCATCCTCCTCCACTCCCAAACTGCCACCATAGCCAGGATGACGGTCGTGAGCTGCAGCCTCCAAGCAGCCAGCAGGATGGGCGGCACATCAGGCAGCAGGCTGAAGACGGTGCCAGCAGAGGAAACAGCTAGCACCTGGGAGCAGGGCGCAAGAAGGAGGCAGAGGGGATCAGGAGGGGAGGGAGAAGATTGAGAGCGTGGGAGCAGGGGCGAGGGCATCATGATGGCGGCACATCAGGAAACAGGATGAAGGCAGTGCATGCAAAGGAGACCGCCAAAACCTGGGAGCGGGAAGCGGGGGGAGGCTGGGGAGGGGGCACCATGACGGCGGTAGGTAGGGCAGCAGGAGGAATGCCGTGCCGGCCGAGGAATCTACCAACAACTGGGAGCTGGGAGCAAGAAGGAGGCAGGGGAGATCAGAAGGGGGGGGGGGGGATTGAGAGCGTGGGAGCAGGGGCGAGGGCATCATGATGGCGGCACATCAGGAAACAGGCTGAAGACAGTGCCAGCAGAGGAGACAGCCAGCACCTGGGAGCGGGGAGCAAGGGATGGAGATCAGGGGGGACGGGTGAGATTGAGTGCGGGGGAGTGGGGATTTTGTTTTGAAGGCAGTGCCAGCAAAGAGAACAGCCAGCACCTGGGAGCGGGGAGCGAGTGGGGGCGGGTGAGATCAGGATAATGAGGGGAGGTGGGTGATAGTGTGGGTCAGTGAGGGGAGGCGGGTGATAGTGTGGGTCAGTGAGGGGAGGCGGGTGATAGTGTGGGTCAGTGGGAGCGGGGCGAGGGCAGCATGATAGTGGCACATCAGACAGTAGGCTGGAGGCAGTGCTGGCAGAGGAAACAGCCAGCACCTGGGAGTGTGGGTCAGTGGGAGCGGGGCGAGGGCAGCATGATAGTGGCACATCAGACAGTAGGCTGGAGGCAGTGCTGGCAGAGGAAACAGCCAGCACCTAGGAGTGGGGAGCGGGGGGAGGCGGGGGCGAGGGCAGCATGATAGTGGCACATCAGACAGTAGGCTGGAGGCAGTGCTGGCAGAGGAAACAGCCAGCACCTGGGAGTGGGGAGCGGGGGGAGGCGGGGGAGAGGGCAGCATGATGGCGGCACGTAGGGCAGCAAGAGGAATGGCGTGCCGGCTGAGGAAACAGCCAGCACCTGGGAGCAGGGAGCAAGTGGAGCAGGGAGGAGGATTGAGAGCGGAGGGCCAAGGCGAGGGCGGAAGCGCAGGAGTGGGGATGAACAGCATTTGGGGGGGGGGGCGCAGGCAGGAGGCTAGAGGCCGCACCAGCAGAGCAGGCAGCCAGCACCTGGGAGCAGGTAGCAGGTTGTGGAATTGAGGGCGGAGTGGAGGGCAGGGAGTGGAGGAGCCGGGGAGCAGGATCCGAAGCGGGGAGTGGGGAGCGGGGAGCAGGGAGCGGATCGAGAGCTGGGGGCGGGAAGGGGGGAGCAGTGAGCTGGGGAGCAGAATAAGAGCAGGGACTGGAGAGCAGGGGTTGCAGGATTAAAAATGGGATTGCAAGCGGTAAGGAGAGTGGATGATAAAAAAACGTAAGCAGGAGCAGGAGAGAGATAATTTAGAAATATTTCGAATAATGAACCCCACTCTCTGTGACGGGTAGCTAAAATTGGGCTATCAACCCAGCGTTAGGAGGGATACTTTGGAACCCTGATATATGAACTCACTCACTGGGACAGGTGGGAGGTAGGAGGCAATCGACCTGTGGCCAGTAAACAGGGCAAGCCCAATCACTGCAACCTGGGCAAGCCGCCTCACTAACAAACAGGGCAAGCCCACAAAGTAGGCCGAAAGGACACACCCACTCACTACCCAGCGGGACAACCCACTGGCTGAAGTAAGGAAATCAATCACCAGCAAACAGGGAAACCCACTCACTAGCAAAAGTGTGTTAGGTGCTTACATTCCTCGTACAGCAGCAGGTAGCAGGATGATGAAGGCAATGAATCCAGAGCCAGGCAACATGAGGAGCAGACTCAGCAGGATTTTGAGGCTGGACACGCCCATGATCACTCACGCCATCAATCCACAACCAGGGGACCCCTGCCACAACTTGACATATTTTACATTGATTATCCTACTCACTGCAGCAGGCAGCAAGATGAAGGCAAACCAGGGGATTCCTCTCGGAGCACTCGCACCACAGCTGCCCCTCAAGCCAGCTGTATCACGACCAAGGCCGTGAGCAGCGTCAGGGGGCGCGATCCCACCGTGTGCTGATGCTGTCGCTGCGGCTCCGCATTGGCTGTAGGTTTCAATAGCTACTGCCTCTTTCCTGCTTGGAGACGCTGCTTCAAGATCCAGGCGTTCTTGCCCGTCGTAGCTACGAGGAGCGACGTGCCCATGCACATGGGGTGCATGTGACCCTGGCACATGGGCTGCGCATGGCCCTGGCACATGGGACACTGCGCCATGCGATGCATCTACTCCATCCAGTAGCCTTGGAAGGGTGGCTAAGGAAGCCAGGTGTTCTAGCCCCTTAGATCCATGAGGAGCAGGCTGCACAAGCGCATGGGGCGCGCATGCCTCCGGTGCAAGGGACCCTTGCATATGGGCTTCGCATGGCGGCGGCACATGGAAAGATGCGCCATGCGCTACATCTGCTCCCTCCATCAGGCTTGAAGGTGCGGCTGAGGGATCCAGGGCTCCTTGACCCGTAGAGCCATTTGGAGCGCATTGCTTTTTGAAGCCATGAAGAGCGCCTCGTCCATGCGCATGGGGCATGCCATGCGCTGCATCTGCTGCCTCCATGAGGCCTGAAGACAAGGCTGCAGTATTGGAGCCGTGAGTAGCGCCATGCTCATGCGCATGGACTGTGCATGGCGCCGGCACACGGGTTGTGCCATGCGCTGCAGCCGTGTCCTGCATCAGGATTGAAGGTATGCCGGCAGGATCCAGGCATTCTTGCCCATCAGATCCATCAGGAGCTCTTCGCCCATGAACACGGGCTGCGCAAGGCGCCGGCGCATGGAGCATACCATGCGCTGAAGCTGCTGCTGGCGCGCCAAGTACTTCTGTTGCGGGGGCGCCTGCTGCCTCACGCCATGGAGGGCGGAACATGCGAGGCCTGCTGAGAGTTGCGGTGTCAGGACCCTGTTACATTTGCTGCGCAGCATGACACACTCGCCGTATTCTCTTCTGGCAGCGGGTGGCCCGGCTCTGGATGTGCTGCTCTGCTAGTCCCCTGTCGAACTTGTGAGCAATCGATACAGTGTGAGAGGGGGCACCGCATGAACAATTCCTAGGAGGTGCAATGTTGCTTCGCAAATCGCAATGCTGTCTGCTCGGTTCACGAGCGCAACGGACGGACAACCAGGCGTCACACTTCCAAGAGGGATGAGTGGCGTTACGACACGCTTATCAGTTACCGGTAAAGGCCAAACGGTGGGCCAAACTAAAGATATCTCTGGAGGCGGAGATCGGAGATTCCTTGATTACCTGGGAGAGATTGTACATTGTCGCGCGTTATCGATTACGCTACGATCGTTCACCATCGTCAGTAATCGTCAATGCCAATTTTAGTCACCTTATCTGCAAATAAGAATCGACGCGCAACGGAATTCGCAACGAGCACTCACGGGCGACAAACTAGGGCAGCGTGCCAAACTTCGGTGTGCACATTCCATGGAGCCTAAGAGCTTTAGTGTGCTAATTTAGCGGAGCATTAGCGTGCTAGTTAAAAACAAGGCTCTGCTATCTGTGAATGAACTGACGAAATGTCATGGATGGACGACCAAAACATCATGTACGCTACCGGTACATGACAGGTGAATTGCATGGGAGTGCCATGCACAACATGTCATGTCATGAATGCACAATATTTAGGGGGGGTCTGGGTTTTTACTTATTGAGGTATTTCCAACTGGACAACTGGGTGCCAACAGGGCCCAGCATTTTGAGGGGGGCCTAGAGGTCAATAACGTTACACCTCTCGGCCTTGATAAAAAAGGCTAGGCCGTGTGGACACCCATTCGCCCAACTGACCCGTTGGGAAGGACAAAAAAGAAACTGAAGGCAAGAGGAGGTAGGATGGAAAGATTGAAAGAAAACTGAAACAACCCCCGTAAAAGGAAAAGCAGTCCGAAGGCTCCTCGCCCCTCGCAAGCCTAGCCCTGAACAAGTAAAAAAACTGCAGAGAGGAGAGAAAGCAAGAGAGGGACGAAAAGGAAGATACCCATTCCCCTTCTGCCAGTCGCCTCGAACTGCACCGGCTTGTAGGCTGCGTCCACTAGTTGTAGCACCTTCGGGATTGGGAGCGGTTGCAGGTCAGAGACGGTCTGGCACAGATTGGGGATGGCTGCTCCATGCTCCAACTCCTGCCTTCAACGCCCCCATCAGGTCACCACACCAAGTGTGTCCAACTGATTTCTCTTGAAGCGCAGGGCCTAAAGACTTTACGTCATTGACCTGTCCATCAGGTAGTTTCCCCAATCATGTACGAGAAGAACGTGCACATCCCAGGGGAAGGAGAGAGGTCGTGAGGTGACGATTCCCCATGCATAACACTCATGTCAACCCCAAGCCCATGCAACCGTACAAGGTGAGGTTCCTCCTTTGCACACGCCTGATGTATTAAGGGCGCAGTCCAAGGAAAGCATGGCCAAGTCACTCGTCGTCAAAATCGAATCAAGGATTGGTCCTATCTTGCGTAGCAACTTGCTGGAACCGGAAGCGAAACCCAAACACGCCTGGTTTGAAGGGACTCTAAAATTGATTGGGGGTTCAGTGCCATGTAACAACATTGAAATCCCCTCAAACCCATGATCGCCCCAACAAACGTTTTCTTTCACAACGTACGGCCTGACTTGCTAAAGCTTCATGCACATGTAACCCTAACCTCCCCTCATACCTGTATTCCCCGCTGCTTAACCCTGACCTCCCCTCATACCTGTATTCCCAGCTGCTTAACCCTGACCTCCCCTCATACCTGTATTCCCAGCTGCTTAACCCTGACCTCCCCTCATACCTGTATTCCCCGCTGCTTAACCCTGACCTCCCCTCATACCTGTATTCCCAGCTGCTTAACCCTGACCTCCCCTCATACCTGTATTCCCAGCTGCTTAACCCTGACCTCCCCTCATACCTGTATTCCCAGCTGCTTAACCCTAACCTCCCCTCATACCTGTATTCCCCGCTGCTTAACCCTGACCTCCCCTCATACCTGTATTCCCCGCTGCTTAACCCTGACCTCCCCTCATACCTGTATTCCCAGCTGCTTAACCCTGACCTCCCCTCATACCTGTATTCCCAGCTGCTTAACCCTGACCTCCCCTCATACCTGTATTCCCAGCTGCTTAACCCTGACCTCCCCTCATACCTGTATTCCCCGCTGCTTAACCCTGACCTCCCCTCATACCTGTATTCCCAGCTGCTTAACCCTGACCTCCCCTCATACCTGTATTCCCAGCTGCTTAACCCTGACCTCCCCTCATACCTGTATTCCCCGCTGCTTAACCCTGACCTCCCCTCATACCTGTATTCCCCGCTGCTTAACCCTGACCTCCCCTCATACCTGTATTCCCAGCTGCTTAACCCTGACCTCCCCTCATACCTGTATTCCCCGCTGCTTAACCCTGACCTCCCCTCATACCTGTATTCCCAGCTGCTTAACCCTGACCTCCCCTCATACCTGTATTCCCAGCTGCTTAACCCTGACCTCCCCTCATACCTGTATTCCCAGCTGCTTAACCCTAACCTCCCCTCATACCTGTATTCCCAGCTGCTTAACCCTGACCTCCCCTCATACCTGTATTCCCAGCTGCTTAACCCTGACCTCCCCTCATACCTGTATTCCCAGCTGCTTAACCCTGACCTCCCCTCATACCTGTATTCCACGCTGCTTAACCCTGACCTCCCCTCATACCTGTATTCCCAGCTGCTTAACCCTGACCTCCCCTCATACCTGTATTCCCAGCTGCTTAACCCTGACCTCCCCTCATACCTGTATTCCCAGCTGCTTAACCCTGACCTCCCCTCATACCTGTATTCCCAGCTGCTTAACCCTGACCTCCCCTCATACCTGTATTCCCAGCTGCTTAACCCTGACCTCCCCTCATACCTGTATTCCCCGCTGCTTAACCCTAACCTCCCCTCATACCTGTATTCCCAGCTGCTTAACCCTGACCTCCCCTCATACCTGTATTCCCAGCTGCTTAACCCTAACCTCCCCTCATACCTGTATTCCCAGCTGCTTAACCCTGACCTCCCCCCATACCTGTATTCCCAGCTGCTTAACCCTGACCTCCCCTCATACCTGTATTCCCAGCTGCTTAACCCCGACCTCCCCTCATACCTGTATTCCCAGCTGCTTAACCCTGACCTCCCCTCATACCTGTATTCCCAGCTGCTTAACCCTGACCTCCCCTCATACCTGTATTCCACGCTGCTTAACCCTGACCTCCCCTCATACCTGTATTCCCAGCTGCTTAACCCTGACCTCCCCTCATACCTGTATTCCACGCTGCTTAACCCTGACCTCCCCCCATACCTGTATTCCCAGCTGCTTAACCCTGACCTCCCCTCATACCTGTATTCCCAGCTGCTTAACCCTGACCTCCCCCCATACCTGTATTCCACGCTGCTTACCCCTGACCTCCCCCCATACCTGTATTCCCAGCTGCTTAACCCTGACCTCCCCTCATACCTGTATTCCCAGCTGCTTAACCCTGACCTCCCCCCATACCTGTATTCCACGCTGCTTAACCCTGACCTCCCCCCATACCTGTATTCCCAGCTGCTTAACCCTAACCTCCCCTCATACCTGTATTCCCAGCTGCTTAACCCTGACCTCCCCTCATACCTGTATTCCCAGCTGCTTAACCCTGACCTCCCCTCATACCTGTATTCCCAGCTGCTTAACCCTGACCTCCCCTCATACCTGTATTCCCCGCTGCTTAACCCTGACCTCCCCCCATACCTGTATTCCCAGCTGCTTAACCCTGACCTCCCCTCATACCTGTATTCCCAGCTGCTTAACCCTGACCTCCCCTCATACCTGTATTCCCAGCTGCTTAACCCTGACCTCCCCTCATACCTGTATTCCCAGCTGCTTAACCCTGACCTCCCCTCATACCTGTATTCCCCGCTGCTTAACCCTGACCTCCCCTCATACCTGTATTCCCAGCTGCTTAACCCTGACCTCCCCTCATACCTGTATTCCACGCTGCTTAACCCTGACCTCCCCCCATACCTGTATTCCCAGCTGCTTAACCCTGACCTCCCCTCATACCTGTATTCCCAGCTGCTTAACCCTGACCTCCCCTCATACCTGTATTCCACGCTGCTTAACCCTGACCTCCCCTCATACCTGTATTCCACGCTGCTTAACCCTGACCTCCCCCCATACCTGTATTCCCAGCTGCTTAACCCTGACCTCCCCTCATACCTGTATTCCACGCTGCTTAACCCTGACCTCCCCTCATACCTGTATTCCCAGCTGCTTAACCCTGACCTCCCCTCATACCTGTATTCCCAGCTGCTTAACCCTGACCTCCCCTCATACCTGTATTCCCAGCTGCTTAACCCTGACCTCCCCCCATACCTGTATTCCCAGCTGCTTAACCCTGACCTCCCCTCATACCTGTATTCCACGCTGCTTAACCCTGACCTCCCCCCATACCTGTATTCTCAGCTGCTTAACCCTGACCTCCCCTCATACCTGTATTCCCAGCTGCTTAACCCTGACCTCCCCCCATACCTGTATTCCCAGCTGCTTAACCCTGACCTCCCCTCATACCTGTATTCCACGCTGCTTAACCCTGACCTCCCCTCATACCTGTATTCCCAGCTGCTTAACCCTAACCTCCCCTCATACCTGTATTCCCAGCTGCTTAACCCTGACCTCCCCTCATACCTGTATTCCACGCTGCTTAACCCTGACCTCCCCTCATACCTGTATTCCCAGCTGCTTAACCCTGACCTCCCCCCATACCTGTATTCCACGCTGCTTAACCCTGACCTCCCCCCATACCTGTATTCCCAGCTGCTTAACCCTGACCTCCCCTCATACCTGTATTCCCAGCTGCTTAACCCTGACCTCCCCTCATACCTGTATTCCCAGCTGCTTAACCCTGACCTCCCCTCATACCTGTATTCCACGCTGCTTAACCCTGACCTCCCCCCATACCTGTATTCCCAGCTGCTTAACCCTGACCTCCCCTCATACCTGTATTCCCCGCTGCTTAACCCTGACCTCCCCTCATACCTGTATTCCCAGCTGCTTAACCCTGACCTCCCCTCATACCTGTATTCCCAGCTGCTTAACCCTGACCTCCCCTCATACCTGTATTCCCAGCTGCTTAACCCTAACCTCCCCTCATACCTGTATTCCCAGCTGCTTAACCCTGACCTCCCCTCATACCTGTATTCCACGCTGCTTAACCCTGACCTCCCCTCATACCTGTATTCCCAGCTGCTTAACCCTAACCTCCCCTCATACCTGTATTCCCAGCTGCTTAACCCTGACCTCCCCTCATACCTGTATTCCACGCTGCTTAACCCTGACCTCCCCTCATACCTGTATTCCCAGCTGCTTAACCCTGACCTCCCCCCATACCTGTATTCCACGCTGCTTAACCCTGACCTCCCCCCATACCTGTATTCCCAGCTGCTTAACCCTGACCTCCCCTCATACCTGTATTCCCAGCTGCTTAACCCTGACCTCCCCTCATACCTGTATTCCCAGCTGCTTAACCCTGACCTCCCCTCATACCTGTATTCCACGCTGCTTAACCCTGACCTCCCCCCATACCTGTATTCCCAGCTGCTTAACCCTGACCTCCCCTCATACCTGTATTCCCCGCTGCTTAACCCTGACCTCCCCTCATACCTGTATTCCCAGCTGCTTAACCCTGACCTCCCCTCATACCTGTATTCCCAGCTGCTTAACCCTGACCTCCCCTCATACCTGTATTCCCAGCTGCTTAACCCTGACCTCCCCTCATACCTGTATTCCCAGCTGCTTAACCCTGACCTCCCCTCATACCTGTATTCCACGCTGCTTAACCCTGACCTCCCCTCATACCTGTATTCCACGCTGCTTAACCCTGACCTCCCCTCATACCTGTATTCCCAGCTGCTTAACCCTGACCTCCCCCCATACCTGTATTCCCAGCTGCTTAACCCTGACCTCCCCTCATACCTGTATTCCCAGCTGCTTAACCCTGACCTCCCCTCATACCTGTATTCCCAGCTGCTTAACCCTGACCTCCCCTCATACCTGTATTCCCAGCTGCTTAACCCTGACCTCCCCTCATACCTGTATTCCCAGCTGCTTAACCCTGACCTCCCCTCATACCTGTATTCCCCGCTGCTTAACCCTGACCTCCCCTCATACCTGTATTCCCAGCTGCTTAACCCTGACCTCCCCTCATACCTGTATTCCCAGCTGCTTAACCCTGACCTCCCCTCATACCTGTATTCCCAGCTGCTTAACCCTGACCTCCCCCCATACCTGTATTCCCAGCTGCTTAACCCTGACCTCCCCTCATACCTGTATTCCACGCTGCTTAACCCTGACCTCCCCCCATACCTGTATTCCCAGCTGCTTAACCCTGACCTCCCCTCATACCTGTATTCCCAGCTGCTTAACCCTGACCTCCCCTCATACCTGTATTCCCAGCTGCTTAACCCTGACCTCCCCCCATACCTGTATTCCACGCTGCTTAACCCTGACCTCCCCTCATACCTGTATTCCCAGCTGCTTAACCCTGACCTCCCCTCATACCTGTATTCCCAGCTGCTTAACCCTGACCTCCCCTCATACCTGTATTCCCAGCTGCTTAACCCTGACCTCCCCTCATACCTGTATTCCCAGCTGCTTAACCCTGACCTCCCCTCATACCTGTATTACCAGCTGCTTAACCCTGACCTCCCCTCATACCTGTATTCCCCGCTGCTTAACCCTAACCTCCCCTCATACCTGTATTCCCAGCTGCTTAACCCTGACCTCCCCCCATACCTGTATTCCCAGCTGCTTAACCCTGACCTCCCCTCATACCTGTATTCCCCGCTGCTTAACCCTGACCTCCCCTCATACCTGTATTCCCAGCTGCTTAACCCTAACCTCCCCTCATACCTGTATTCCCAGCTGCTTAACCCTGACCTCCCCTCATACCTGTATTCCACGCTGCTTAACCCTGACCTCCCCTCATACCTGTATTCCCAGCTGCTTAACCCTGACCTCCCCCCATACCTGTATTCCACGCTGCTTAACCCTGACCTCCCCCCATACCTGTATTCCCAGCTGCTTAACCCTGACCTCCCCTCATACCTGTATTCCCAGCTGCTTAACCCTGACCTCCCCTCATACCTGTATTCCCAGCTGCTTAACCCTGACCTCCCCTCATACCTGTATTCCACGCTGCTTAACCCTGACCTCCCCCCATACCTGTATTCCCAGCTGCTTAACCCTGACCTCCCCTCATACCTGTATTCCCAGCTGCTTAACCCTGACCTCCCCCCATACCTGTATTCCCAGCTGCTTAACCCTGACCTCCCCTCATACCTGTATTCCCAGCTGCTTAACCCTGACCTCCCCTCATACCTGTATTCCCAGCTGCTTAACCCTGACCTCCCCTCATACCTGTATTCCCAGCTGCTTAACCCTGACCTCCCCTCATACCTGTATTCCCAGCTGCTTAACCCTGACCTCCCCCCATACCTGTATTCCCAGCTGCTTAACCCTGACCTCCCCTCATACCTGTATTCCACGCTGCTTAACCCTGACCTCCCCTCATACCTGTATTCCCAGCTGCTTAACCCTGACCTCCCCTCATACCTGTATTCCCCGCTGCTTAACCCTGACCTCCCCTCATACCTGTATTCCACGCTGCTTAACCCTGACCTCCCCTCATACCTGTATTCCCCGCTGCTTAACCCTGACCTCCCCCCATACCTGTATTCCCAGCTGCTTAACCCTGACCTCCCCCCATACCTGTATTCCACGCTGCTTAACCCTGACCTCCCCCCATACCTGTATTCCCAGCTGCTTAACCCTGACCTCCCCTCATACCTGTATTCCCAGCTGCTTAACCCTGACCTCCCCTCATACCTGTATTCCCAGCTGCTTAACCCTGACCTCCCCCCATACCTGTATTCCCAGCTGCTTAACCCTGACCTCCCCCCATACCTGTATTCCCAGCTGCTTAACCCTAACCTCCCCTCATACCTGTATTCCACGCTGCTTAACCCTGACCTCCCCTCATACCTGTATTCCCAGCTGCTTAACCCTGACCTCCCCTCATACCTGTATTCCCAGCTGCTTAACCCTGACCTCCCCTCATACCTGTATTCCACGCTGCTTAACCCTGACCTCCCCTCATACCTGTATTCCCAGCTGCTTAACCCTGACCTCCCCTCATACCTGTATTCCCAGCTGCTTAACCCTGACCTCCCCTCATACCTGTATTCCCAGCTGCTTAACCCTGACCTCCCCTCATACCTGTATTCCCAGCTGCTTAACCCTGACCTCCCCTCATACCTGTATTCCCAGCTGCTTAACCCTGACCTCCCCTCATACCTGTATTCCCCGCTGCTTAACCCTAACCTCCCCTCATACCTGTATTCCCAGCTGCTTAACCCTGACCTCCCCTCATACCTGTATTCCCAGCTGCTTAACCCTAACCTCCCCTCATACCTGTATTCCCAGCTGCTTAACCCTGACCTCCCCCCATACCTGTATTCCCAGCTGCTTAACCCTGACCTCCCCTCATACCTGTATTCCCAGCTGCTTAACCCTGACCTCCCCTCATACCTGTATTCCCAGCTGCTTAACCCTGACCTCCCCTCATACCTGTATTCCCAGCTGCTTAACCCTGACCTCCCCTCATACCTGTATTCCACGCTGCTTAACCCTGACCTCCCCCCATACCTGTATTCCCAGCTGCTTAACCCTGACCTCCCCTCATACCTGTATTCCCAGCTGCTTAACCCTGACCTCCCCTCATACCTGTATTCCCAGCTGCTTAACCCTGACCTCCCCCCATACCTGTATTCCACGCTGCTTAACCCTGACCTCCCCTCATACCTGTATTCCCAGCTGCTTAACCCTGACCTCCCCTCATACCTGTATTCCCAGCTGCTTAACCCTGACCTCCCCTCATACCTGTATTCCCAGCTGCTTAACCCTGACCTCCCCTCATACCTGTATTCCCAGCTGCTTAACCCTGACCTCCCCTCATACCTGTATTACCAGCTGCTTAACCCTGACCTCCCCTCATACCTGTATTCCCCGCTGCTTAACCCTAACCTCCCCTCATACCTGTATTCCCAGCTGCTTAACCCTGACCTCCCCCCATACCTGTATTCCCAGCTGCTTAACCCTGACCTCCCCTCATACCTGTATTCCCCGCTGCTTAACCCTGACCTCCCCTCATACCTGTATTCCCAGCTGCTTAACCCTGACCTCCCCTCATACCTGTATTCCACGCTGCTTAACCCTGACCTCCCCTCATACCTGTATTCCCAGCTGCTTAACCCTGACCTCCCCTCATACCTGTATTCCACGCTGCTTAACCCTGACCTCCCCCCATACCTGTATTCCCAGCTGCTTAACCCTGACCTCCCCTCATACCTGTATTCCCAGCTGCTTAACCCTGACCTCCCCTCATACCTGTATTCCCAGCTGCTTAACCCTGACCTCCCCTCATACCTGTATTCCCAGCTGCTTAACCCTGACCTCCCCTCATACCTGTATTCCCAGCTGCTTAACCCTGACCTCCCCCCATACCTGTATTCCCAGCTGCTTAACCCTGACCTCCCCTCATACCTGTATTCCACGCTGCTTAACCCTGACCTCCCCTCATACCTGTATTCCCAGCTGCTTAACCCTGACCTCCCCTCATACCTGTATTCCCCGCTGCTTAACCCTGACCTCCCCTCATACCTGTATTCCACGCTGCTTAACCCTGACCTCCCCTCATACCTGTATTCCCCGCTGCTTAACCCTGACCTCCCCCCATACCTGTATTCCCAGCTGCTTAACCCTGACCTCCCCCCATACCTGTATTCCACGCTGCTTAACCCTGACCTCCCCCCATACCTGTATTCCCAGCTGCTTAACCCTGACCTCCCCTCATACCTGTATTCCCAGCTGCTTAACCCTGACCTCCCCTCATACCTGTATTCCCAGCTGCTTAACCCTGACCTCCCCCCATACCTGTATTCCCAGCTGCTTAACCCTGACCTCCCCCCATACCTGTATTCCCAGCTGCTTAACCCTAACCTCCCCTCATACCTGTATTCCACGCTGCTTAACCCTGACCTCCCCTCATACCTGTATTCCCAGCTGCTTAACCCTGACCTCCCCTCATACCTGTATTCCCAGCTGCTTAACCCTGACCTCCCCTCATACCTGTATTCCACGCTGCTTAACCCTGACCTCCCCTCATACCTGTATTCCCAGCTGCTTAACCCTGACCTCCCCTCATACCTGTATTCCCAGCTGCTTAACCCTGACCTCCCCTCATACCTGTATTCCCAGCTGCTTAACCCTGACCTCCCCTCATACCTGTATTCCCAGCTGCTTAACCCTGACCTCCCCTCATACCTGTATTCCCAGCTGCTTAACCCTGACCTCCCCTCATACCTGTATTCCCCGCTGCTTAACCCTAACCTCCCCTCATACCTGTATTCCCAGCTGCTTAACCCTGACCTCCCCTCATACCTGTATTCCCAGCTGCTTAACCCTAACCTCCCCTCATACCTGTATTCCCAGCTGCTTAACCCTGACCTCCCCCCATACCTGTATTCCCAGCTGCTTAACCCTGACCTCCCCTCATACCTGTATTCCCAGCTGCTTAACCCTGACCTCCCCTCATACCTGTATTCCCAGCTGCTTAACCCTGACCTCCCCTCATACCTGTATTCCCAGCTGCTTAACCCTGACCTCCCCTCATACCTGTATTCCACGCTGCTTAACCCTGACCTCCCCCCATACCTGTATTCCCAGCTGCTTAACCCTGACCTCCCCTCATACCTGTATTCCCAGCTGCTTAACCCTGACCTCCCCTCATACCTGTATTCCCAGCTGCTTAACCCTGACCTCCCCCCATACCTGTATTCCACGCTGCTTAACCCTGACCTCCCCTCATACCTGTATTCCCAGCTGCTTAACCCTGACCTCCCCTCATACCTGTATTCCCAGCTGCTTAACCCTGACCTCCCCTCATACCTGTATTCCCAGCTGCTTAACCCTGACCTCCCCTCATACCTGTATTCCCCGCTGCTTAACCCTGACCTCCCCTCATACCTGTATTACCAGCTGCTTAACCCTGACCTCCCCTCATACCTGTATTCCCCGCTGCTTAACCCTAACCTCCCCTCATACCTGTATTCCCAGCTGCTTAACCCTGACCTCCCCCCATACCTGTATTCCCAGCTGCTTAACCCTGACCTCCCCTCATACCTGTATTCCCCGCTGCTTAACCCTGACCTCCCCTCATACCTGTATTCCCAGCTGCTTAACCCTGACCTCCCCTCATACCTGTATTCCACGCTGCTTAACCCTGACCTCCCCTCATACCTGTATTCCCAGCTGCTTAACCCTGACCTCCCCTCATACCTGTATTCCACGCTGCTTAACCCTGACCTCCCCCCATACCTGTATTCCCAGCTGCTTAACCCTGACCTCCCCTCATACCTGTATTCCCAGCTGCTTAACCCTGACCTCCCCTCATACCTGTATTCCCAGCTGCTTAACCCTGACCTCCCCTCATACCTGTATTCCCAGCTGCTTAACCCTGACCTCCCCTCATACCTGTATTCCCAGCTGCTTAACCCTGACCTCCCCCCATACCTGTATTCCCAGCTGCTTAACCCTGACCTCCCCTCATACCTGTATTCCACGCTGCTTAACCCTGACCTCCCCTCATACCTGTATTCCCAGCTGCTTAACCCTGACCTCCCCTCATACCTGTATTCCCAGCTGCTTAACCCTGACCTCCCCTCATACCTGTATTCCACGCTGCTTAACCCTGACCTCCCCTCATACCTGTATTCCCCGCTGCTTAACCCTGACCTCCCCCCATACCTGTATTCCCAGCTGCTTAACCCTGACCTCCCCCCATACCTGTATTCCACGCTGCTTAACCCTGACCTCCCCCCATACCTGTATTCCCAGCTGCTTAACCCTGACCTCCCCTCATACCTGTATTCCCAGCTGCTTAACCCTGACCTCCCCTCATACCTGTATTCCCAGCTGCTTAACCCTGACCTCCCCCCATACCTGTATTCCCAGCTGCTTAACCCCGACCTCCCCCCATACCTGTATTCCCAGCTGCTTAACCCTAACCTCCCCTCATACCTGTATTCCACGCTGCTTAACCCTGACCTCCCCTCATACCTGTATTCCCAGCTGCTTAACCCTGACCTCCCCTCATACCTGTATTCCCAGCTGCTTAACCCTGACCTCCCCTCATACCTGTATTCCACGCTGCTTAACCCTGACCTCCCCTCATACCTGTATTCCCAGCTGCTTAACCCTGACCTCCCCTCATACCTGTATTCCCAGCTGCTTAACCCTGACCTCCCCTCATACCTGTATTCCCAGCTGCTTAACCCTGACCTCCCCTCATACCTGTATTCCCAGCTGCTTAACCCTGACCTCCCCTCATACCTGTATTCCCAGCTGCTTAACCCTGACCTCCCCTCATACCTGTATTCCCCGCTGCTTAACCCTAACCTCCCCTCATACCTGTATTCCCAGCTGCTTAACCCTGACCTCCCCTCATACCTGTATTCCCAGCTGCTTAACCCTAACCTCCCCTCATACCTGTATTCCCAGCTGCTTAACCCTGACCTCCCCCCATACCTGTATTCCCAGCTGCTTAACCCTGACCTCCCCTCATACCTGTATTCCCAGCTGCTTAACCCTGACCTCCCCTCATACCTGTATTCCCAGCTGCTTAACCCTGACCTCCCCTCATACCTGTATTCCCAGCTGCTTAACCCTGACCTCCCCTCATACCTGTATTCCACGCTGCTTAACCCTGACCTCCCCTCATACCTGTATTCCCAGCTGCTTAACCCTGACCTCCCCTCATACCTGTATTCCCAGCTGCTTAACCCTGACCTCCCCCCATACCTGTATTCCCAGCTGCTTAACCCTGACCTCCCCTCATACCTGTATTCCCAGCTGCTTAACCCTGACCTCCCCCCATACCTGTATTCCCAGCTGCTTAACCCTGACCTCCCCTCATACCTGTATTCCACGCTGCTTAACCCTGACCTCCCCCCATACCTGTATTCCCAGCTGCTTAACCCTGACCTCCCCTCATACCTGTATTCCCCGCTGCTTAACCCTGACCTCCCCTCATACCTGTATTCCCAGCTGCTTAACCCTGACCTCCCCTCATACCTGTATTCCCAGCTGCTTAACCCTGACCTCCCCTCATACCTGTATTCCCAGCTGCTTAACCCTGACCTCCCCTCATACCTGTATTCCCCGCTGCTTAACCCTAACCTCCCCTCATACCTGTATTCCCAGCTGCTTAACCCTGACCTCCCCTCATACCTGTATTCCCAGCTGCTTAACCCTAACCTCCCCTCATACCTGTATTCCCAGCTGCTTAACCCTGACCTCCCCCCATACCTGTATTCCCAGCTGCTTA
This sequence comes from Limnomonas spitsbergensis, assembly GCA_037349105.1. Taxonomy (NCBI): domain Eukaryota; kingdom Viridiplantae; phylum Chlorophyta; class Chlorophyceae; order Chlamydomonadales; genus Limnomonas; species Limnomonas spitsbergensis. The sequence continues at coordinate 1,206,621 of JAYJMM010000019.1, read as the reverse complement.
ACCCTGACCTCCCCTCATACCTGTATTCCCAGCTGCTTAACCCTGACCTCCCCTCATACCTGTATTCCCAGCTGCTTAACCCTGACCTCCCCTCATACCTGTATTCCCAGCTGCTTAACCCTGACCTCCCCTCATACCTGTATTCCACGCTGCTTAACCCTGACCTCCCCCCATACCTGTATTCCCAGCTGCTTAACCCTGACCTCCCCTCATACCTGTATTCCCAGCTGCTTAACCCTGACCTCCCCTCATACCTGTATTCCCAGCTGCTTAACCCTGACCTCCCCCCATACCTGTATTCCACGCTGCTTAACCCTGACCTCCCCTCATACCTGTATTCCCAGCTGCTTAACCCTGACCTCCCCTCATACCTGTATTCCCAGCTGCTTAACCCTGACCTCCCCTCATACCTGTATTCCCAGCTGCTTAACCCTGACCTCCCCTCATACCTGTATTCCCCGCTGCTTAACCCTGACCTCCCCTCATACCTGTATTACCAGCTGCTTAACCCTGACCTCCCCTCATACCTGTATTCCCCGCTGCTTAACCCTAACCTCCCCTCATACCTGTATTCCCAGCTGCTTAACCCTGACCTCCCCCCATACCTGTATTCCCAGCTGCTTAACCCTGACCTCCCCTCATACCTGTATTCCCCGCTGCTTAACCCTGACCTCCCCTCATACCTGTATTCCCAGCTGCTTAACCCTGACCTCCCCTCATACCTGTATTCCACGCTGCTTAACCCTGACCTCCCCTCATACCTGTATTCCCAGCTGCTTAACCCTGACCTCCCCTCATACCTGTATTCCACGCTGCTTAACCCTGACCTCCCCCCATACCTGTATTCCCAGCTGCTTAACCCTGACCTCCCCTCATACCTGTATTCCCAGCTGCTTAACCCTGACCTCCCCTCATACCTGTATTCCCAGCTGCTTAACCCTGACCTCCCCTCATACCTGTATTCCCAGCTGCTTAACCCTGACCTCCCCTCATACCTGTATTCCCAGCTGCTTAACCCTGACCTCCCCCCATACCTGTATTCCCAGCTGCTTAACCCTGACCTCCCCTCATACCTGTATTCCACGCTGCTTAACCCTGACCTCCCCTCATACCTGTATTCCCAGCTGCTTAACCCTGACCTCCCCTCATACCTGTATTCCCAGCTGCTTAACCCTGACCTCCCCTCATACCTGTATTCCACGCTGCTTAACCCTGACCTCCCCTCATACCTGTATTCCCCGCTGCTTAACCCTGACCTCCCCCCATACCTGTATTCCCAGCTGCTTAACCCTGACCTCCCCCCATACCTGTATTCCACGCTGCTTAACCCTGACCTCCCCCCATACCTGTATTCCCAGCTGCTTAACCCTGACCTCCCCTCATACCTGTATTCCCAGCTGCTTAACCCTGACCTCCCCTCATACCTGTATTCCCAGCTGCTTAACCCTGACCTCCCCCCATACCTGTATTCCCAGCTGCTTAACCCCGACCTCCCCCCATACCTGTATTCCCAGCTGCTTAACCCTAACCTCCCCTCATACCTGTATTCCACGCTGCTTAACCCTGACCTCCCCTCATACCTGTATTCCCAGCTGCTTAACCCTGACCTCCCCTCATACCTGTATTCCCAGCTGCTTAACCCTGACCTCCCCTCATACCTGTATTCCACGCTGCTTAACCCTGACCTCCCCTCATACCTGTATTCCCAGCTGCTTAACCCTGACCTCCCCTCATACCTGTATTCCCAGCTGCTTAACCCTGACCTCCCCTCATACCTGTATTCCCAGCTGCTTAACCCTGACCTCCCCTCATACCTGTATTCCCAGCTGCTTAACCCTGACCTCCCCTCATACCTGTATTCCCAGCTGCTTAACCCTGACCTCCCCTCATACCTGTATTCCCCGCTGCTTAACCCTAACCTCCCCTCATACCTGTATTCCCAGCTGCTTAACCCTGACCTCCCCTCATACCTGTATTCCCAGCTGCTTAACCCTAACCTCCCCTCATACCTGTATTCCCAGCTGCTTAACCCTGACCTCCCCCCATACCTGTATTCCCAGCTGCTTAACCCTGACCTCCCCTCATACCTGTATTCCCAGCTGCTTAACCCTGACCTCCCCTCATACCTGTATTCCCAGCTGCTTAACCCTGACCTCCCCTCATACCTGTATTCCCAGCTGCTTAACCCTGACCTCCCCTCATACCTGTATTCCACGCTGCTTAACCCTGACCTCCCCTCATACCTGTATTCCCAGCTGCTTAACCCTGACCTCCCCTCATACCTGTATTCCCAGCTGCTTAACCCTGACCTCCCCCCATACCTGTATTCCCAGCTGCTTAACCCTGACCTCCCCTCATACCTGTATTCCCAGCTGCTTAACCCTGACCTCCCCCCATACCTGTATTCCCAGCTGCTTAACCCTGACCTCCCCTCATACCTGTATTCCACGCTGCTTAACCCTGACCTCCCCCCATACCTGTATTCCCAGCTGCTTAACCCTGACCTCCCCTCATACCTGTATTCCCCGCTGCTTAACCCTGACCTCCCCTCATACCTGTATTCCCAGCTGCTTAACCCTGACCTCCCCTCATACCTGTATTCCCAGCTGCTTAACCCTGACCTCCCCTCATACCTGTATTCCCAGCTGCTTAACCCTGACCTCCCCTCATACCTGTATTCCCAGCTGCTTAACCCTGACCTCCCCTCATACCTGTATTCCACGCTGCTTAACCCTGACCTCCCCTCATACCTGTATTCCACGCTGCTTAACCCTGACCTCCCCTCATACCTGTATTCCACGCTGCTTAACCCTGACCTCCCCCCATACCTGTATTCCCAGCTGCTTAACCCTGACCTCCCCTCATACCTGTATTCCCAGCTGCTTAACCCTGACCTCCCCTCATACCTGTATTCCCAGCTGCTTAACCCTGACCTCCCCTCATACCTGTATTCCCAGCTGCTTAACCCTGACCTCCCCTCATACCTGTATTCCCAGCTGCTTAACCCTGACCTCCCCTCATACCTGTATTCCCCGCTGCTTAACCCTGACCTCCCCTCATACCTGTATTCCCAGCTGCTTAACCCTGACCTCCCCTCATACCTGTATTCCCAGCTGCTTAACCCTGACCTCCCCCCATACCTGTATTCCCAGCTGCTTAACCCTGACCTCCCCTCATACCTGTATTCCCAGCTGCTTAACCCTGACCTCCCCTCATACCTGTATTCCCAGCTGCTTAACCCTGACCTCCCCTCATACCTGTATTACCAGCTGCTTAACCCTGACCTCCCCTCATACCTGTATTCCCCGCTGCTTAACCCTAACCTCCCCTCATACCTGTATTCCCAGCTGCTTAACCCTGACCTCCCCCCATACCTGTATTCCCAGCTGCTTAACCCTGACCTCCCCTCATACCTGTATTCCCCGCTGCTTAACCCTGACCTCCCCTCATACCTGTATTCCCAGCTGCTTAACCCTGACCTCCCCTCATACCTGTATTCCACGCTGCTTAACCCTGACCTCCCCTCATACCTGTATTCCCAGCTGCTTAACCCTGACCTCCCCTCATACCTGTATTCCACGCTGCTTAACCCTGACCTCCCCTCATACCTGTATTCCCAGCTGCTTAACCCTGACCTCCCCTCATACCTGTATTCCCAGCTGCTTAACCCTGACCTCCCCTCATACCTGTATTCCCAGCTGCTTAACCCTGACCTCCCCTCATACCTGTATTCCCAGCTGCTTAACCCTGACCTCCCCTCATACCTGTATTCCCAGCTGCTTAACCCTGACCTCCCCCCATACCTGTATTCCCAGCTGCTTAACCCTGACCTCCCCTCATACCTGTATTCCACGCTGCTTAACCCTGACCTCCCCCCATACCTGTATTCCCAGCTGCTTAACCCTGACCTCCCCTCATACCTGTATTCCCAGCTGCTTAACCCTGACCTCCCCTCATACCTGTATTCCCAGCTGCTTAACCCTGACCTCCCCTCATACCTGTATTCCACGCTGCTTAACCCTGACCTCCCCCCATACCTGTATTCCCAGCTGCTTAACCCTAACCTCCCCTCATACCTGTATTCCACGCTGCTTAACCCTGACCTCCCCTCATACCTGTATTCCCAGCTGCTTAACCCTGACCTCCCCTCATACCTGTATTCCCAGCTGCTTAACCCTGACCTCCCCTCATACCTGTATTCCACGCTGCTTAACCCTGACCTCCCCTCATACCTGTATTCCCAGCTGCTTAACCCTGACCTCCCCTCATACCTGTATTCCCAGCTGCTTAACCCTGACCTCCCCTCATACCTGTATTCCCAGCTGCTTAACCCTGACCTCCCCTCATACCTGTATTCCCAGCTGCTTAACCCTGACCTCCCCTCATACCTGTATTCCCAGCTGCTTAACCCTGACCTCCCCTCATACCTGTATTCCCCGCTGCTTAACCCTAACCTCCCCTCATACCTGTATTCCCAGCTGCTTAACCCTGACCTCCCCTCATACCTGTATTCCCAGCTGCTTAACCCTAACCTCCCCTCATACCTGTATTCCCAGCTGCTTAACCCTGACCTCCCCCCATACCTGTATTCCCAGCTGCTTAACCCTGACCTCCCCTCATACCTGTATTCCCAGCTGCTTAACCCTGACCTCCCCTCATACCTGTATTCCCAGCTGCTTAACCCTGACCTCCCCTCATACCTGTATTCCCAGCTGCTTAACCCTGACCTCCCCTCATACCTGTATTCCACGCTGCTTAACCCTGACCTCCCCTCATACCTGTATTCCCAGCTGCTTAACCCTGACCTCCCCTCATACCTGTATTCCCAGCTGCTTAACCCTGACCTCCCCCCATACCTGTATTCCCAGCTGCTTAACCCTGACCTCCCCTCATACCTGTATTCCCAGCTGCTTAACCCTGACCTCCCCCCATACCTGTATTCCCAGCTGCTTAACCCTGACCTCCCCTCATACCTGTATTCCACGCTGCTTAACCCTGACCTCCCCCCATACCTGTATTCCCAGCTGCTTAACCCTGACCTCCCCTCATACCTGTATTCCCCGCTGCTTAACCCTGACCTCCCCTCATACCTGTATTCCCCGCTGCTTAACCCTGACCTCCCCTCATACCTGTATTCCCAGCTGCTTAACCCTGACCTCCCCTCATACCTGTATTCCCAGCTGCTTAACCCTGACCTCCCCTCATACCTGTATTCCACGCTGCTTAACCCTGACCTCCCCTCATACCTGTATTCCACGCTGCTTAACCCTGACCTCCCCTCATACCTGTATTCCACGCTGCTTAACCCTGACCTCCCCTCATACCTGTATTCCACGCTGCTTAACCCTGACCTCCCCCCATACCTGTATTCCCAGCTGCTTAACCCTGACCTCCCCTCATACCTGTATTCCCAGCTGCTTAACCCTGACCTCCCCTCATACCTGTATTCCCAGCTGCTTAACCCTGACCTCCCCTCATACCTGTATTCCCAGCTGCTTAACCCTGACCTCCCCTCATACCTGTATTCCCAGCTGCTTAACCCTGACCTCCCCTCATACCTGTATTCCCCGCTGCTTAACCCTGACCTCCCCTCATACCTGTATTCCCAGCTGCTTAACCCTGACCTCCCCTCATACCTGTATTCCCAGCTGCTTAACCCTGACCTCCCCTCATACCTGTATTCCCAGCTGCTTAACCCTGACCTCCCCCCATACCTGTATTCCCAGCTGCTTAACCCTGACCTCCCCTCATACCTGTATTCCACGCTGCTTAACCCTGACCTCCCCCCATACCTGTATTCCCAGCTGCTTAACCCTGACCTCCCCTCATACCTGTATTCCCAGCTGCTTAACCCTGACCTCCCCTCATACCTGTATTCCCAGCTGCTTAACCCTGACCTCCCCCCATACCTGTATTCCCAGCTGCTTAACCCTGACCTCCCCTCATACCTGTATTCCCAGCTGCTTAACCCTGACCTCCCCTCATACCTGTATTCCCAGCTGCTTAACCCTGACCTCCCCTCATACCTGTATTCCCAGCTGCTTAACCCTGACCTCCCCTCATACCTGTATTCCCAGCTGCTTAACCCTGACCTCCCCTCATACCTGTATTCCCAGCTGCTTAACCCTGACCTCCCCTCATACCTGTATTCCCCGCTGCTTAACCCTAACCTCCCCTCATACCTGTATTCCCAGCTGCTTAACCCTGACCTCCCCCCATACCTGTATTCCCAGCTGCTTAACCCTGACCTCCCCTCATACCTGTATTCCCAGCTGCTTAACCCTGACCTCCCCTCATACCTGTATTCCCAGCTGCTTAACCCTGACCTCCCCTCATACCTGTATTCCACGCTGCTTAACCCTGACCTCCCCTCATACCTGTATTCCCAGCTGCTTAACCCTGACCTCCCCTCATACCTGTATTCCCAGCTGCTTAACCCTGACCTCCCCCCATACCTGTATTCCCAGCTGCTTAACCCTGATCTCCCCTCATACCTGTATTCCCCGCTGCTTAACCCTGACCTCCCCTCATACCTGTATTCCCAGCTGCTTAACCCTGACCTCCCCTCATACCTGTATTCCCAGCTGCTTAACCCTGACCTCCCCTCATACCTGTATTCCC